>JACCIC010000004.1:3860000-4387500 GCA_018907035.1 Sycobia sp. Sy_11
ATAAAACTTATAATGATTTTCATGGAACAAAAAAAACGAATAACTTATGTGTTTTAAATGAAAATTGTTATGCTCTAAACATAGAACTCATACAGAAAACGTTGGTCGAAGTATTACCTGACTGAAAAGCGACAACTCCCCCATGGTAATAAAGTCATTAGGGAATTCCCCCTGGAATTCCCAGGGAACTCCGGCGTGTGTCTAAATGATGTAAAGCTTTTCAGGTAGTATAGTAATCACGTCATTTGTGCTAACTTGTCGATTCTTGTAGCTCGGACGAAAGACTGAAAAATATATTGTCCTGCATCTCGCCTTCATCTCTTAAACGTTGTGCAACTAAAGCAAGCATATTTTTTATTAAAATAAATAGAAAGTATAATATTAATGTGTAAAACCCAAAATTCAATAAGAATTAACTATCTTTGCATTACAGAACACAAAGGTGTGCGCGCGCGTCCGTGTGTGCGCGCGCGTCCGTGTGTGTGTGTGTGTGTGTGTGTGTGTGTGTGTGTGTCTTAGAATAAACAATAAATTAATGTATAAAAATAATCTAAATTAAATGGGGTACATGCAGTAGTTTTTTAGCTTAATCAATTGAATTTAATGCTAAAATTTAAAAAATATGACAGATTTCTTTTTATGCGAATCATACTTGTGTACAATGTTCTGAATATTTAGAATTTTTAATTTTTAACGAATTAAAAAATTTACAAACATTACATGGAATTAAATTAATATGAATATTTTGTATATTATTATAAAAAAACACTTACTCATTTAGTAACACAAAGTCTTGTATGGAGTAAAAGAAATATATATTTAAATTATTTATTGGCCGAGTACGAAATTTTAATTATCAATTGTTTTAAACCAGAAGAGTGTTAGAAGAATAGCTGGTCGATGATTTATTCGGTATCTTATCAAAGACAATGAATTATAACAATTACAGGATCTAAACATAAATCAATCTCTGTGGATTAAAAGCTAGGCATATTACCATATCATAAATGCTTCATCAAGTGTTGGAATAAGATTATTTAATAATATTAATCTTCCGCTTGCGACACTGAACATACAAATTAAAATTAACCTATAAAAATCACAATTGTCAAGCAAAAATATTTGTGTATTATTGCAAAGGATTGAAAAATTATTAATATACTCTGAATTTTTATCTTTACAATTATTTCAAACCAACAATATGTATAGGATTTCATTGAACTCGGAGTGAAAAGTTCCTCGCAATTTCTATAACATTCGATTTATGGAGCATTGTCGGTATTTTATTATTATAGAAAAGCAATTAAAGCCTCGTACAAGTTTCGCGCGTCATTGAAGATCCGCGCGTATACTCACAACGCTCTTCTCACACTTCGCGGGGGACGAGAATGCAACCTTTCCCTCTCCTATCCCCATTTCTGATCTAATCGCTAACCCATTAATTACGAATTCATTAAAAAAGAAAAGAGTTTTGTATTCCCCAGATGCCTTCTCGGCAGGACATTTTTTTTTCATCAAACTATCGTCCCAGCGCCCCGCGCAAATGCGAGGAACACTCCCTAATCAATTTCGAGCTTCTACGGTTCTTGTCTTATTTGGAATGATTTTTTTAACAACAAAACATTCTTTCTCTCTCTCTCTCTCGCTATCTCCATCGTGGCGCTATACACTTCATGAATTCTGCACTGTACGAATACCCGAGCAAGCGAGAAAAAAGTGGGAGCGACACAGGAACAGCATGGTAATGACGGGTCAACTTCGGCTAGTATGCGGCGCGTTACTTATTTGGTGGGCTGTATAAAGCAGTTTAATAAGATAGTATAAAAAGAGAGTAAGTATCAGTATCTTATTATATATATATATATATATATATATATATATATATATATATATTCCGGGGGAGGAGAGAGTCAAGGTTATTTCGCGTGGGTAGTACGGGTGAGATTAAAGAGTCTTCTTTAATCGAGCAGCGGGCGCGAAAAAGAACAGACGTACAGCTCTCGTGGGATGGAAGCAATAAAGATATTACAAGATTTGCATACACGCACCAATATTTTTTGAATGATACCTTATTAAGAATATAGTTTAACGAAAAAATTCGGTTACTTAAGGTATGTTTTTTTTGTGAACAGTTTTTTTATGTTTCCCATGATTTACAGATGCACACACATATGCGTGCGCGTGTACACGCACACGCACATATTTTTTATACAAAATATATCTTTGTTTACTTTGTTTTTTAAAAAAAGGTTTTTCGTTGATTTTCATTAGGATAAAATACCCTTACTTGCAGGAGTACTCGGACTTTAACGGGCCTCCGGCATTCCGGCTACATTTGAATACCTTCATTACAATTATATCGTAATTATGCGCAATTGTACTATACTGGAGACCACTTGCACTTTTTGTTCCCGCAGAGCTGAATTTTCTAAAACTGCAAAGAGCTTGAAGGGGTTTCCACTTGGAATTATACGCCACTGCGAACCGCCGTAAACGCATTACGTTGAAGCGTAATTCATCGTAGGCTTATTATTTACAGATTAATTGACAAATGTATATAGAGTATATAATAAAAGAATGGATCTATATACTCGTTCTTAAGAAACTATAATCTGCTACAATGGAATTATACGGTCAAAACTGTTTATAAAGAAACGTTAAAATATTTACTATTTTTTAAAATTAATTAAACAGCCTATTTATTGTTTTAATAATTAATTCAAAATAGCGATGTTACTAACGAGCTTATAACACATTTTTCGTTTATTGCATTTCTTATGGCAATAATAAGAACGTTTTGTTAAAGTTATAAATATTTAGGATTATGTATACTCGCCTATCTACAATAATACTTTTAGCATGCAAAGCTACCTTTTAATTTGCGAATTCAACGGTTTTATAATTTTGTATAATTATTACAAACAGATTTTGTTTTAAATAGATATTGCAGATATGTCTTAATATGAATTTTAATGAATTATAAAAAGATTTCAATTCTTTTTTTTTCTCATCCCAACAACGATTCCATCGTCATTGGTGTTAGCGCAACAATCACAGACTGACGTATTCTTCCACGCCCATAGAAGAGCTCGAAATTTGATAGAATTCCTCGGTGGGCGCGCGCGCACGTATTATATTTTATCCGCCGACTGCGAATTTTATCCGCGCAGCACTTCTAGAAAACGCGTTCCTTATTGCTTCCCCGAACTTCTCTTCTGGATGGATATATAGGCGCTGTATACGTAGCGGCTATAGCTCGCACACATCTTTTCCCCATGCGCGCACTCGCCTCCCTCCTTCCCGCATCCTCGGCAGCCGACCCGTTGCCGCTTCCGCCGCTCTTCCTGATGACGTCGTCGCGCCGCCGCCGCACATTTTGTCTCCCGCATCGGCGGTCCTTTGTCAATCTCGGCTTCGCACTCGGGGGCGGCTCTGTATTTTCGATGGCATCTCGCCTACATATATATATATATATATATATAGGAATACAGAGGAAGCCTCTGCGAACGATTTTGCCCCACCTCGCGACGATCCCCCTTCTTACCCTCTTTATCGCTCCGGGGGCTCCGCGCACAGCGGCACCCTTACTCCTAAAAGCTTGCTGTAGATACATATAGGTATGAACGAATGGTGGATATTGAGAGACACGCGCTTCATATACACAGGCATGCATATATATATATATATATATATATATATATATATATCTCGGGAAACTAGTAGTAGGCGAGGCGAGATCGAGGATTGAAGAAGAGGGAGGCGGGGGGTCATAAATCTTGCAACCCGCGACACTTGGCTTATTCTCTTCGGCGCGGGGCGATGTCGAATCTTTGCTATACCACTCCCCCTCCGCCCCCAAGTCCCGTCCCCCTCCTGCATTGCAACGTTCGCGGTCGTCGATTGAAAACTCTCGACGTCCCGACTGATAAGACGTCCGGGCTGCCCGCCCCCTTCGCCGCTCCCCGGGGCGCGCGGTTTTGCTTTTTGCCCTGTTATTCGCTGCAGCACGCCTCCCCCGCCCCCATTCACGAAGGTTTTTTGTCTCGATCTCGACTGTTCTATCCTCCCTCCTTCCCAGCCACCCTTACCCAGTCTCGTTGTCAAGCCATCGGATAGAAGGATGTCCGGGTCGTTATCTGCGCGGGGGTAAGAGTTCCTCTCTACCCCCACCCCGGCCACTCCACCCGCCACCTCTCCCGGAATGATGCATTGGAAGGTTTTGCCGTTTTCCGCATATATATTATATACAATACTACCACGCGGTGCTCTTTTAGGACTATATATGCGTGCGTATATACCGGGTCGGAAGTATGCACGGCCGACGGTCGTTACAATTATACGTTGGAGAGAAAAGGAGGATTGCTCGAATAGTAATCTATATATATATATATATATATATATATATATATATATATATATATGTAAACCACCGGATTTGCCGGAACCGCACAAGGCGTAACTTTGGTTTAAAGCTCTCGTATATATACCTCTCGTAAATACGATGACCCAAAGGTCCCTGATAATTTATTATTTCCACGGGGCTCTCAAAATTAGATGTATATAAATATATAAAGGAGTCTCTCGTCCAATCTCGACTTCTTCGCCAATTTGCGTGCAATTTCTGACCGCGCGAAGTGGAAATAGGAAGCAGAAGTTCGCGCTTTTTCTTGTAGATACATTTCTCTTTATTATTAGAATAGACTTCGCAGCGTCAGCGAAGAATTATGTCGAATCCATATTTTTTTTCCTACGAATTAGCCGACAACGGTGGAACTTATGACAGCAAAAAGAACGATTTTAACATGGATGGAAAAAATATGTCCTTGAATATGGAGGTACGCCTTTCCATATACATATATAGAAGATGTATGTCAAAGCAACATCATCGGGAATAAGACAACGCCGCGATAATGTGAAATAAACAGCACTCGCTCTTTCTTACTTTATCCGTCTTTATCGCCCTCCTCCTCCCTTCTATATATAGCTACCGCGCAACTGCGCTTTCTAAGGGACAGCATGGGGAGGGGGTAATAAGAAGAGCAGCAGGTTTATATATACGTAAGCGTTAGAGACTCCTGAGTGGCCGGAGGAGGAGGAGGAGGGGGTAACGACTCATGCGTCTATAATGCATTCTCTGGCGCTCTTTGCTCCCTCGCCATCTCCCTTTTCCCTTTTGCGAGGTCTCTTTTCCTCTCTTTCTCTATATCTCTCCTGCTAACTCTCTTTCCTTCTTGTAAATAAAGCTGCCGTTTGCGCACGAGCGTCACCCGCGGAAAATACGCGTTTATGGCTTTTAGCTTGGGGTAATAAAGCTCGAAACTGCCCCGCACCGCTACTATATATATATATATATATATATATATATATATATATATATATATATATATATATATATACACCTTTTATACCGTCGAAATCTTAATAAATGCGTACTTGTAAATCATGAAAGATGCGCGACGTTTTATTCCCCGAGCATGCGCAGCGCCTGATGGATGTTATATTACCGTTCTCTCGAATAAAGATCTTGCTCTTCCGATTTTTTAAATATAAAGACACAGGTATAGATTTTTTTTTCGATTTTCGAGTTGCGTGCGTTGCGCGACAACGACATAATGAACTCCTAAATACCATATAATAAACGTACATTATTTTTGTCAGAAAATAAAGTATTGTAAACTGCATTTATATATATATGAATGATATAAGACGAGTTGATTATGATTTATGTATCACAATATGATCTTGCTGCACTATATAGGAGGTTATTATACCTTGCTATCAACGGCTTCCGAGGTGGCTTCTCATAATACACGTTACGAGCGATAAGAGATTGATAATGCGTGACTGATAATGCGTGTCTCCCGCCCCCACTGAGCACTTGAATATATCGGAAGTCAAGTACGACTCTCCGTTTTTAAATTTGTTATGCACGAAAAGTAATGATAATTATAACCTTGCCTTAAGACAAATGAACGGCAGTTAATTTTTGTAAATGAAAGCTCCGTTTCTTGTGGAAAAATTTATGAATTTCAATGTTAATAATGAATTATATTTTAAGTATATATTTAGTATAGATTGTGGTATTTTTCTATATTTTGTATATCGGCTTGCTCCGAATTTTTTAAGGTTTGTTACCTGGAAAATGATCATTAATATATTCCTTACAATCGACGAAATATTGATGTATTATTATCAACGAGACTATTTACAAAAGTCATCTCATATGAACTAATTTAAATAATGCAGCACGAAATGTGGACTCGATAAATACAATGAAACAATTTTTTTTTCATGCTAAAGTTACCAGAACGTCGATCTGTATCAACGACGAATCCTCGAAAAAGGGAATGTTAGAAATTAAATTCATTTTAGTCTATGCATGCTGCAAATAATTATTCCGTCCTCTCCGCATGTTACCTAAAAATTGAAAATATTAACAATAACACATGAGTAAGTTCCTTAACGGTCATAATGGATCGACTATTCTCATTTCTTTACCTTTAATTTGAAAACATAAAATTTTGATAAGTTCATTCTACGATCGAATATTCAATCGTTTTTTAGCTCGTGAACTCACAACTTATAGATCTCAAATTCACTAGAATGCGCAAATCACAGGTAGATGTATGCATGTGGTATGTGAGCCTATTGCCTATACAGGGAGTAGAAAGTATACCGAAACTTTCAAACCAAAGGCAGATCGAAAGACATATATATATATATATATATATATATATATATATATATATATATATATATATATATATAATTCGATTCAAAGTGCGCGAGTCAAAGAACTTCGCGCCCAGCATGGCGTAGGTCGCCACGGGGCTGGTGCGCCAAACTTTGCCGATCGCAATGTTTCGCGTATATTAGGATGTATATATGGATATAGGTATATGCGCGGTTTAACAATGTATGCGGCCATTTCTTCGTTCCTGCCCCCCTTCTCCCATATGTTCTTCCCGCCCAAAGTTCTTACATAATGTAGAGTTCGGTCAGCCTCGCGCCCGCGCCACACGCGCTTGCTCGCGGTATTAGTTCCGATTAGTTCTTTCGTAAAGAGAGGGAGAGAGAGAGAGAGAGAGAAAGAGAGACACAGAAAGAGAGAGACTTTTCTTCCTCTACATAGACACTGTTCTTTGTTCTTTTATTTCGAGAGCCGGTCGATTGGTTTCTCTGCGGGTTCTGCGACTGGTATAGTCGAGACGCAAGGAGGAGACAATATGTGTGTACGCAGGCGAGCGAGCGTGTGCGTATGTATGCGCGTGTACACGAAATTTACTCGTCAGTCGCTGCAGCTGGATTATTTGCTATTATATGTATAGACACGTAGATAATATATATATATATATATATATATATATATATATATATATATATATATATATATATTATATATACATTCAAGAGCGTTCTATTTCTTTTAAAATATTCGGGGTCCAGGGGGGCATTTTTCAAACTGAATAGCGCGCACAAATCCATTCTCTACTCGGTGTCGGTTTTTAAGAAGTGCGCCTCTCAAGGGTTGGAGATTCGATTTGCTATATACAAAAATAATATATATATATATATATATATATATATATATATATATATATATATATATATAGTAACATGAGTACTGCATAGATTTGTACAGATAGAGATTCAAATTGGTGGGACATGACATAGTAATAATTTTATGTAAAAGTAATATTATTGCACTTTCAAATAATTTAAGTATATTAACACAGGATCGAAAGGTAAATTAAAATACTAAAGTTACAGCAAAAAATGTATCTTTTTATTAATCGATAGTTCTTTGCACATTGAAAAATATGAACTTGAAAAATATCGCTTTTTACATGCAGTTTGGTACCAATACTTTTTCCCAACTTTACTTTCATAATTGTTCTTTTGGATATAGCCTTAATCGCTTTTGGCAATGCAATGTTAATTTTTTCAGATTTAAAAACAGAAAAAATTTTAAATATTCAATCAGGTGAATTAGATTGCCTGTGCCATTGCTGCTGTGTTACTTCTGGTTCAACTTTTGGTCATAAAAATGGATGTACGCGCGACCATAGGTATACACAATTTCAATGTCATAATTATCTTTTGTCCTCAGTTATACGATCTTTTGAACAAATCAGAATCATTGAGATTCAACAGTTCCTGAGCGATGCACACATTCTGATTGTTCCACCCAAAATTCAGTAACTTTGCAAGAATCTTTGTTTACACACTTCTCCTCATCAAAATATCTCAAATAATTCTTTTTCTTCTTTCATAGTAAAAAATTACGGAGTACATGAGACATTTTGTTCTCGTACAAGGAAACCAGGAATGCTAGATATATATGTAGCTGAAACCGTGAAAAACCTATTTCTACAGTATCTTCGTCATTAGGAATTATTTTTTTCATGATTTCTTCATTCGATTTGTATTATTATTATAATCAGTTTTAACAATTTTTCCAGGCACTTTGAAACAAAAAATTTAGAAAGAGAATTATTAGAGAGAAATTACGAGTATTATTAGAAATAAAGTACCAGTATTTACAATTCAACTAAAAAGATTTTCGTAAGTACATATAAAGTCCCGAATATCCATTTTTGTTTTTAATATTTTTCAATCTTCGAAGCAACGCGAGCGTAAAAGAACTATTATCGAAGCATTATTAAAAGAAACTGTCGCAACAAAAAATTCATATAAATGCGCTTTATAGAATGAAACATGTCTTATATCCGGAACTACGTACCTTGGTAAAATGAATGTGCGATATTCTTAATTCTGTTAGAGTTCGCGACTTAAAATAATACAGGATTATAAAGCAGCGTTTGTGGTGTAAGGAGCTATCGCTATAAGTTTCATAAACGCCATCTTCGAGCAGATCACCTAGTCATATATATATGGACAACCAGATTGCTAAAATTTCATCGCCAAATTTTCCTATTGGCTTGGATGCAATGAGAGCATATTTCGAGCTTACATATGTAGAGAGAGGGCGAGAAAACACGTAAATCTAATTGCTAGATTTTGGTAGGCGAAGTGATAAACGAGCTCTCGGTAATCCCGCACAGAACAAGGCTTTAACTTTTCCTCCGATTTTCTTTAATCACAAGCATAACACTTGTCGACGACCCTTTTGAACTTTGCGAATGTTTAGAAACTGTAATAGGATATATTTGTTCATATACATTAATCTAGGCCGTGTACAGTTTTCGTTAAAACACAGGCTACTGTATCAACCAAGACAGACAAACAAGATGAACTCTCGAGTTGCTCCAAGGATCCAAATTAAATTTCAAGTTTGATAATTATAAATATGGGCCATATTGTGCGCTTCTGTCAAGTAATTTTATGATACTATCGATCTTTAGCAACTATTCCATTGGTAATAGTCAATGTGTATCTATATATAGATCAGATTGTGTTCCCGCGATGGCGCGAGGGTTGAAGTGGAGCCTTCGTTGAAGAAGAGAGAGAGAGAGAGAGAGAGAGAGAGAGAGAGAGAGAGCGCAAACAATCCCAAAAGAAAGTCTTTATGATCGAGGAAGTATAGGATGTGGAATAAGGGGGGGGGGTTATAGGACCAACTCCTGCTCGAGCGGAAAACTTGTTCGAGTGCGTCCTTTGTGGAATTAATAAAAAAACGTTGTAACGAGAGTCTATCGAGTAGACAGAGGACGTATAATAAAATTAGTATCCGAGTTAAATTTGTGTATACAAATCTTCATTCCCTCCACCTTACCCTGTCATTAAGGACGATCATGATAACTAAAACGATAGTTCTTGAAGCGCAAATATATATATATATATATATATATATATATATATATATATATATATGTATGTATACAAATCTGCGCTTGGATAATTGCCTCGGGAGCGGGGGGGCGTGAAAGGATTCGCTTCGCCTATTCACGCGGGATGAAGACAACGCGCGTGTAGATCCCGACTAGACCCGGCTAATCGCTCTTGCGCGCGGCTCGTCCGTCTCGCGTCGTCGCTCGTTGCGGTCTTACAGGTATAGCAGGATACAGTCCTCCCGTGTTTGTAGAATACCGATAGGGCGCTGTGCAGGGATTTGCAAGGCTGTCGTCGCGCCGCGCTGATGGGATTGGCGACAAAGATTTGCGCGCGACACTTTAGGATTGCTCGACTAATGGAGCGTTATTTCTCTTTTGCGATAATTGCGAACGAAAGTTGTTGTTGGAGGGGGGATACTCGAGTATTTGGGAAGATTTAAAGAATTATTATTAGTTGTGGATTAGATTAAAAATAAATTCATATCGTGTTGCTTGTAAATTATGGACTCGATAGTAGAAAAGAAGATCGAGTATTGTTATCGTGAAGAAATAATATTTCAAATATTTAACGTAACCAATTCTAAGTAAAGAGGATTGCACAGTAGAATTACTTAATATAATTCAAAGCAAGTGGCATTATTTCAACTCCACGAAAAAAATTATTCTTCATACTTAGAGCTCAAATAACCAATAATTTTATTAAATTTTGCAGAATTTAAAAATGTCTAAAAACTTTATCTATTATTTTCATCGTGTGCGATGTCGCGTTTCGATTTGCTTCGATGCACCTTAAGGAAATCTCACGTCTTATTTGTGGTCAAAGACAAATAAATTCAGGATACATTAATAACTACGCACTGCTTGAGCCAATGTCTTGGTATGCTATGTAACGAATCAAAGTGATATGAATACAGTGTGCAGATTGCGATAAGATTTCTCAAGTTCATTAAGACGTTATCTGCGGTGGATATTTTTATTTTTCAAGAAGTAAAGATTATAAATGGAATAAAGTTGAAAGACTTGGCTCCAAATAAATCTCCTACTTATAGTTCTATGCAATATTTTGGTTAAATAATCGTAATTCAGAATTGAGGACAAAGTTAAACTCCGTTAAAAGTTTAAATATTTAGTATTTATCGAAATTTACGTAGCTTGCCAATTCTCAAACAATATTAACTATAGCGCGAGAACAAGGCGGATATATTATTAATGTAGAAAAGGCGTCGTTATATAGGTTATCCATTGGTACCGGCATTCTCTTAATTCGAATAATTTAATTGCCGAAGTTTACGTGCACGGAAATCGAGTTTTATTATCACGGCCTCGTAAGCGAAGACTAAAATTCTTGTATTTCATTGCCTGACATTACGAGACGATTAAATAAAATCATGTTCGACAATCTCATTAAAATTTACGAGATTGTCCGAATATATATTTTTCTGAATTGAAGGAGAACTGCGGTAATATGGTATTGCACGGTATATCTCGAGTATGTAAGAAAATATGAATGGAAAATATAATTTTTGTAATCGATATGGAAAAGAGTGACGTGGATGTAAGGGGGGGGGCATCGTATATGCGTAAAAGAAGTCTCTCGTATAAAAGATATCATGCAGAAAATCAGTCGTTAACGAAGGCCGAAATCAATTTGGCCGAGGAATTTAACCAAACACCATACATAGCGTATAGACTATAGAGGAGTCCCATAGAATTAACTCCGAATTCAGTCGCGTTCGCGCGCTATTGGTCTATCTATCTATCTATCTATCTATATCTATCTATCTATATTTATCTATCTATAGGGGGTGTCGGATGATCCACGCGAAAGGACGACGACGATTGGACGGGATCGCCGAGGTGACGAAGTTGAAGGGGCGGGGGAGGGGGTAGGGAGTACAAAGAGAAGCACGCGTATATACCCCGGGCATCGCTGCACAATCGATCAAGTATGCGCGGGCGTTCGCGTATACGCAAGGCCGACGAGGGATCGAGAGGGGCTCTGTACTGCAGCCCTCGCCGTTCTCGGTAATGGCGGCGGGGAGGGAGGGGGGTGCGAGAGGCACACACCTTGCGACCGCCGGGATTCAGGATATCTAACTATATACTCGGGCGCGCGCGCGCGCGCGTCAAACCAATCGTTAAGTGCCGATCGAATTCGTATTATCTCCTCCCCCTCCCGCTCCCCGGTATAGTACACGCGATCCTCGGCGAGCGAGGGTTTACCTCTCGGAAATCCGTGGGAGAGGAAGGGGGGGGGGGAGCTCGACAACCACTGCCTGTCTCTATTGTGTTCTGGAGTCGTCGCGCGATTTCGATCCGAAATATGGGCGGGGTTCGCGCGACGCGGTGTCAACATCATCTTCGCGGGGCGCGACGTTAACGCAATTAAACGGCGCAGCCTCATTCGCTTGCACGGCTCGAGATCCTGCCGCACCCCTGCCGCCGTCCCTATCTCTCGACTCGATTTCATTGCTCTGAGTATATATAGAAGCCCCCCGTTGTTTCCGCGAGTGTGCTCAAGAGGCTTTTCACGTCGTTCGATTGCTTCTTTTTTATTTTTTTTATTTTTTTTATTGTCCCAGTAAAAGAGGGTAGGGGAGAGGAAAGGGAGCATTGTAGCGAGCGTTGACTTTGCAGGTGAAATGACCAGACCACTGGTCGGTTTTGAATGCTTATAACAGAATTGGTCGCGCAAAGCACACAACGGCGGGGATTAATTAAAGTTGGAAAAGAGTAGTTAAAAAAAAAATCGAAAGTAAATCGGTCGTAAAATTCGAGTCTTAAAGGATTGCTCGACAGTTATATTAATTGTAGTTTGGTAAAGGACATTTATGTTTACTTTCGAAGAAAATATGAAGATATAAAATATGAAGATATAGCTGTTCAAGAGGAACCGTCATGAAGAATTCTGTAGAGCGCACTTTTAAATTTAAATTTTAATATCTAAATTAATCATATGGAAACTGTATACTTCATTAATAATAATTTCATTATATTCTGCGCAATTTCATCATTATTTCTATACATTTTTGTATTTATGGAAATTGTGATATGAATTTTGATCATCAACGATTATATTAAATAACGTATTTTGCTCCCCATAATGTTCGTCTGATGATCATGACTATATATATATATATATATATATATATATATACACATATATATATATATATATATATATATATATATATATATATATATCTATATATACACACACACATATATATATATATATATATATATATATATATATTTAGAATCTTTAAAGATTAAAGTTTTATTTACATCTAGTATTTCATTAACCTAGTAATCCTATTTAATTTTTTGTACCATTCGGGTGATGGTAAGTTCATGCTTTTATTTATCGATTATAATGGACTTTACAAAACTGCCACGCTTTCACATTCACCATTATTATTATTTCATTCATCATGTTTCAAAACAATGAATTATATCCTCGAAGATATTCAATACGCATAATAATTGCTTTATCTCTGATAAAAAAAACCCTCCTCCTCTCTCCAAGTATAAATTTTATGATGTGCGCAAATGCGCATTTTCCTAAAACTATTTTCGTCCTATTCATTTATATATATGATTATTGAATTTGAGTAATATATAATACCACATATTATCCAGTTGAATTTAGGACTGTCAAAATTTATCTCGTGAACGTACATACAAGATTTTTAAGTAATTAACACACCAATAGTCAGATTATATCGAACGAGACTTTAATCACATTTTGAAGTTTCGCAGGGGGCGAATATCGAGTTAAATATTCAAACGGTCGCAGCCGGGATCGAACCTAACTTTTACAAACAAATTGAATTGCTCAGCTATTCTATTATACGCATACAAAAGAGTCACAAACAGCACTCTTGCTCTCTCACTCTTTCTCTTTTTGCTTTACTCTCTTCCATATACATGTATATATCCCCTGCGCAGTTATGTATCCTTTTTCCGACTTTTCCATCCATTGTATTATTTGTTTCTATTTGAAAACAATGACTTTAGTTTAGCCTACTTCTGATGTATATATATATATATATATATATATAGATTATGGATTCTGCTTCCGACAATGTCCGCACAAACATATATATATATATATATATATATATATATATATATATATATATATATATAACATGGAATTCAATTTTATACTCAGTACCACACCAACAGCGAGGCATCTTCATTTGCATTGAAAGGTTTCTTTAGCATAATCCAAAAGAGAGCCCGCACACCTGTGCTCGTATTCTTTTATTGTGCGTATATTATACGAATTCCTTATATATATATATCATCTAATCTTTTAGGATAATTAATAAAACCCGTATAAGAAGTTAAAAAGCTTTTTAATTCATTAGTCACCCAATGTTTCTGTAAATTCGACATTGACAAGATTTCATTCCCCGATTTCGTTTGACATTTTGAGTCTTCAAACTACATTAGAAATGCCCGCTTCTCATCACCGTCATCCTGTTTAACAAGATCATCGCCGCGCCGGTACGATCGCTCGGGGAGCTTCCCATTTATACGATCCGCCGACTTGTATATATACATACAATACGTCGGTGTAACCTCAAAAGCTGCCCCTTGTTAACTTTGTTTGCGACTCGGTGTGGACGGAAATACGTCATTTGCCCGCATGTTACACTCGTTGTACTAAACAATGGATGATAGGTGTTCGCTTCGTGCAATTCAATTTCTTTTATTGAAAGGGCTACGGAAATCTGTGTTATCTGTGAATCATTTTATTGTCCATACTCGAAACTTTTTGTTTAATTTCTTGTTTTTTCTTCTAAGTAAGTTTGAATAATGGAAAATATAAATGAACTACATTCTGTAAAATCTGTGTACACGCATTGACTTATTTCTTCACAATTTGTTCTATGTAAGGGTTAATCCCTTATTTTAATAAAAATAATCAACACTAAGATTACTCTAGATCACAGTAATCATTATTCTAAATTGAATATTTTTAACTTCATTTCATGTTTTAAATATCAAAAGGAAAGTTAAAGAATTCTATTCGTCATTTTATATATATATATATATATATATATATATATATATATATATATATATATATATATATTAGAAATTATCGGATTATTCATCTTTTAATAAGAACAATTCAGATTCAATTTAGTTAAAAATTTATGAAACACTCCACTTGTTATTTGAAACAGTTAATAATTAATTTTCATCTGATCGTTAATAATACGGGCCAGTAAGATTGGAACGGCAGAAACTAAAGCATACTTTTCCAAAGGATATTGATGCGGTAAATTCGCAGCGGAACACACAATTTTCCTATTGCGTTATGTGATGAGATCTTTTAATCTACATAAGTATGAAGGATTTTTCTGACGTTCGAGATTATAAATTACATCACGAATTAATTTTAATTTCTAATAAAATGGAATGCACCACTTCAATTTATCAGTCTTCCGCTTATAACTCATTTTCATTCATATTATTCCTATTGCCTTAGTATTTTTCAGAAAGCTTGTTTTCCTGAAAGATTGTAAATTAAATTTTAGTATTCGTTTGATTTCAATATGATCTCGTAGTAAATGAATATTTTTCCAAAATATACTAATATAAATCAGTTATTTATGATTATTATTATTATTTTGATGGTTTCATACGAATATTAAGATTCGTAATATTCAAATTGGATTATATAAACATTACAAAAAATGCAAAAATGTAATTAACGAAAACTCTGAAGGAAAAGTTTTTTCAAATATTGACGAATGGTTGTGAAAGATAATATGGCCAATCATATTTTGAAATGAAAAAATTCGAATCTAGAAGAAAAAAAAAATTTAGGGTGTGATAGAACCTCAAGTATGATGAAGTTGTATATATTTGTACACGATTGTCACAGTTTTTATTCTAATGTCTTATAAAGTAAGTGCTATTTTCATATTTACATGGAACTGAAGTTTATATCAAGATAGTTACGAAATCAAGCTGAAGTTCTGATTTTGAGATTAGAGTGATTGTATAAAATCCTATTTTTTACCCTTCTATAAATTAGAATTGTGTTAAAACCTACGTGGCTTCAAGTTTCTAGAATTAAAAATACATCAATTATTGCTGGTCGGTCTTATACATATTGATCAGAGCAACAATTCTGCGACTTTTGTGAAACTTAATGTGAATTATCTATATCTCTGTACACAGTGTGAATGACAATTCCTTTTATGAAAATATTTAACTATTGGACGACTAAGGCTACCTGAAATACGGATAAAACTGTCAAAGAGCATTCTCAGCCACATATAAATATATAAACTCGATTAGGTCTCGTGAAAAATCTTCGAGATAGTAAGTCAATATTTTTATCGCTACTTATATGTAGACGACTTCCCATGACCAGTATAGTGATAAGAAGAAAAATCCCCAGCCTGCCGAATACTCCGGAAGCGTGAGAAAAAGGTGTCGAAATCTCTTATTACAGAGACCCCTATCTGAGTCTAGTAGCTTCCGGCTTTGTAGGCGTACGTGTACGCGTGACTGATTATCGCGCATTATAGCGGCAGTCCAACGGACCCGCATAGCAACGGAGTACGGCATACAGAAAAACACCGTAGCCGATCTTAATTCTCGTCAACTTCCGGTCAATCGAGGGATGAATTAAGTTCCTGACGTTGCTCAAGGCTACTAATATACGGAATTGGGGGGGGGGAGGGGTGATACTGTCTTAATTTACGAATCCCTCGCCTACTTCCTTTCTTCCGATTCTTTTTGCGATCTAGGCACAGGCGACGGCGGAGAAGGTTCGTGTTGCTCGGGGGCGAAAATGAAAGCCCCCCCTCCCCCCGACGATGCGCTGAAACTTTCGCGATTGTACTCTACCGGAGAAGGGGGTGGATATTTTTTTTTTGCATAACGTGCCCATTAACGCTGCTGCTTATATACAACGAATTAAGAAGCAATCTCGGACTTAATTTCAAGAGCCGCGCGACGCGCGCAAATGGAGATTTACGCGAGGGGCTGGCAGTCCGGAACTCGTCACGGCCGGCGGGCATCATGCGGCTGACGACGACCACGACGACGACGATGGGGCGCTGCGTGCGAGATTGAAATTCGCGAGAGAGAGAGAGAGAGAGAGAGAGAGAGAGAGAGAGAGAGAGAGGAATAGAGCGGGAGAGAGAGACTCATTTTTGAGCAGCGGAGGACGAGAGGCGGTCGCAGCTGAATTAACAACGGCTTTTAATTGATATATATATATATATATATATATATATATATATATATATATATATATCGAGGGACAGGGAGAGAGGGACGGGGGAGAGATTGTAGAGAGAAGGTGAGTGCCATGCGCGCAACGGGGTGTTTCCAACTTTCCGGAAAATGTAAAGTAATATTCTACCAAGTTGGTGGAAATGGAGTGTGTAGGTGTAAATTGCGCTGATGGTACGAATTTACTGTTTTGATAAAGCAGATAGAAGAGTTGTATAGATTTAGTTTATTCGGAAACTAAGGGAATATTGCGTATTTTTTTCATCGCGTATGTATAGACGTACAGTATGGGAAGATTTAAGAAAATATTTGTATACGGCGTTGAGATAGTTATTCATTTATGATAAAAAACATTTTTTAGTAAAATTTAAAATAGTGTCTAATTAATTGATTATCAAATTCTTAAAACTCTAAAAAAAATTACCATAACTCCTAATGATTTTTTTTTGTCAGTGGTAATTATTCAAACTTTTACTTCTACAATTTTCGAAAATCTTTGATCATTTTTTAGACAGTTTTACAATATATGATCAGTGCACTAGATACTATCGTAGTTTGAACAAAAAAAATTTCCCTGTGTAATACATTTGCGATACTTACCGTGTAATATATTTGCGAGTCGTATACTTTTCGGACACTCTGTGCATTTCCTCTGGTAATGATAGTATATAGTTGTTCGCATTGTGAAATCAGGAAAACGTACTAGTTTATTCAATGAAACATCTCCAACGAACCATGATTTTAGCGGTCGTTCAAATATATATAGGCATCTTAAATTAACTGTATAATAGGAGTGCAATACAATACTGTTTCGATTACGATAGGGTTGATTTCACTGAATTCGGAAATTCGCGCTAGAGTGAATACAGTAATTAGCGTTTGAACTGGATCAGAGTTCCCAACGGTCAGGTAGTAGCGATCGAATTCTGTCGCATTATACACACAATTAATATATAATAATTGAAATCTAATATTGCCTTTTTATAATAACAATAATAATAATAAATAAATATATATAAAAGACAGAAGCAACGTTTTATATTGATGGACAGTGTTAAGTCATATTGGGCTGGCAATACAAGTAATCACGTGACTTATCAAAATATAATAAGAACAAAATAAAATGTATATTATGTTCAAACAAAAAAGAATTTCTTAGACATAATAATAGATTAAAATTTATAAACTTTTAATTTCACTTTCCTGGTCATTACGCATATGTATTGTTAATGATAACCATAGCAATGATGATAAAAGGTTGAAGTAAAATTTGCGTATGAATCACGTTATAATGCAATACCGAATCAATCACTAGGAGACGTCATTTGAAAATGGAGTCCAATAGTATGTCTCGAGATTTATTTATACTGCATAACTATCGCTAACCTATACTAGCCATATAAAACAAAATTGAGCGTTACTTCTCTAAACATATTGAGACATTGACATAGCAAACTGGGCCAGGGGGAGGTACATAACAAACGTCAATCCGACTCCACCCGAGAGATTTTTTGCGAACCACCTCTCCCCCTCCTTCGCAAAGATTCGTTCGGTATCGCGACGCCATAAGGCAACTCCAGCTTTCTGTAAGCATCCCCGCCAATAACGCGGTGGTTTCTTAGCGGCCGTGGGCGACTCAAGGGGGGAAGCGGCGATAGCATCAAACACGCGAGATATACACACAGGCGTGCATATAATGCGCCATCGATGCATTTATCAGCCGTCGTCAAAAGTTAATCCGATCGCGCGTGCATAAAGGAGCAGGGCAGGGGGGGGGGCTGAAGCGATGCACAGCGATACCTGAAAAGCCGCATCTTTCAGTACTCCGCGACTGCGACCAGCTCTCTTGTACGCAAAATATAATTGGTTAAATGCCATCGATTAGTTTTGCGTATTCGCACGATAGGTAAGGCCTGACCTTTGAGAGTCAACGATCATTTTTTCGACTTGGCAAATTTTTTTGTGTAGGATTATATAAGTATACACACGCGAATATATATATGCCAAATAAGTGCGGTTTATGTTTCTATATTGTCTTAAATACCCATGCCCGTATATAATATACATACAGACGTCGTAGAATATTGATACTAGTATTAAATTTAATAAGTAACGAAATATATGATCTTTAACATTTATTGAACTTACCGATAAATAGAAACGCTTTTAATACATAATTCACGTGATAAAAATAAAAGGCTCGATAAATATGCTGGATATTAAAGTATTTTTCTGTTCTCTCAAAAAACGAATAAAGTATCAAATATGGATAAAATTAAAAAACAAAAAATAAAGTTTAACGAAACATATTTTTATTTCACAGTTAATTATAGACGCAAAGTGGAAATTTTCAGCGACAGATGAAAAGACCGACCTATGTTATAATTTATTTTCAAACGAGCTTTATAAATTTTTTCCAGCAGCAATGACTGAAAAGTATAGTCAATATGAATTTTCAATAATATATGTACAAATATTTTTTGGATAATTAAGATTCTTTTTATTTCTTTTCTACATAATTTATATTGGTAATTTTCGGTGAACAAATAATTTTCAAATAAATTAATCAAACGGCGCAATGGCGCACAATGAAAGTGGAAAGAAACAGTCGATAATTCCGCACGCATTCTTCGAGTCGGAAGAAAGCTAGACTTCGGGTTTCAAAATAATTTCAAATATTTAAAATCATAATTTGATAAAACGATTTTGAGCCTGAAGCGTGTAGAGGACAAATATCCAAATAAAGCACTTATTTAGACAGCCTACTGAAACGTTCCTTTTTTGAATGACAGAAAATACTCTCGTGAGTACACAAAGTACGTACACTCAAGTCCGCCGATCGACTCACATCCCTCGGTACTTCCGCACGCTTCGTCCCTGGGCGCACATCGGTCTCCCTCATACGCGCCGGTGTACTTTTGCCCATAGAGCTGTAAAGAGCCAACGCCTCTCTCTCTCTCTCTCCCTCTCCCTCCCTCCTACCACAGCTTCCTCTTATCCCTACCAAAGCAGCAGTAAAACGCTCTCGCGCTAGTATGTGGGCGCGATATATATACTATGCAAGTGGTTATACAGCGAATTATATATATATATATATATTGATACGCGCCAGTCGCTCTCCTGGGAGTTGGAGGTAGGGGGTGGGAAGGAAAGAACCCTGTCCGCGCGTATTTATGCGCGCAATTAATATTCGAACGCGCACACGCGGCTATGGGTCGCCAGATAGAGAGGGAGATAGAGAGAGAAAGAGAGAGAGAGAGAGAGAGAGAGAGAGAGAGAGGGAGAGAGAGAGAGAGAGAGGTGGGAGAAGGAGTTGTCGTGCACGGCCTTTTTGCGCGAGGGGAGATTTTATTGCCCTCTCTTGCCTGACGGCTTATTTCCGAGAGGAGCTCCGGTATATATAAGGAGGCTTATGGGGGAGTCATCGGTCCCTCGATATACCGAGGATGGTCCTGTCGCTCTGTCGCTGCTTCGATCGAGATCAGTGTTGTGTAAGTTGAACCCGGCTGCAATAATGAAAGTGAAATATAGATTTAAGAGGTTTGTACTTCACTCTCTGCTTTTTTTTTCTTGATAATGGACTCGAATTACTTTGACTGCATCAAGAATTCGTGCATAGAGTGTATTAAAAGTAAGACGAGTGTATTTTTATAAAAAAATATAATATAATTACTCTTAGTCAGACTGTCCTTATTTACACGTTATGATAAAGGGGTCCAGGAGAAGGGAAAACGTTAAAATTTTCAACGATTAAGACGATAAAGATTAAATCGCTGAAGAAAAAAAGTGTTGCAAAAAAATGCCTGCTATACAATTGTGCCTTAAGGACTGGAAAAAAGCATTCGCCGGAATGCATTGTATCTAAAGTGAATTATAATTCAAGTTGACATCGTAAATTTTAAGGGATAAATATAAATGTTTTTTTATATAACTTTAAACACGTCTCGTGCATTTCAGCTTTCCACGACAATTTCAATATTATAAAAAATACTCTTGTAAGAGAGTGGGCAAAATAGTTGGAGGGGCAGAGAGGGGAGAGAGAGAGTGAGAGAGAGAGTGCACTGACAGGCGAAAATTATCATTTCGGTGCAAATTCTCGGGTCGCTTCGCTTTGATAAATCAGGACACTTCCATTTATTTTTATACATATATACGATTGATCAAGCGCCCGAAACACATCGCAGCTCTCATTATCGCAGAGCCACCTCGTCAATTATTTAGCTCTCGGCTTTGAGCCGACCTGTCGTGCGCTTTTTTTTTAACTTCCTCTTTTTTATTTTGCTTTTTAAATCCGTACGGATTCGTATGAATTTTTCATGGCGATGAAATATTCGATATCGGGGCGCGTGCGCTTCAAATTGGATATTTCCGTGAAATTTTTCCCTCTTCTACCCGCTTCCCCCCTGGCCGGTCTCATCAGCCCGGTCCCGATTGCGAATGCGCAATAGGCCGATGCGCGTGCATTGGCGGTCGCGTCTATTCTTTATTGAATAGTTCGAATCTATCTTTAAAGCTGTTTCTACTGTTCAGCTTCATTTTCAGGTTATTACTTTCATTTATCAACGACAGTACATCGAATGCACTTGTTATTTTTTCAACTGATTTATATTTACTGCTTCTTAACATTGTTATGAATGCATTCTAGAAATCTAGACTTACACATACACACACGTATATACGATATTTTGACGTGCCTATATAATTTTTCCATTTAATGGTATGATGCAGACATTTATATCCCGCCACCGGCAAGGTAATTTCCGACAGAATAACGCGGACGAGGTAAAAGCAACAGAAGAGAACAAGTGAAATAAAACAATCCATTAACAACGTTCTATATATTTGGATGCGTCGGGGTGGCGGGGGCGGGGGGCATAATTTCTATTCCCTCGCCACTCTCCGACTTGCGCCTTCGACATTCCGTCCTGGACCGTAAACAAACGAACATATAATAACAATATAGCTATATATATAATGATAAAAGCGCGATGTCGAGCTGGCCCGTGCGTCTATACTAGGAAGAAGCCTGCGTTCTCCCCTGCGAGCTATGGCGTTACCGCGGCGCAAATGGTCCGCGTTATGCTCCGAAATAAATGACAGAAGATCCGGGAGTGGGCGGGAGATGGAGAGATAGAGAGAGAGAGAGAGAGAGAGAGAGAGAGAGAGAGAGAGGCTCGCAACACAGCCGCGACGAGTACATAGGAGTCGAGTCTCCTCGTAAAGCGAAACGGCCGCGTTGCGCGCGGACGGTTCGTCCGATAATACGCGGGGGGGGGTTGGGGGTGGAGGTGCGTATATAGAAAAAGTATACCCGAGCGAGACAGAGAGGGAGCTACGCTGCGAAGTGCAGCTTAAAATAATACGGCTCGACTCGGCCGGTCGTAGCGTCGGTCTCTCCCCCTCCCCCCTCATACCCCGCGACGGTTTGGCAAATATTGTCCCACCTCCTCATTCTTGGTATTGATTCTGGGGCTCTTCGCGGCCATTACCGCGGGTGGCCGGAGGGCCGGGGTGAAAAAGAGCCGCGTGCCGCCGCCACGGCGGACCGGGAGAAGGGGCGAGGAGAGGTGAGTAGCTGCGTTACACTCTCCCCCTCCCCGCCCCTCGTGCGCCAAACGTGTATACGGAGAGGAAATTGCAACCGGCGCTCGCGGTGGCGCTGACGGCGCGCGGGGATCGGGGGGGGGGTGGGGTTATTACGTACCTTTTCGCCTTACCTTTGTTGCAAACTAATTGTACTTGGAAACGCGCCCTTTGCAATTAGAATCTTTAAGTAGGCAGTTAACGAGGGCGTCGAGGGGGCGCCCGCTCGACTCGTGCACTGTACTTACGCGCCTGTCCCTCCCCCCCTGGTTTTACCATTTTTTTTATTCTTTTTCGGCTTCTTCTTCTGCTTTTTCTTTCTTTTGTTGTCGGAGGTAAGGCCTCGAACTAAGCGCTCGGCCGTACGCCCGGCCGATTTGCCGGCAGCGGCGCGCGGCAATGAGCCATTTTGACGTTTGCGCCCGCGCCCGGTATAAACGATACACCGAGACGTTTTTAAGACGATAATTTGAGTTCATTGTTGGAAATACGAAGAGTTTCCTCTGTTCCCTGGCGGGCTTTTAAGAAACTGCCGGAACTTTTATTACGGCTTTGTGAGATGGATTTTTAACAAATTCATGATTCACTGGTGGATTGTGCGGATTATATTTAAGGGATTATTAAATTTTTACTTTATACTTTTATTATTATTATATATATATATATATATATATATATATATATATATATGTATATATATCTATGTATATCAAATATATTCTAGACTTCATTAAAATATGAAAGTGTAAAGTAAGAATATAATTAATTTGGTGTAGACTATGAAGGCGAGGAAACTTCGACTATCTTCAAATTTATCTCTGTACAATTTGAGAAACTATCTTTTATCCGGTTCCAAATCATGGACTAAATGTTCAAAAAAATCCTACTCGCAAAATCTTCACATTTATACTGGTTTCTATAAATATATAGGTTTATTGAACGAAAAGTAATCATTTTAATTTTTGCATGGATTTTACAGTATATCTAAATTATAGAGAAACAATTCAATCTAAACGAGAGGCTATCATTTCTCGAAATGGAAGAAAATTCGGTCCCAAAATTTCAGCAATCATTTTGGAGATAATAAAAGTTCGCTGTCTAAAGCTGGATCTGATACTTGATTATATACATATATATATATATATATATATATATATATATATATATATATATATATATATATATATACGTATAATCAATTTTGACTGGCTTACTTTGTGAATGTTAATAAATAGCTGTACAGCTTAGAAGTGGTTTCATTATTCAACTGCTACATCATAATTCACAATTCGAGTATTTACGAATTTTTTATTTTGTTCAAGGTAAACATATATTTTATCGCTTGTACACAGAATTTAAAAGACTATACAGCTGTATCTTTTCAGACTGTTGATATATTGTGATTTAAAAATGAAAATCTATTATTTTGTCAATATGTCTCAAATTTATCCGAAGCTTCTATTTTCGAGAGAATACGATATCGCTAAAATTTGGTTACATATTTTGAGCATTTAGATAATCAAATTTTTACAGAGAAGTCTGATTGCTGTATTATCTCCAATAAATAGCATCTATCTCTATACAACATAATTCAAAGCTAAACATAAATAGAAACGATTCATTTTATCCCGTTGAATTGGATCATCCGAAAATCCTGGTAGGATGATTGAATTCTTGATTTATTATTATTACATTAAGTTCCAGTTCGTGATTTACTTAGAGAATAATAATAATAAAAGCCAAAATTATTTTAGAATTTCCTATCATTTCAGATCGATAGTTTCTAATTGCTTTATATTCGAAATTGATGTAGAATAATTCAAAAATATCTTCGGTTGATTAATTAACAAGGAACTGATTAGTCAAGCATGTAAAGCCAACCGTATAACAAGAAAAACCGTAAGAAAATATATAGTTACATATACGGCGCGACGACCGACGCGACGCGGCAGGGCCCCCAAAAAGT
Organism: Sycobia sp. Sy_11; assembly: GCA_018907035.1. Lineage (NCBI taxonomy): Eukaryota > Metazoa > Arthropoda > Insecta > Hymenoptera > Epichrysomallidae > Sycobia > Sycobia sp. Sy_11. Next base: position 3,884,613 of record JACCIC010000004.1, read on the forward strand.
TCGTCCCCGGTGACTCGTCCCTTCAACTTGAGAACATCCGCGATAATAGAAGGCGCGGACGAAAGGAAAGGAAGGGTATAATGGGGGCTGGGGGCAAAGTATGTGGGGCGCGCGCGCGCGCGTGCGTACGAGTGTGCGTAAACGATCCGTAGGCGCGTCAGCGCCGCGGCCTCCATCAGTGGCGTATCGTACCAGAGGCCTCGTCCTACACGGCACTATGGCGGTTTGCAGGAAACGCGCGCGCGGGTATGTGTTATAATAGAGACCCTCGGAAATTTCGTGAGTGCTTCATGCCCGCGCATCTCATCAGCTCACCGGCATATATACATATATATGTACGCGTATATCGCCCCCCCTCCCAACCTCGTAGCGACGGTCGTCGCGCGCATAATAGTCGGCTGACGTCAGAATCAGAGCCGAGGACGAGGCGCTGCTATAAGATGCGTCGCCGCGGTGGCCCGCTAGCGCGCTTCGTCGATGCGCTCCCCCCTCTCTCTTTCTCTGGTGTAAATTTACCGCCGGCGGGAGAAAAGAATTATAAGTTGGGCATTGTTCGGCGCTTGGTGCGTCAACGACGAGCGATCGCGGGCTGCTCGGGACGTATGGGGACGGGTGTATATAAACTCGAGTATATATCGTGGATATATACTCGGGCACACATCGCTCGTCCATAAACTCGAAGGAATTAATTCCATGCTATATCGCGAATATGCGCGAGCCTTGATGCCAACGCACCGCTCAAAGCAGGCCAGCGCCTCTGAACGCATTCTTCCCCTGCATATATTACAATATATAAGACAGATATTGTTCGTGATCTATACCATAAGACACAATTTTTATTCTATATCTGCATCGGAACCTCTCTCTCTCTCTCTCCCTTTCCCTCTCATATACTAAGTTGTTGATGGATTTCGCGAGCCCTATCTCTAACAATAAATGGAGACTCAATTGATTATGAATAATGACTAGTAGTATAATCTTGACGAAAGCGAAAGTATTTGAACATGAGACAATTAACATACTATAGTGCCAAGAAACCTTATTACTGATGCGCGACAGTTGCGTATATAGTGATTTACTGTGTTACAGAATATTATTTCGTTTGATATTCTTTATTTTTCGATTTTGTATACATATCACATTTGAAATGTATACCAAATGTCACTATTTTTCTAGTATGTTTGGAATATAACTATGAAGATTTTACATCAAAAATAGTGATCTATACTTTTAATTGTAAACGTCAAATTATATAAAACTAAGGAAATACGTGTATATATACCATTATTTGTTACTCTACGTAAATTACCACAAAAATAGTTACATGCGGTTTTAAAGTACATTCCAGATCGAACAATAATAAATAGTAAAAGAAAAAAATGGTATTTTTCGACAAAATTTACATGTGTAAATTAAACAAATTTACATATATATATGTAGATGTATAATATGATTTGTCGATATGAATTAATTTCATTTTCCACTTAGGTAAATAACAGATCTTCGATATTCTGATTTTTGATCTTTAATAATTTTAATCTTTGATCTTTAATATTCTGATTTTCAAATAGCTGACCATATTATAATAGATATATGCTCTCTTCAGCTTGTTCCTCTTATGAAAAAATGAATTTTGGATTAATTTAAATTATTCTAATTAACTCACGAACTTGGAATCGTATATGGAAATCATGATAATATCATTCTTATAATATTTATTTTTATTGCTGTAGATATAAAGATATAGAGAAAAGAATAACATTTTTTATCATGTGCAAACTATCTCTATCACTTTTTAACCACTTTATTCAAGTATCTTAGATTTCTCTGGTCAATTTTTAATCAATAACAAAAATTTAGATCTTTTTAAGAGATCTTACAGATTTCAGTACGAAAAACTTACACAAATTACATTCCCAGCGCATCGAGAAAAAACTCCAACCAAAAGTAACGGGAGTAGAGTAGGGTCGATTTAAATTGTTCAGTGGCCAAAGTCTGGTTGGTTACTGCGACTGCATTCGTTCGTCCTTGGTATGCTTTTTTCCCTTCAGTAAACTTTTACCGTTTCAGCGAGGTCGTGAACCAATGGCCGAACTGCCGGGAGCAACGAGCGGACGTGAAATTTTTTTTTCGAGTCGGGAAAAAGGGCTCGCGAAAACTCTTACCGTGTGCGGACTAGCTTACGGGAATCACGCCGCGAGTGCAACAGACGAGTTTAATGATTTTTTTTCGCGTTTAACGAATGCAGCGATATCGATCGCGGACCAACCTCGTTCCGGGCGTTCCTCGATTACCAGCAGGGATGACAACGTTAAATCAATACACTTGGGTTCGCGAGGATCGCCATTGGATCACAGATCGACTTTGTGGGACGTCTGGAATGCGATGATTGTAGCCAGCACAGGACACACCTTTAGTTTACTGAGGATTCCTTTTTTTTTATTTTGGTATTGGTTCATCCGTTATGAAAAGGCATCTGCTTGCACCATGCAGTCTGGAAAGTAGTTTATTTCAAAAAGAAAGATAGAAAGAAGAAAAAAATCGCTATCAATGATTTACCTGACCCTAGCACTTAGACTTTTTTCATTGATTTTATAAAAACTATGAGAAAAAAATGTTTTAATGTTGGTATTTTGCACATACAGTTAATGAAACGATGAATGGTGGAAAGACTGAAAATAGCGAAATTAAAAATTGTTTTGATCAATGGAAGTACTAAGAATATGAGAATAGAGACAAGCAGTTTATAACAGTGAATGGAACAATATCATTGAAGATGTGAATATGCAGATGATCAGAATTAGGTGCGTAAAATTGTCGATTGATAAAATAATTGCAGCAATATTCCCTTTGCTTCTGGCCCTCCCCGTCGCAATGAGGAATGTCAACGTGTCGCATTATGCTTTATATATAAATATAACGCACAGGAAATAGCAATCGAAATACTTAATAGCCCGAGTCGTCCAGAGCGCTTTTATAAGCCCATACGGATGGACAATCGGCCGAATTACTGAGCTTCGTCGTCCCCGCCAAAGTCGTGGGTCAATACCGTGTATTATATATATATATATATATATATATATATATATATATATATATATATATATTACTATCTCCCAAACGAATAACAATCCAATTCAAACAGTCTTCAATGACCATAGATATATATAGAGTCTGGTGGACCGCACGAGAGAGGCTCACATGCCGACCTCCGATTCTCCGCCCCTCGGCTCGTCAGAGTGTTTCACGGGGACGTCAATGAATGGCGTAGCCGGCTTATCGATGCCACACCTGTCACTGCGTCTCTTCCACCCCTGCGTTCTTATCCTCCCGCGAATACGTATTCAAAGAGAGCCACGTCGGTCGCTTTTGCATTATGTGCATATGCATATATATATATATATATATATATATATATATATATATATATATATATGCTCATGATGCGGTGTGGCGGTGTGGCGACGATTTCCCATTCGACGTGATAGTCGGAGCTAACACGCACACACGCACGCACGCACGCACACGCAGACAGAGGAACGCGCGCGCGGGCGTGAATGACTACTCTCGCTTTATCTCATGAAAAACACGCGCGTATAGACGTAGTTTTCATACGCACAGCCCCTTCCGCTTTATTTACCCTTTTTCCCTCCGCCTGTAGGCGTGCGCCTGTGCTATACGGACGAAGGGCGCAACACCTCGGACACATACAATTATATCCATAAAGACCGAGTAATGATTTTCTGCAGTTTTGCGGGAGGAGCCCTCCCCCCTCCTACATTCGAGCGTTATCGACGCCTTCTTATCGCGGCACTGCAACCCGCGGCCTTTATGTTTTTCGCTCGCGTCAAGTCGCTCTTCTCCATCGCACTATTCGATGCGACGCGCCTATACTGTATTCGCCGCCCCGTTGAGTGTTGCGCGTTTGGATATTTTCGTCCGAGCGCGCTGCGATCGTCCTCTTTATTCCGCTATTTTTTCCCTAATCCGTTTATATCGTACACGCTCGTTTCGCGCGCCCTCTTACGCTTTCTTTACGCCGTCCGTACTTCCTCCCCGTCATTTTGCGTTACGTCCGTGAATTACTCCATTCTTAAATGCCTATTACAGTTATAATACCCAATCCATTTTTCTATATTTATAACCGCGCGCGCGCGTGCGACCCTTCCCCTTCGGAATATACGGCACTTTGTTTCAATCCCCCCTCCTTGTTCATTTTATTTCCTCCGGCGCTGTATCTCGCTCGTATATATTTATACTCCTTTCTCCATCTCTTCCCTTTGCCCCCCCTCCCGCCGCCAGCATCAACTGGCACTATACGTTTACAGTGTGTCGGTGTTGTTCTGTCGCTTAGCGCGCCTGCGCAGCAATTTTATATATACCACGCTTCCGTGAGAATGATATACGCCTATTGTAACGAATGAATAATGAACTACTACACAACGTTGTGTCTATTTCATTGATATCACAGTCTTTCGTTACGCTTCCTCTGTCCCTCTGTCTTGTTCCCTCTCCCTCCCCCCTCTCTCTCTCTCTCTCTCTCTCTCTCTTGTCTCTCTCTCTCTCTCTTTCTCACTCTCTTTGTCTCGCTCTCTCTTATACATATATATAGATATAATTGGTCGCTCGCAACGCGCGAAAGATATTAAGAGTTGTCGGATAGATTGGCAACGCTCGACCATCAAAGGTACTGCAGTGTAGATATATGTATAAATTTGATATAATGATGAAAAATCCGTTGACTCGTCGCGGCTCCATTTGGAAATATCAGCGTTTAATTGACGCGAGAGAATCGCGCCGCCCTCGTCTCTCGAGTTATTTTTATTCGTTCATTGTACGGCTTTCCAATAGACAGTGACTAACGGAGCTCCCACTAACACGCCTTCCGGATTTTCATCTTATATACCCGCGTATATATATATATATATATATATATATATATATATATATATATGCATGTAATATACAAAGAGTGACTTTTACGCCTAGTTTAAATAGAATTAGGATAGTACTGCACCAAGCTTTTCCAAGTTTAGTCTCAACTGTAATGTACTTATTTAATAAATTATAAGTGTAACTGTAAACACATCGATAATTTTTAGATATTCCGGTATTTTTCTTTACTGTTAAACGTAGATTAAAACAATTTATCTCCGCAAGCGAGGACGTTCGAAGACATTCGTAAACGGGGCGTTTCTGTGGGCAAAGAATTTAGAACTTCTATTATATTACTTTCTAGATGAATTTGAGACAACGAGTCAATTTTACAAATAGAGAAGACGCCATTCGGATTCCGGATTTCATTCGGATTGGAAGAGTGCTGTAAACTTTTAGAACCTACCGGTCTCCCATTCTGAAGGTGCTATGCTATACTTTCTCATACATGCACATTGGTCGCTTCATCTATTTGATTTGCATACGACATAAGGACAATTTCTTTTTCTTTCAATAACACACATAAATGTCATATTTTTATTCAGAGCTGATTTGAATAGTAGTCCGCATTAATCGGTCAATTATTTACTAATACAGGTGTAAAATCTTCTGGAATTAGATCGGCAATAATTTAGAAACGTCACATTGGTAAATATCAAGGTTTCTTGTAACATTTTCGTTTGGAATATACTTTTTTTATTATCAACATCGTCGAAAAAAAAAGAATTTTGTTAATAAATTTCGTGGATTATAACTGTGGCCAATGGAATTCGAGAGTTAATGAGTAACATTTATCAGCAAAAACATACCAAATGCGTCGCTAAAATGTCTCATGGCCCCTCCTCGTTTCATATGTTTCACAAATAAAAAACGAGCATGTAATCGTTAAAATATATTCTCATAACTGTATAATATCTGATTGTAATGTCTATTAGGTATATATTTTAACATGCGGTCTTAAGTTGTTATAAAATACTCACAACTGTTTTGAACAGAGTTAATCAATACATTAACAGCTGCATATTATGTATATTAAATCCACCACGAATTCTCCCGAGGTGATATAAGAAAAAGAACTCTAAAATTAAAGAGAAAACGTGGAAGCTCCCGCCCGCTCGCTCGTATTCGCTCGTACTCCGGCGATGTCCTTTTGAAGGTCACGCGCTGAAAAAAAAGTACGAGTAAAAGGCCGCGAGGTGAATAAACGATCCTCGATCTGTGGAATAGCCCGCGCCGAGTCACCCTTCATTTTTCTCTCACTCTCTCTCTAAGATTCGAGGTCACCCCTTCCTGGAATCTGCTCCTTGATATATTATATATTAGCGGCGGGGGAGTGTAGGGGCGCCCTTAACGAGCCGACAGGTTTCGCTTTCATTCTATATGCGAGCGCGCCCTAAAACTCTAAAAGTCGAAAGCGCGGCGCCAAAAGAGATAAAGGGTGGGGGGGGGCGAGTAATTCGCCCAAACAGTGTATTTTTATGATGTCGGAATGCCAAGGATACGAAAAGGATCCCTGTCGGGACGAGAGAGAATGGAGTTTAATTTTTTTTTTCAGAAGAAAATATATATGTGTGTGTGTGTGTGTGTGTGTGTGTGTGTGTGTGTGTGTGTGTGTGTGTATGTGTGTGTGTGTGTGAGTGCCTTAAATTCATTTCAATTCGCAATAATCGAAGATCTTGTTGTTTTGTAATTTCAAAAAAAAGAGTGTCATTGCAAATTCAGATTATTACCCCCAAAAGCTTGAAATAAAAAACCTTAAATTAAATTAAAAAGTTACCGAATTACATTTTCGAACTCATTTTGACTTTTGTACTAATTTTAAAAAACTTTCTACGCAGCGGTATTTCAACTTTTAATTGATAAATACGGGCTAGTTAGGTCACTCGGCCCCATAAATATTTCAAAAAGATTTATCGATTAAATTATTCTTTTAATTATTACAATTGAATTATGGAATTCTGTCTTTGAATTAATTGGAACTATGACTTTGGAATATGCAATGTATTTTATATTCAAGTAATTGATGACATTAATTACTGGCTTATATTGATGCATAAACAAATCACAAATTTTTATATATAAAATCAGCTGTATTTTCGAATACATAAATGTTTTCATATTAATTCTGCATAACCACACTGGATGACGATAAACAAATTGTAAATTGTACATTTATTAAGCTTATTCTTTACATTATTCAAAATGTTGACCTTAGGTCGTGCGCTTATATGGTAAAAGATATTGCAAAGGCGCGCAACTGCATATTAATTTATTTTCATACACTTCATTTTGGCTTAATTGCACGGTTAGAACCATAATTTATAAATAGGAAGAATATGTAATAAGAATTTAACTTTTAATTTTCCTTAAAATTTGCATAGGATCCAAAATTAAGACAGGCTATTCTCGTTAGTTAAAATGATTTTCCTTTTTTCGTTTTATTTCAGTTTAATGATTTCCTTGGGAGACGACTTTAGCTGGAAATATTATAAATTAATTATTGCCCATGTAAAATGCGAGGTCAATGTTAAAAAATTATAATTAATAATATTCGAATTTCATGCCGATGTCACCGGATTACATACGTAGGCTCGTCAGAGGGCTCAGCTTCGATCTCCGTGCGACTCCTTACCCGCCGAGCAATCTAATATCGAAGCAGCCGATTAAAAAGGCTAATATTTCTCAGACCCGTCAGCCACGTAAGATCCTGTATACTCGATCAAGTACGCGCTTCGTTACACCGCACGCACGTTTACTCGCACGAGCGCGCGCGACGCGCATCGAACCTTACGTACGTAAGTCCCGCTCCGGTCGCGCGAGCTCCAGAAATTCCGGTAAACCGAGCGGATAAGTAAGCAAGAGAAGGGCGAACGGGGATGGGAAGTGGAAAAAGGAGGGCCGTCGAGACGAGGCGTGGGAGCGTTAGAGCTCGTTATTTTCGGGCGTCCAGGAGGTGCGCGGGTTTGCCGCCCACGCGCTGCAGAGGGAGAGGCGCGCGTACGTTATGTGAGTATTTGCCGAGCCGAGCTCGCCTAATAAGGGCCGCGAGAGGGGGACAGCGATAGTCCGGGGTCATCGGCAGGGGAGAATGCGAAGGAGATGTAGAACTAGAGGGAAGCGGGAAAAAGGGAACGGTTTTACTACACTCGTGCGCGTGGACGTTTAGAGGAAGAACGTAGTAACAGGAGGCAAAAGCGAGGCGAGGCCGGTATTGCAAGTCCCTTTAAATTTAAATTAGATAAAGTTACGTTACGCCGCGAAGAATTCGAGGTCTTTTTTTATCGGCGATAGCTGATGATTTACAGTAACTACGCGTACAGGCCGCGTACAAATGCAAAAAGCTCGAAGCTGCCACCAGCTGCTACCGGACCCACGCAACCGTCACAGCGTCGGGCCGTCGGAAATAAATACGTCGCGCGTGCTATTTGTCGCGTACTAACGCAGACGGGCACGCACAACTTAGAGCCACATTTCACGGTCCGTCTATTGTAAAATGAAATGCGCTTTTGCAGACCAAGAAAATATGCTCGCCGTTCTTTTTACACCATTTTCGTAAGTATTCATCAGGGATGAGATAAAGATGTCGGTCGTAGAATTAATATTGACTTTTCAATAACACACGCACACACACCCACACACATACACATATACGTAGAGACAAAAGGCTCAGCACCGCAAGTGCGGCTGTATACAGTTATTATAATCTTTTCTTTCGCACTTTGCTATTCTCGACAAAAAAAATGCAAATGAAAGAGGATTCGAAGCGAGGTTCCAAATCCAGAGAATAACTAAAATTACGTTCTATTGTTGCTTTTTCAAGGAAACCTGTCGCTATTTATTAAATTAAAAAAAGAAAAGATATTATTTTTCTTTTTCTTTTGTATTTTTTTCTTTTTTCTTTGCTCATCCGCATCAAATAAACAAGAATATAGAAAATAGTCATTGTCTAGAGAATGAACAATCAATTCATAGTCTGATATCCCACGCGCTGACTCCTCCGCACCGTATTCTACTTTATTTTTTTGTCGCTTCAACTCGCGCGAATAAGTAGCTCGATTTCGATTGTTCGACCGCACAAATCATAATCGGCCAATAATAAATAAATGAAGAAATAAATAAGTAAATAAATAAATGTATATACTATAAGCTGGTCTCTGGAGGTATCTATACTAAAACGACATTCGTGTAACTCGCGATTGACTTTTAAAATTAATTTCGTGATAAATATTAACCGAACTCGCGATCTAACCCATACACAACCCGTGGAGAGGGGTGGGCGAGGACTCGGATGAAAACAGTCACGGTGCAGGCGCTCGCGCACAAAGCAAGAGGGAATAGTGGGGGGGGGGGTGGCAACGCTAGGGAAAATCAAGCGTAATTGAATTACGAATCGTTGCAGCTAAACCGGATTCCGCGCGCCCCGGTCCGGGAGGAAGGGTCGTCGGCTCTATTCGGCGAGCGGGCGTCGCGGGAATGAAAAATGACAGCGCGGAACGCGAGCGTGCTGAGGAAGAGGAGGAGGACCGCGATAGGGGAGCCCCGTGCGCGTCGCGTCGGTCGTCCGCGCTGATGTCCGGCTCTCTGTATATCATTTATATACGTACTTGGACATCGGAGCGGAAATTTTAGCGTCCAATTAGGAGCGTCGCGTTACGGTACTTAACGCCGCGCGTTGCGGGGCGCATTTTTCCGCGGACCGGACGGAAGGACGGGCGGACGTTTTCAAACGGAAGGCATTCATTCAATCTTCGTATAATTTGCCAGCTCCCCGGTGGAGGCTGGTACGAGAAAAAAATAACGGTCGGATTTTCTGGCAAAAATAATAGTTCTTTTCATACCCCCTTGAAATGATTAAGCGCCTTATTTTTCCCGGTAAAATATCACTGATTATAGATTCAAAAATTGACAAAATTCGTGTTTTTTTTTTTTAAGAGTTTCTGAAGTTTACGAATAACTAATGAGGCTCAAGGTGCGTTCCCCTTATATGAGAACATAATTTTATTTTAGTTAAATTAGTTATCCATATGGATAATAATAGAGAAACCAAGAAAAGGAAATTTCGATATCTGTAAGCCCCTGTAAATTATAAAATGAAATTGCCAAGTATTATAATTATTTTATTATATTGTATTGTATTATAATTATATTATAATTATATATCCGTCAAGTAGTTATATTTAATTACGAAGCTTATAGTTATGCTTAAACTACGATGAAGCTATTTGGTATATGTAAGAATTGGAAACTGTATAAATAAATTTCTTGTGTATCGTAAACATATAGTTTCGCGAAGTCCCGATAAAGTCCATTTAAATTCTAATGAAGATTAAATCGAGCATAAATTCTGAGTTTCTGGGAGAAACTTGCTTTTTTTTAAGTAATTCGATAAATAATGATTTATCATTTTTAAGAAATATAGTTATCCTACTCTTGTGACCGTACGAACATTTAAGAATATTTTAAATAGAGAGAAGAATTTAAAAAATTTGCAAGTATATAATCAATGAGGGTAACTGTAAAGGAGGCCGAGATTTTCTATAGACCATAAAATTCTAAGATAAAATCTAGAAAAAATATAAATATAAATATAAATATAAATAAATATATATATATATATATATATAAAATTTTATTTCAATTCTAGCGGCAAAGTGGAAGTTACTTCCTTTAACGGCACATTGGAAAATATTCCACACCCGACGCGGAGTTCCCTAATACAGTTCTAAACTTTTTCTTTTATATATATATATATATATATATATATATATATATATATATATATATATATATATATCAACTAGTGCTCGCCAGAAAATTCCCCCGTGGCTGCACTCTAAGCTCACAATTAACTCGCTTGTGCATTAACTCTCCAGATAAAGTTTAATCTTTATCGGGTTCCTACCTTCTTTATTACCCAGCTCAGAGGCTGCGCGCGAGTCTCTATGTGTGACGTTCCGTGCGCGTCTCAGAGACATAACCGAAGTTGCGGTGATTTTTCGAAAGAGCGAGTAAGAGCGAGAGAGAGAGAGAGAGAGAGAGAGAGAGAGAAGGAAGAGAAAGGCAGTGTGAAGCAAGTGAAGAGACGTACGAGGGGAAGAAAAAGGGTATAGGGATAAAGATAAAGTGAAAGCCTCCGGGGGAATTAAGGCGATGCGGCATGGATTTCAAGGAAGCGCGATAAGCGCGAGGCCGCATGCAGGTATATAGCGATATAGATTAACGTAATTGTGAACTCTAAAAAGCCAAAGTGCTCCGTAAATTATTAAGGCGATCCGGCGGCGAGATCCGCGGATGTTTTGGGCCAGCGAAGCGCAAGAACGTCGTTGAGACATTATCGGCACGCTAATAAAATTAAGCTGAAACCCGTATAATAATTACGGAGACGCGAGCTCGATTACTAATTACTGCGGCGCCGCTTTGCAGAATTCGTCGGTCGTATATGGGCCGGAATGCGAAAGAGAGAGCGAGGAAGAAAAAATATATAAGTCTCACAGTAACAGACGTGACTGCGTGAAATAAAAATGATTTCACAGTTAAGAGACGTTAAAGGAAGAGAGAGAGAGAGAGAGAGAGAGAGAGAGAGAGATAAGAACCCATAGGCCCCGCTTGATTGATATTGTATGTTAATGAGCTGCGGTTCTACAGTTGATTGTCCACTGTTTTGTCTCTTTTTGTCTCCGTGGGACAAAAACTCGTCAAAGACGGAAATTAATCTTGTTGCAATGTTTTATAAAAGAATTTGTGAAAGGCGAAAATACTGCTCGTGTGCTCACAGACGTCGTTAGAGCCTTAACCATTATATACATATATATACATATATATATATATATATATATATATATATATGTGTGTGTGTGTGTGTGTGTGTGTGTGTGTGTGTGTGTGTGTGTGTGTGTGTGTGTGTGTTTGATTCTTTCTATTTGCTAAGAAGAGAAGAATGTTCGAAGGAATGGCTGCGTACTGATTGTAGGAGATGTTGGGTCTGTCATGCAAGTATTTTATTACGATATTATTTTATAAACTAAAGGCGTGTACAATTTCTAGCCTATATGGACTAACTCTATTTAAACAGTACCAAAGACTGACGACTACAAAGACAGAACATATTAAAAATATTCTCTTCTGTTCAAATTCGTATCGAAACTAGATAGAGATTTTTCGAAGTACATTAGGAAACCTCGTTTTCGTAACATCTAACATATTGAGATCTGTAATCTGCCAGATCTTAGGCAGGTTCGAATCAGCTATGAAGAAATGGAAGAAGAAACGCCCTCGAAATCGATCAGAATCTTGAAACTTCATCTTCATTTATTGTGCATAATCGCATGGACTTGTGTCGAGTAAGTCAAAATACAATCATTCTCAAGTCTCTTTTCTGTTTCAAATAATGCCACGAGAACATACGGCTTCTTGTAATATGGTAGGAAATATGTAATGATGTATAGTAAGAACTGTGGTTTTAAAACGCCTACATATTTTCAGAAAGATTTTTGTTCTTCTGATACATGTAACGATCTGCCGAGTTTTCTCAATTTTGCATCGTAAATTCAGAAACCCGATAGAGGCTTCGGAAATCACATTATCGGGATGGTCTGCCTACGTGGATCTTCTATGCATATATGTGCACAGCAATTAAGTCTGTTCAGGTATAGGCGAGCTGGTCGGAGGTTAAGGGCACGAGCTGGCACAAGCGTGCGCGATCTCGTCCATCGTTTATACACGAGGACACTTTGCACACAACCCGTCCCCCCATCCTCCGCCTTTGTAAGGCGAAGGGTCCGGACGTGAATTTCTAAATTAACTAATAGTTGGTAAACTAAGGTTCAGCTCCTGTGGTACGTTAATTAGAGGCGGTTGTCAGTGGATGATAATACGATACAAAGGTTAACAGAGTTTCTTTTTTTGTCAGAACAATACCTTCCAGAACTTTTATTGTTGTTGTTGTTGTTGTTGTTGTTGTTGTTGTTGATACATATGCACAATTCACGAACCGAATTAGCTATAGATTTTAATATTTTTGTATACGAAAATTTCATTTGCCTCGAATATTCAATTGAATATTTTGGAATTCAACGATCTATTCTTGTAAGACGCAAGAAATCAAATTGAAGAATACACTGTGATTTTTCACATTATTTTCAAATTCAATTCCTTTATATTTATAGTTTACGCTAATATGATGCACATTCAATTTCTGACTCCCTGACTTTATTTCTACTTAAACTTAATCACAAAATGCCTGAAACTGCATATGTGGCTCCTGATAAAAATAAAAAAAGTGAAATAAAAGAGAGAGAAATAGAGAGAGAAAGGGAGTGAGAGAGAGAGAGAGCGCGCGCGAGAGAGAGAGAGAGAGAGAGAGAGAGAGAGCAACGCATATTAACGCAAATTTCGTGCAACTGACTCGCCCAAGCGCCGCGCCCCCGCACATTCCGAGTCTTATTGTTTCTTGCCCAGGTAGTACTTCATTCAATTTTTTTTCTCGTTTACGTCAGTCAAGGTTTCGTAGAAATGCATACTGATTCCCAATTCCCATTTTCCGAAAACGCCCTTTTTTTCATGTGTATATATTATACATATTCGGCGCTCCCTATATTGGTATATACGTACGTATATCGCAAGGTCTGTCTTGACACCGGTTGCGCGTCCCCGACCTTGAATTGATTCGGTGAGTCGTCGACGGGGGCTCTCGGCGCATATAGAAACCACGAGTGTCGGATTGTGACGGCGCACGCGCGCGCGCTCGCTTGAAATGAAATCCGGATTGGATGTTATGAGAGAGAGAGAGAGAGAGAGAGAGAGAGAGAGAGAGAAAGAGTAAGAAACGGAGACAATCGCACGGAGAAGGAGAAAGGAGTGGCTCGAGCGGGCTGGAGGGTTGGCGAGGGGCCACCTGGTCAAATTCTTTTTCATCCCTCTGTCTCTCCCTCCCGCTGGCTGATACCCACCGAACCACCTGCCCTCTCCCCTTTGCCCCTCTCGCCCTTAGGTCTCTTTAATTACATGTCCGCGAGGATGCATGGATGTATATTGTGTAATACATACAGCGCATATGCGAGCGCATACAGGCATGCATGCACACAACACACACTAGAATGTGTTCCTTCGGTGTGGTTTTGTTTCGCTTTTTGCTTTCTCCGCATTCTTACCGTAGATACATACATATAAATATATATATATATATATATATATATATATATATATATATATACATATTACACATGCATACACAGTTGTATACAAACTTCCCGACACGAAATGTTCTTTATCTCGCTCGTGGGTTTTACCAGTTTTACCCTCTCTCTGATTCCCGTCCTCTGGCGGTCTTTCGCCTTCCGCGCGCTTCTTTTTTCGGAGATACGCGTAATATACGTAATGAAATTCCTTCCAGCTGCATTCGGGGGTTGAACCACGAGAGAGGGATTCGGAAGTAGGTTGGTTTTTTAACGAACTTTGTTTCCGCGACAAGAGGAGGGAGGGAGAGGAGAGACAAAAGAGCTTCCCGAGAATCGGGAGAAACGAGCCCCTCACGTAAATTTCTGTGAAATTATTTTTGCTCTAATAATCCTGTAGGATCGGACCTTGCCTGAAGATTATTTGTTTATGCCCGCCTGGGTGTTTTTTTTTCTATAAAGTGATACCGCCGAGGTTAACACTCATTCCGTTAATGATGCGAGAAACTTCTTTTCTTATTCAAAATAATTATCATTGAATGTTTAAAATTCTTTAGAAATTTATCTGCGATATAAACAATTTTTTTACTAAAATTTATGTATGTAAGTTTAAATTTACTAAAATGTACGTATGTAAGCATGTATGTATGTATGTATGTGTGTATGTATGTATGTAAGTATGTATGTATGTATGTATGTATGTATGTGTGTGTATGCATGTATGTATATATATATATATATATATATATATATATATATATATATATATATATATAATCTCCATGCAAATATCTTTCTAGTGTGACTAATTGGAATCGACGAGTGTATATTGTGCTCATCTGCCAATCGCTGAAAATTTAGTTGAACTGCTCAAGTAAACAGAGAGAACACGTGGAGATTTTCACGGAGTTCCAATAAACAATACGAATGAATATACGATCGCAACCAGACGAAGCGCGGCATTTTATTGTTGTTGTTCATATATCTACTTTTTTGCTCGGACCGCGGGGATCCGGTTTCTTTTTACGACGGAGCCTCGTAAACGCGCGCCGTCTCAAAATCCCCGCCTATCTTCCCAATACGGAATTCCCGTGCGGCGATCGTCTGATAAGCATATGCACCGATCGAATCCAATTAGTTACGGTCGAAATAAAAATACGACACAGAGTTAAACAATTTGCCGTTAGTACGAGAAGCAGACGACGAAAAAAATCCCGTACGCAGTTTTGAAAAAATCTAAGATCTCCCGGTGGTCCGCGACGACGCGGTCTCGAGTCCCGTGAAAATGCGCTCCCCCGGCAATATTATATCACTGTAGCCCACAATCTGGGGGCGTTTAAACTTTCCGCGATTCTCCCCAAACTCGATTCCTCGGCTAACGTTATTCGGGATGCAAAAAGGGTGCGGGAGAGGGGAAGGGAGATCCTCACGAATGGGCGAAGCCCCGCGCTCGGGGTGAGAGAAGAGCCCCGGGCGAGAGGGTGACTAGGTTGACTGGGCTGGGGGTGGGGATGACTCTGTATAATGTCGAAACGGTGAAGCGTCCCGGCGACTTTGTCTCACCCCCCTGTCCCGCTTACGCGTGCGCACACATACAGACACACACGGAGGCGAAAGTAACTTCGCTAAGTGTACTTACTGCTTCGCATAATATCATAAGCTAAGTCAAGTTTGCCAGGAAGATGCATGGCAACCCGAGAGACCCATTCTGTCGTGCCTCCCACCCCCCGCTCCACCCCTCTCTGCGTCATCCGAGTTCCCCGTCTCACACGAGGTCCTATACTTACTTTCAACTTCATTGTTTGCGATTTACTTGCGCGAATTAATTGCTTTAAGAGTCGGACTTACATTTCACCTTTATATGTCCTTAATTCTTCATTTCATAGAATTCCTTGGTTTCAATTTTATTGCTACATGCCAATTTTGTTTTGATACGTATGGAGTCGCCATGAATGCGGCGGTGTATATCTGTCGGATGAATTTTAATATTTCATTTAACCCATTTGAAATGAAATGTTCGAATTCTTAAAGTTGGGGCTATAATGTTTCAACGCGTAAGTAAATATTTAAAGAAAATAGTAGAAAGTTCGACTTAATCCGTCAAATAGTAATGAACGCTCGATTGTCTCAAGTTAAAATCTCGATTAAAATTGATTATGACTATGAATATAGAGTTTGCTTCCTTTCCTTGCACAATTTCTCATTAGCTACGGAATAAAAAATTGTTTTAATCTTCCGCAGCAAATGGGATCTATAACAAATTCGTAAAAATGTTATCATTTCTAAATTTATCTTTTAGAATCAATTTCTTAAATGTTATCACTATTATATACCAACTAAGTTTTTGGCATTCATTTAAAATACTTTAGAAATTTTCTTTTAATCGATCTACATTCGAATATTATATAATTGCATGAAAATACAAATTTAAAGTCTTTGGAATTTTAAAATTGCCTAAATGAAATAATTGCCATCGTGTCCATGACATATGAGCTGTAGTTCATATATCTCGCTTCAGTATGTGAAACATGGAACGAGGAAGTACAGACAGATATCGAGGTGAATTGACTTGCGTAGCATAATTGTCATACCTGGAAGTACATATTTTCTTATACAATGGTAATATATTATCATTATATTCCAGTATATTTATGTTGAAATAGATGAATTTTGTTGTACTTCGCTGACATCATAATCAGATTGAAAGAATATTTGTACAACACTAACCTCAGACTTACTTTGACATTATTCTTTTTTTGCGGCTGTTATCAAATAAAATATCGTTCCAAACTGTTAATTTTTTTACTCCCTCTCCGTCTTCCTCTCTCCCTCTCTCTCCCTCCTCTCTCTCTCTCTCTCTCTCTCTCTCTCTCTCTCTCTCTCTCTCTCTCTCTCTTTCGCTTGCTGCACTCCTGAACATACTGTCTCGTAACGTGAACATTCAACTCTCGTCCTCGTATTAAAATGTATACTATTGTGATCAAAAATGCGTGAAAGACACGCGTGAAGTAAAATAATCCTCGAACAAAGGATGTTATTAATATTTGAGATCGTGCTTTAGATAAATGCACACGCGTAAGTCACGTTCTGTGGGAAATTTTTCATTTTATGCTAGATGCGTAGTCGAATAAAAGTAATCTTGTTTGTCAAAAGAACTCATATTGTCGCAATCGAGTCCTTTTTATGCGAAAGTTTGATTTTTATCCCGTGAAATATTTCTCGTTCCAGCAAAACGTTCATTTTTCAAGGATATATATTGTTCTAATAGCACAATAATATATACTATAATGATCAATTTCGCATTATATTTTCAATTCACATAAAATCATTATTAAATATCTATATGACATTAAATAAAGACAAGCCTAATGTAAATATAATCGTAAAACTAATTAAAATCGCAATAGGTGAATATAATTTAATTTAAAGCTGTGTGTGTGTATGAGAGAGAGAGAGAGAGAGAGAGAGTGAGACTCGCACTTAAAACTGAACTGATAATCGAGAAGATCATTTGAATACCCGGAGCCCTTTCTCTCTCCCTTTCTACCTCAATTTCTTATCTCAGCCTCGCGTGTGGCGTTCTACACATAGACATGCTCGCGCGCCCGCACTTCACACACAGCTGCAATCCCGGCACGTCCCGGAGCTCGGCTTTTAAGTCATTACCATTACATGCCGCCTTCCCCCCGGCGGCGCTGGCCTGCAATGCGGATATCCGTCGTTGACTCTCTCGAATGAATTCCTCGTTTCCTCTCCGTGATGCGTGTCTGTCTCCGATGCGGTGCGAGGGCAATATCACGAGTGCACGGTAATAAAACCCCCGCAGCCTCCTTCGCACCGCTCTGTATATATATATATATATATATATATATATATATATATATATATATATACATATATCGAAAGAGAGAGAGAGAGAGAGAGAGAGAGAGAGAGAGAGATGAAGAGAAAGAGAGAGGTATATACACTTATAAGAGTCGCCTACGTGACGTCTGACCCCATATAAACGCACTACTGACTCGCTATTAGTATGACACTGTGCGTCGTAAGTTGGTACAGTATAGCCGACCAATTACAATTACTGTTTAGAGCTAAATTCGCCGTTGGTTATTTTGTGTTTATGTGTGTACGTGCTGACGTGCGCATCGATTGCAAAAGGCAGGCATTAAAACTCACGGATTTTTACATTATGCATTTTAAAAAGACTTCATCACGAAGGTCTGTATTTATAAAGGGTCCTATTGGTAACTTATCAGTTTTCATTTCTTTATTTAAATATTTAATTAAATCATATTTCATTCAATATTTTCAGGTGTTTCTGTTTAATGATTATTATTTATGTTATGAGAAAATGAACAATTGTCTGTGCATTTCTCGTCATTAAATTTGCAGTCTTAAATTCCGTGTCAACGATCCGTCATAATTTAGATGGGAAATAAAAGATTTTTCTGGCTTTAGATTTAATTTTCTTCTATTTTATAGCGATAACTGATATATTACTTTGTTTTTAAGAGATTCTGTAAACTATACACTTTTTTGCTATAGTTTTAGATTTTTCAATGCTTTCAATATTTCGATGGATTTTCGTAGTATAGAAAGCCATGAAACGTATTATGATCAAAAAGATTACCATGTATAAACAAGATCACAATCAGTGTCTTTTAAAAATTCTTTTTCCTCTCTTGTGAATCCACTCTTATGAATTCTCTCTTATGATCCTATTAGGCTTTTTAACATTTGAAATATGGCAATACCAGTATTCTATTTAGACCCTGATTGTTTTCACAAAACGCCCCAGCCAAAGGTTCCATCTTAACTTTCAATTATATATACACATACGTTAAGAAGTTTATCGTAGGCGCGCGCGCGCACATTATATATAAGACCACTATACGCTGCATTGCAAGTGCGGAACGGCAACGGGATTAATTTCTTAAGTCTACCGCCGCCGTTTCCCCCGGGACTCGCTCGCAAGCATTAACTCTTGGACCAACTTCAATAATTCCGTCAACGACGACCGGCGTGTAATTCCGCGTCTCCCGCAAGGTTATGTATACGCAATTACGCACATAACTTTAGCGTGAATATATATATATGAATGACTGGCGGTGAGGTTGATTCTGATGCTCTCTGCCCTCTCCACTCTCCGACTTTCGCATATTCACACACATGAGCCACTCGTAGATGCTGTCAAATGTGCGTAACACACAGCCACGCTCGCGAGAATTGCCTCTTGGAAGTTGCTTGGCCCTGCCCTCAGCTCTACCTCTACAGAACGAAGCGGAGTGACTCGGATAATTTGAAGATGTGTGTGTGTGTGTGTGTGTGTGGGGGGGGGGTGCTTACTACAAACATTTACTGGAGCGTAGGCGGCTTTTTCTTGGAGCCCTTTTAATGGACCAATTTATTTTTAGATCCGTGGGCGATGAATTTATTCTTCCGTCCGCGAATTTACGAATGAATTCATATTGTCTAATTCGATGCCATAGGCTTAAAACAACGTATAAATAACTCTTTTGCCGTCATTATATCATTTTTACGATCGTTTTCGTATTTATTGTTTTCTTTCATTATCAACAATCACGGTACTATTGTAGTAAGACCCCTATAGAGCTTACGCATCTTACGTTTATATATATTATTCTTATAACTTAAAATATATTTTCGTCTTTTTCATCTATAACGCTACAAAGCATTTTAATAATAACAAAACAAAATAATATAAAATATCCGACGGGATCATAAAGTAAAAGTAAAGTTGATTAAAAATTTAATTATAAACAACGGAAAACTAAATTTATGTGCCCTTCGTATTAATAATTCATAGAGTTTGACGATGGCAATGTCAATCTAAAGAGGCACGGCACAAAAGCTTTTTATGACATTGGTCCTTTGTAAGTTGAAATTAACTTCTGCTGGCTATTTTTTGATTACGAACGAAAAATACGAAATAACAAAGAAAATCCATAATGCTAGCAGAAGGACGAAAGCATTTTCAAAAAATACGAATCTTAAGGTGCAACTTTCTATATAAAAATGAGTACAGTTTACTTTGGCACTGAATAAAAGGCGGAGCAGCGATTTTTCCGAAGTTTGGTTAAACGCGGTAATAAATAGCGGAGGGAATTCAAATCATTCGGAAAGGGTTTAAGTGCAACGAAGTTTTTACTTAATCCAGCGGAAGTATACTGTAGTACATATAACTTTTCCAATAGCTTACATTCAATCGAAACTTTTCACTCGCACTTCAATCTTCCCTTACTTGTTAACTTTTGTCGGTATTCGAAAAGGTATTTGATTTTTTGTGTAGTAGTAGAGAACCGAAAAAGGTAACATTTGACAAAATTGAATTTTTTTTCGAAATTTTATACACTTATGCTTTTTAATTTTTTACGCGTTATATTTTTTATACCATAGTTTCTGACTTGTATTATGATTTATTTTTGTATAATTTGTGTCATTGTTGAAAATTAGTAATTTGTTGTTATATTGTCAATAAATTTTATTACAATGAAACATAATCAATTGAGACGCGTACTATACATTTTCAGGTTATAAATATAATTGCACGATCAAATCTTTATTTTAGTGATAAAGATATATTAGCGTCTCCAGTTCCTCAATATATTTTCTTTATCAAGTGGTCATTAAAACTAAATAACTGAAGTTACTTTTTAATGTATAAAACAGGTTTTTCTAAATCGCATTTTTCTGTCTACAAATGATTTCATTAAAAAGATTCTCAATTCTGTAATTTTCAAGGCATCTGGTGTTCTCAAAAGATCATTAGATCACATATATAATAAGTATAACAATATAAATAATAATTTTTGTATATGTTCATAAATATGTTATAATACATACGAATATGGAATATTAATAAATATAAATTTATTAGAAAAATACCACTTTGTTAGATATGGATATAATGATATCTGATCGACCGGAAAAGCGGAGACAACTTAGATTTGTAATATAGTTGTTGTTTAAATACGACATTCGGGCTATATATCTATAGAATGATATAATATTATTTATAAGAATATCGTATGTAACTCGATGCAATGTATTTTTTCCTTCGCGACATATGTAGGTGAAATAATTTAATATTGCAGAGGTTATAATTCGTCCGATGGCGTATCGGCCATATCATACCCGTCCCGTTTTCAAAACGAATCTTGCGCGTGAGCTAAATGCCGTTGGGAGCGCCTCCCAGTGAGGAGCGTCAGTCGGAACAATGCATCGAGGTTTACGTCGAAGGATTCTTCATTAGCTCTGTTAAAGCTGCCGAGTCTGATATTCCAAATCGTTAACTTTCCACAGAGGAATCCTGCCAAAGAGGTGCAGGCCTGATTACATTCTGGACTCTGTATCCCATCACGAAAGCCGCCCAGCCAAGTCCAAAGACCGCTCTAACTCCGACAAACAGGCGGCTGGCAGATGCGCGCCCTTAAGAAGGACCGCGCCGCGAGCTCGTTAACGCTCGGGCCCTTATCAATTATTGGTGACCGCGGGCCACTCCCTCTTTGTCCGTGCCCGCGCAACGAGGCACGTCGCTCTGCGTCCGAACGCTTTGGTCGTTCTCGAGTCGCTGCCCCCCCCAAACCCCTCTTCTGTTTCCAATATCGTTACCGCGACGCCCCCGCGCAATTGCGCGGAAGCTGTGCCAGCGCCACTGAGACGGACGAGATCTTGCGTATACATATATACTGTTAGAGCCGGCCGTGGATTATGCGCGTACCGTGTCGGCCAGGGCTCTATATAGATCTGCCAAAAAGCACGGAGCAGGATATGGGATGGGAGAAGCCCCAACTCACGTAGACCTCGTATCGCCAAAACAGAAGATTGCCCGAGCCGTGCTAGGCCCTCGCTTTATTATACACTTGTATATCCTTCCATCGTCGGGCACCGATTAAAGCCGAAAATAAAACGGGATCTCGCCCCCTCCTTCCTTTCCCGGCTCCCCCACCGCGCGGCGGGAATTCGCGCTCGAGACGCTAGCGCGTCCTTAGAATTCCGAATAATTCTCTTTGCTTTTCATCGGACTCCGATGTGCCCCGCGCCACGCCCCCGAGGGGATGGAGGAGGGCTATTCTCGGACGCGCATCGGCTTTTTGTCCGTGGAGCAGAAGGGAGTCATCTCGATTTTGAAGCTGCAGACTTTATTGAGGTCCGTGAGCATATAAACGTAGACGTTCGTGGAAAAGAGAAAAATCTTGTCGAACGTTCTCAGACTGATTTTCTTGGTTCTACCATTATTACGCGTATAATGCCAATTTACAATTTCGTTGTTATAAATCCAATTGTATAAAAAGAACTTTCATCGTAATAAATTTATAGTGTCAGTGGATGGATTATATCAATTGACCAAATTCGCCTAATTTTTAGTAAACCATTTTTAAAGAATAATTTTTTGAAAAATTTTGTTGCGCTGAATTTGTATCTGATCTAAGAATTCCTTCATCATGTAAAACGTTTTAAAATATTCCAACCTAAATGTATTTTTCGACATATTTAAGTAGTTCTATACCAAAACTAAGACTAAGATCAGATTTAAAATAAAACATTGTCTTGATGTAGAATTATGGACGCTAAGATTAATTTTTTTACACAAAAGGAGCAGAAATACCTTAAAGTACGACTCATTGTGAGAATGATGTTTAATTTGTCGATTCAAGATTTTTCGTCCATCGATATATGACAATTTTAAAAGTTGAATTTCATATGTTACTTTATAAGGTGTTATCGGATTAAGGTTTATGAATGTGGCGTTTATCAGTTAAAAGATTAGAGATTGGAGTAAGTGACAGAAGGGTTTGTTGTTGTATTTCAACTTATGATATCTCGACGAAAAAACATAATGTTGAAACAGAAACTCGGAAAGGATCAAAATTTTAAAGCACTGCTATTAATTCAGTAATGAAAAAAAAATCACTCTATAATTCAATATCAATTCAAATATACGCGTGGAGAAGCAATCGGTCAGAATATCTCAAAGAAGACCTGACGCGATGATATAATTTTGAGTCTGGGATCAAATTCAACGCAAGAATCGGAACAAGTCGAAATAATGTTCGAAACAATATTTTTCAACGTACATTAAAACAACCAATGGTATATGCAGTTCTATAAAATAAATTCACCAAAGTTCATTGTTTCGCTTACAAGAAAAAAAACGCTTTGTGAATATACCACTCGCATCAATACGAAAAATATCCAAATACGCACGCGCTCTCCTAATACAATAGAGCTTCCAAGACGATTGCGCCTTACACCACTGCTCGCTCCCTCCTCGTTTACCATTCACAATAGGCCAACTCGGCCCTTTTCCTCTCCCTATAATGTGCGAGGACCGATGCGAGGCCCTTTTTAAAATAGTAAACCACGCGCGAAAATTCCTCCCCGGACTTGGCGACGTTCCACGGAGAATGCATCCTCGCGAACAGTATATATACATCTCTCTACGCGTGTATATATATATATATATATATATATATATATAGATAGCAGAACGGAACTATGCCCAATGCGCGCAGACGTTCGGAATCGCGTTCGGCTGCTGCGCGCGCGGCGCGCGGCTGCGAGACGCGTTCGGAATCCAGTCGAGCCTCCGAGACGACTTTTATTCCTATACGCGCGGCATCGAGCACGAGGAATGGCAATATGTCGCGCCTCTCACCATCTACCCTCGGCACAGCTTCGTCCCGGGAATTCGCATTAAATCCCGGACGGGGATTCGCGCCTCGGTACGGCTAGGGTATTTCGCATTGAGGGGGGGGGGGTAAGCTTCTGCTCGCGTTTTTCTTCTTTGTCTTGTAGAGATTGTTAATCGGCTTGTCTTAAACGACAGTCGAGATTGGCGAGGACGAATTCCCGGATATCGTTGCACGTATAATTGCCATTGTAGAAATAAAATTATGCAAAATATATGGGCACCGATGTAGGAATTCTTATCATACACTAAGCAGATTAATGAACGGATTTGACTCCAGGAAGTTCAGTTATGAGTTTTCTCCTTTGGAGTTCTCCATTACTTGTAAAAAACATTACAGTTTATAAATTTAAGTTTTTATTATTTCAATGTCAATGTTGTATTTGTACCGTATATATAAAATAATTATTACGGCAGATTTAGGAAATATATTATAAAAACGCCTTCTTACACGGGAAGAGAGAAATTGTCATAAAAATTCCTGAAAACTTATCTTATTTACAAGTCACCCCTTCGATTCTACACGCACGTGAAAAGTAAAATTTTTGTATACAACGAGAAAAATATTAATCGATCTTTTACGGGTGAATATCGCGATAATACTTTGAAAGGTACATTATGACAAATGTAGAATTTATACTCTCAGATCCATTTTGAACTGTATTTCTTATGTCATTACGGCCAAATGGGTTGTAATTTTGAAATTCGAGCGTTGCATCATACACTACTCTTTCTACTCTTCTTCAACAATGGTTTTCTATTTTGTTCAAAATCCATTCTTCTAGAGAGTCACATAAACCATTATCTACGACACATCGCTCGCAATATTATCTTACACTTTTTCTCGCAATCAAAAGCCAGATTTCACGATTCACCTTGAGTCGGGAGAAAAGGGTTCGTTCGAAAATCGCGGCCCCAGTCGTCGCGGCAGGCGCGAGGGCAGCAGCCTGGCAGCGGCGTCTCCTCTGCGCGGCGCGCACGAATCCCGGGGCGAACCGTCCGACGCCGCGCGCCGAGAAAACGGCCGCGGCACCCGTGGAGATATACTATACACGGACACTGCAATAACTCTACGGCGGTAGCGCGCCGTAAAATTCCGAGCGCGCTCGAATAAAAAAGAGAGAGGGAGAGAGAGAGAGGGGGGGGGAAGAAATCAGTCGAAGGGCCCCGCGGGGGGAAGGGAGAAAACATCCGCTCGCGCGCGCACCCTTTCACGCCCGACTTACGGCGCACTAAGCACCTACGGAGAGAGAAAAAGCCCCAATTGTAAGATTTAACACACCGCAGAGCCGGCCGTGCGCGCGATGCGCTCGTCGTGCCCCGCGGGCAACGCGGCCGGGCGGTCGAGGGGTAGGACGTAGGCGGGGAGCAATTATCCCTTCGACCGGGACCGCGCGAGAGGTCGCGCGGGGTATCCGGGAGGAGAGCAGAGCGCCGAGCCGGCACGCGAAAGCGGAAGCGCCCGGGAGATGCGCGCGAGGCAGGGAGAGAGCGAGAGAAAGGGCCGCGCGCGCTGTAGGGCAGGAGCTGGTAGGGGATCCCCCGAGTGTATGCGAGCCCTCGCACCGCGGGCGGCTGCTGCCGCCGCAACCTCTTTGAGCGAGGCCGCGCGGCACGGGAGGGGGCTTGAGGGGGGAATCCCGTCGGATCGAGAAGTACAAGGGACCTCCTTCGAGCGGTTGCATATAGACGGCGCGCGCGCGTGCGCCGCGGCGCGATCGTGACCGATTAGGCGGACTTCCGCGCCACGGGCTGCTCGAAAGCGAGGCTCGATAATATTGCGAAGGGGGGGACTTTTCCGCGGCATGAAGCGCTCGATGCTCAGGTTGCCTTCGCGTCTAGTTCGTATGAGTACTTTACAGCCATATGACAAATTTGTCCAATTAAACTCGGCGAGGATTTCGAGACGCGCGGTCGTGACCCCGACCTCAACCTAATTGGCCAAATTGCGAAAAAGTGGTAAAGTTTCAATCGAGGACACGACCTCGATTTGCAATAACCGTCAACTACGAAATCGAACAGAAACTATAAAAGATTGCTGCTTTTCTCGCTCAAGTGCGAATGAGGTTCTGTTGGTTTCTTGGGATATTGCAGACTGACCTTATGGAATAACCCAAGCAATAACCTTTCAATTAAATTTTCAAATATGTTCTAAACCATTTGTTAGATATTTTCAACCTAAAAATTTAAAAAGTTTCCTCTCTGTTAGATTTGTCACTAAAACGTTTTTTTTTTGGCTGAACAAGCTATACTTGAATCTGTATATTCTTTTCGGTTTTTTTTATGTAGTCAAATTTATTCTAGATTCGTAAATCTTTCAGCGTATAAAAATCTGGGTCAGAGTAACAAAAAAAAGCAACAAAGTGAACAAACTGCTTGATAGATAAATCCTGATACTACAGCGATCTGATGAAAAAAGTTTTTGGGCTGGCTGGCACGATTTCAATTTGGACTATACCAAAATATAAAGTTGAAAATATTTATAGCCATTATAATTTAAATTAGTTTTTCCAACTACAAGCGTATATCTTCGAAATAAACAGAATACGTATAATATATAAAAAAAAAAAAAAAAAAACAGAAAGGAAAAGGCTCTTTATTTAAGAATTGTATCTTCGAATTGTAAGTACCGTAATTTTGAATGTATGTCCTTGGTATCAAATGGCAACAATTTGGAACGAAGTTAAGCGATGTAGAGAGAGAGAGAGAGAGGGAGAGAGAGAGAGAGAGAGAGAGAGAGAGAGAGAGAGAGAGAGAAAAGAAAAGAGACATAAAGGAATGACGTATATACAAAGCTTTTCAAAAAGCAGATTCGCAAGTACGATAGTATTATACTTAACATCGTTTTGTTATTTCTCCAGTATTATTTCGCCGTGCGATTTCCTAAAGCCGCACGTCAAAATGCCTCCTTGCACCATTCAAACTACTCCTCGACGGCCGAGAAAACTCCGCCTCGAAAATCTTTCCGCGATAAGCCGCCGCGCGAGATCCCGCAGCCAGCAATCGACCGGCAACAAATCCCTTTCCATTTATCATGACCCCACCTCCTCCCGACCCCTCCCCCCCTCGCACACATTCGCCCATATACAATTACCGCCTGGCAATTCACCGCGAAGAGAACGGTCGGGGCCGTGCGCCCGCATCCGCGCCGGGCGAAAATTCCCGTCGAGTTTCGACCACGACGCCGCTCGACGGCGCCGCGCGCACCTGAAACCGAGTCTCGGGATCCCGGTGACTCGGTTCTCCGGCTAATAGCGTGGCGGCGGCGCGATACGGCGAGACTTGGGTCGAGCTCCGTGAGACACGTGTCGAACGAAACTTCCGAGTTTCTCGAGTTTCCGCTCTTCGGGACAAATATCGCGTTGCCGACATTACAGGACGGGGGGGGGGGGCGTGCATCCGAAAGTGTCTTGATCGCTGAGCTTTGGTTCCGCCGTCCTCGTGTCTCAGCCCACTCCTCCGCTGCATTTTTCACACACACACACACAAGCGTAAGATTTGCCGGGGCTCGCGGAGAGCGTGGGTGCGCGGAAAATCAATGCTCTAGACGGATGAAAGGAATTCCGAACGTTCCGAATGACTGATTATTATTATCGTAAAAAGATATTGTAACTATGCGGAACTATATTGTAACGTCGCACGGATAATTAAATTGAACAATTAATATTTTATGTTAATTTTATAATCGCATTAATTGGTATTAAATTTTTTTGTTTCAGGTAGGTGAATTCGATTAAGTCGTTCTATATGCTTTCAATTACTCTTCTTTTAGGGTAAGTTATATTTTTACATTCTTCACTGCTTTTTATAAATGCACTTTTATTCGAGCTACTACAGCTTTGAAATTTATTTTTAAGAGTAAGACTAATCTAATACTGAAGTTATTCGATTCAAACTTGGGTTTTCCCAAATATGATTCTAAAAAAAACTATTAAGTAAAATATTGTCAGTCCAATCCTTTTAAATGTAATTTCTATGTACTATACTGCACGAATTGGTAAATAGAATCATGTATTAAAGAATTCAAAATGATATAAAACTACTTAAAATTTTCAGTCTTGAATCGTATTCCTTAAAATTCGTCGTTAGAAACACGTTGCCAGTTGATGGTTCAAAATCTGAATAAGGATTCAATTACCGTAGGGTTCAAATTAGATTTCTGTTGCCGCTGCTTTATTTAAGCCTTGACTGAATACCGTCGGAAAATTAGTTGAGAAACAAACAGTAGTACTAATCTTAGAAAGATCGAAAACCGCGTCTGTGCGGTTTAATTTCGCCTCTTCAGCTTTTTCGTTATCTATTTAATTTCAAAATACTTTGAAATTAAAACATTAGAAATTAGTTTGAAATCAGATAAAATCTAATGAAATCTTGCAATCATTGCGACCCTCGAAACTGTTGAAGTCGGTTGTCGATTTATTCCCCTCCCAGAAATTGTTCGAAGATCACTTCACTCGAATACGCCTCTCCGCAATAATAGCAACAAAAGCGACGGCCGAGGGATATTTATACGGCGAAACAAATTCAAAGTATAACACTTATTCGCAGCCCCGTCCCCCCGCTCTTCTCGTACGCCAAGACGATTAATCGCCCCGAGCGTATCGCTCGCTTTCACCGAGGCCAAGGGCGGCCGCGAAAATCTGGATTTATTCGGGTACCGCCCGGCTGCCCCTGCTGCTGGCGCTGCCGCTGCTCGCTGGCCCTGCCCCCTGCACCCCCCCCGCTTTATAATTTCGTACGGGCCAAATCGTCCGCGCGCGTGCAACTTATTGCGTCGCCGGACCCCGCGGTGCGGCCTGCGCGTTCGTTCCCTCGCGCTTCCTACGCCGACGCATATACACACACACACACATACAGACACGTGTACACGCACACGCACGATGTCTCCTCCCTCTCGACTTGGCACTTTATTCACCGACTTCATTATTTTATCGCGCGCGCATCTCCTCCTCCCACCCCCGGTGAGATCTCTCACTTCCCCGCCCGCGCATCCTGGCGAGGACTCGCCCACGCGCGATCCCTCGAGCCTGTATATATATATATATTATAATACCCCGTTCCCCTCCCATATATTTATATGGACGCGCGCGACCAAATTACACGTTGTGCGACGAGCGCCGGGAACCTCCGGGGCTTAATGCCACGCTATTTCGGATGGAATTATTACCGCGGCGGCGTCTATTAGCGCGCCCCGGGTGCCTGCGTGTACGCGCGCGACTCAATCCTATCGCAGAGGAAAATCTCTGCGTCGTACGCCGTCTGGGCAAGGTTTAAATATGCTTGTGTGGTAGTCTCACATCTTTCGCAACCGTTCGTCCCGGGTAGGCGCGCGGGACGGGCGGCGAGCAGATAGGCAGAATCCAGCATCTGCCATCCGGGCAATCCGATATCGGCCGTGTTTTCAACGCCCGAAGGCAGAGAGTTCGATTCGGTCGGTGGCAGTGGGCCGATGGATGCTGCGGGGCAAATCCGGCAGTCCGACCGATCACTGCGAGGTCAAGAGGGTGGTCGAGGAGTGCGGGTGAACGCCGCGGTTGAATCCTCCGCCTGTCCAAACGCGACTCTGGCCCTCGTCATGTCGCCATAGTCTCGTTGCTTTCCAAGTTGCATAGTGGAGGAGAGAGAGAGAGAGAGAGAGAGAGAGAGAGAGAGAGAGAGCGAGGGGTGAAGGGAAGGGGGGTGCTCTTTGGTCCTTAAAGTTTAAAACGCTGGTCTAATACCCGTTAAAAGCCCGATCGGGTTAGCGCGGTGATCTGTTTGAAGAAAAGTTCAATACATATGCATTTAGATTCACAATTGGATAAATAAAGCGGTCTTTCAAAGTTTTTACTTAAAATACGGTCCTCAGACAATTTACATTATTCAAATCTGGTTATCACAAAATATTATACCTTTTAGATAATTCAAGATCTTTTGACATTTTTAAATTTAGCGTGACGATTTGAAAAAATGTGAAAATACTTATATAAACTCTATTATATATATATATATATATATATATATATATATATATATATATAATACTTTATTTATAAAATTAACAGTAATATAATAGATATAGGTGATTAATCCGGTGTGAAATCGAAGTAAATTGTCATTTTGAATTGATCATTTGAATTTCTGTAGAAAAATTCACGACACAGTTGTATTCGTACAGTCAACTTTGTATATACAGAAGTCAGGTTTAAAGCGTGAATCGTGGCATACGGATCGGAATAATAATTCAAAACTTCGCGCCATCGAAAAGAACACGAATCGACATACATCAAATAGCGGAGAGAGAGGAAGCTTTCTCTTTCTCTTCCCAAGTCTTTGCCACTGTTAAATTAAAAATATTTATTTCAAGCTGAACGAGGGAGTTCGGTCACATCCGCGTGGATCTAGGCGTGCGCTAGAATTTTAATTGTGGTTTCTTTTTCCCTGGCGCTCCTTCGTGTTAAATGACGTCGTTTCTCCGAATAATTCAAAAGTCGTTAAAGCATGATTTATTAATGCGGGTTATATAGAAATTTACGTAAATCCTTTCGTTCGTGCGGGATGGATGCTTGCTTGCTTGCTCGTACGAAGAATTTGTATACTAGCCTTTCCATCGATTAGTTATATATTAACATAGAAACGTAACTTTTGTTTCGAGATTAATGGACAAGATTTAGTAATTTGAGTATTCGTTATTGACATGTCCCGTAGTAATTGTAAATGCTTCAAAGAAAGAAATGCGGAACCACAACGTACAATCAGCGATTTTCATTTACTACTCTACACCGACGACTGTACAAGTGCGAACGGAGCATACATACGCTATCTTATAAATATAAAAAAAACTGAATGCCAATCGCTAAGTCGCGTAAAAAGCTCAACAGAAATACTGAAAAGCAAAATGTCTTCCTCTATATACCTCGTGTCTTGAAATTGTAATTTCTCGACCATATTATTATACGAGGTCTAAGCCTGGGCCTACTGGCAAACATGCGGAAATCCTCCTCGGCCTCTCTCCCCGGCTGTCCTCTGCCCACAGCGCTCGTCTCTCCTGAGCATCGATCTCATCGTCAGCGAGCCGAAAAAAAAAACGAGCGGGCGCGCGCAACGAGTGGACAAAATCCACGGTGCACGGGCACCGGCGAACCAAACACGCATAGCTCGACCAACCGTCCGTTCCGGGCGTTCGGCTCGATCGGCTGTGCCGACGGCGCGGTGGCGGATCCGGGACACGAATGGCTACCCCGTATCTCGCGACGTAGGAAGGAGGGCCGCTGCCGGTGCGCGTTTCCTCAGCGGCCCTCCGACTCTCGGCGCCTAATTCGATCTACCCCAGATGAGCCGGTAGGGCTTGGAAGAGGGATCGGGGGGGGGGGGGTGAGGGACGAACGACGGCGGTGGAGCCGCGACTTGACGGGCGAAGCAGGCCGTGGCGGTGGGGCGCGGTATTCGAATTCTTCTTCGATGGCCGCGCAGAGCTCGGCCAACCGCGTAATTACGGATTTTCTAATAAGCCTTGGATTACTCGATTTTCGGTCGGTTAATCGAGTTAGTTTCGAAATGAATAGTTTACACTTTGAGAACTGTGGATCGAGTTACAGCTTTGATGATTAATCCGGTAAAATAAATAAATTATGAAGCGAGCACTATATATATATATATATATATATATATATATATATATATATATATATATATTTGGTTTTTAAAGCAATTACTTATTTGTTTTGTACGTAAATTTGATTATTGTTAGGACAATAATAATTATCAGTACTTGTAGTACGAATGGAATGTATAACTTAAAAAATGGCATTTGCATTAGCCAGAGAGAAATTATTTAACGCTATTTTTTTTATCCGTAACAACGTAATATTATTGAAGAACATATATACGAACATTTTGTATTAATTATTTGGGCAACTCTAAATTCTTGAAAATGATCAAAAATTAAAGACTGCTAGGAATCGATGTTACGTGGATCCTTCATGGAGGAGATCCGAAATTATAGATCTGATATGCACTATATGAAAGTTTATATAGAAGGCTCTCGTAAAATAAAATCAAAATATTGCCATAATAATATAGTTCCATTTATAAATAATCGTATTGAAAAGTCAATCTACTTTTATTTATGAAAATTGTTCATACTCCATTACGCCTCATCCACATAGATTACACGTGGCATCGATTCATATTAGGATTTAATCTATAACATAATATTTAATATATAATATAAAGAGAGGAAAAAAATTATATTTAGTGTATATTTTCATTTTTTATAAGCTTTTATTTAAAACCAAAATTAGAAAACGTGATATTTCTCTATTGCTATCTCAGTTTTGCTTAATATCAACTTTGCAGATGACAAATAATTATTTCATGCTATTTAAATTTCAAATTTTGCTAAGTAACTCCTGATATTTAAAATAGTTTTATCTCAATATTTAAAGCCATTTATTTATTCATTAAATTAACATTTATAACTTTTGTTTATTTATAAATATTGTTTTTCATTTTTCTTTGTTTCATTCTCCAGTATTTATTAAAAGAATAACTATATTACTCGGATCTTAAACTATATATTCCGTTATTTCTTTTTGCAGTTGTAATTAAATACAAGAACCTTGTAGATTTTTTTATTTGTAATAAATCCCATACAAAATGAATAAAATTAACAAATACGGGATGAAAATTTTCTCAAATTCTCGAACTTTTGATTACTACACTTTATGCCACATTCGAATTATATATTTACGAAATACTCAAATGACGGATGCCCGAGGATGCCTCGCTAACGACGATTTTACGACCGCTTCGTTCAAAAAGCGGCATCGCGCCCCCCCCCCCCATCTCCTCCTTCGCTTTGTTGCGCGCACCGAGGATGCTTCGACTTTACCTTAAAGACTATCACCTTATTTACTTACAAATAATATCGGTATCAGCGTACAAGCCCACCGCTCTCGGCGCGCACGCACGCGGCTCCGAATTTCTCCGGCGCGGCATCGCGTCCGAGCTCGGGGCTAAAACTCTCGCAGTGGGTGGCCAATTTCCCCGGGGGTTGACGGGGCGGGAGGGGGAGAGGGACGAGCGGCGATTTAGGGGAGCGAAGCAGGGCCGTCGTAGGACCTTATACGTATATATAGGAGCGCGCGAGCCTCGGCCTCTCGGAATATCGCGCGCCCGTGCGCGTGTCCGTGCCGTGCAGAGAGCCGGGGCCATTGATTTTTTTGAAGCCCATCGCCGCCCGCGCGCTCCGACCGCCGACGACGCGGGCACGAAATTCGTGGACGTCCTATATTTATAGGCGTGTGTGCGGCGTGATTGGATTTTAATAGATCCGGAATGAAAAAGGAGTGACGGTCCGCGACGCGCAGGGAGATGGGCAGGCGGGAAGAGAGGGAGGGAGAGAGAGAGAGAGAGAGAGAGAGAGAGAGAGAGAGAGAGAGAGAGAGAGAGAGACAGATGAGACTTTGAACGACAGAGCGCTGGAGAAGAAACGAGGGAGGAAGAGGTAGGGTGGTGACCAAGGCGCTTGTGTGCGTGCCCATGGTATTCGATCTGACGCCAATATTGGGGCTACTTTGCTGTATATATATATATATATATATATATATATATATATATATATATATATATATATATATATACACATATACTCGTCTGCTAAACTAGTTATGGGCTTATAATACGGAATTTCTGTTCGCTCGGAAGGCTAATGCGCAAAGTTGGGCCCTGTGGTCGCTTTGAAGTACTTTGTATACGTGTTATGTTAGTTCTCTCCCAAAGGCAAATTACTTGTGTATTCGATTCGCTATTCAAGATCGTGGGTATAGCAAGCGAGTTAGGGTAGAATCAAAAAAAAAACAATGGAGGAAATCATTCGCGACACAAACGTAAAATTTAACGAGCTTGTACCAAAAATTTGATCAGTGTATACAGTGAAAGAAACTGAAGTAATCTACAATGATCACATCGCATCATTTAGGGATATTCTTTAGGGATACGTTTTCGATTATGAAAATGACAATTATTCCTAATTTCCTATTTTACGTTTAGAATTTGGTGTCATTTGGTGTCTTTATACTTTGTCGGAATAACGTCGAAAAAACCTTCCTGAAATATTTTCCGTAATTATCAAATATCTTGGAACAATTTGTAATATCCTTCTTAATAATGCCTAAAAAAGAGTTATTTTCATTTTTTAATTCTTAAATGATTAAATACTTTGTCTAAAAATTTATTTTTAATTTTGTGCGTCATTAAACTGTAAAAATGCGTAATCCTTAGAGTTTTTTTCATTATCGATAATAAAATTTTCATATCATGAAATATTCATCACAGTGGATATAAATATGCATATATATATATATATATATATATATATATATATATATATATATATATAAAGTTCAGCAAATTACACATATTCGAATAACTTGGAGTTCGGAAGTCTATCGTTGAGTATTTATGTTTTGTACCGACAAATTTTTTCACGAGCTCCAATCTCTGATGGTTTTCCATACACTCCACTTAACGACGTCTGGTTTTCTCAGAGCTGCCAGATATCTTTAAATGCTTTGGTTGGCAACTATCACTCGGAATTTGTGAATCTATTTCTATATTTTCACGACAGCTGTTATCTTGAAAAATAGTCCATCGTATGGATTCCTCGAAATAATAATAAGCAAACTAGAACGTTGCAATTCATAAGCAACGCGAGGATTCAGCGGTCATACGAATGTGGATGTCATCTTTAAAATAATTATGTCTTGAACCGCGGTTTCGGCGATTACCTTTTTATCAGTGGCGAATTTTCTTCTAGCATGTATTCTTTTGAAGTGTGATAAGCAAGAAAAAGTTACTGGTGGACAGATCTGGAGACTAGGATGGATGGCCACATAATTCAAAGCCTCATTCACACTTATTTACCGTGGTTTTCACTTATTTGTGACATGGTGTTATGAACTCTGTTGACGATCTGGTCTTTTCAAGGTGGTCAATAAATATTTTACAGTGCGCACTCCAAAATACCGATGGCATAATCGTGCTAGTCGACTGCCTCGTCTGTTAATTTCAAGGTGGATACTCCTTCACACTCGCGGACGCGCCATTAGCGCAGACGCGTAAACGCCTCCGTGTACCTATACAGTGCACAATATTTTTATACATGTAGGTACTTTTTTCAGTAGACTCAGTAGAAATTTTCTACAAAATGCAAACCAATTGATTAGCACTCGGTAAGGTTCTCTAATGCGAAATTCTTTCAAATAAAACAAATAACATCGAATGTCATGCTGCACGGATGAGTTAGACGAACAATATTTTCGACTATTTACGGAATACTGTAAAATTTGAATACATTAAAAGCATAGAGCTGACTATTTTCGTACAATTTTGTACTAGATATTTTGGTTTCTCGAATTTTTATCCATTAAAAAAAAATTGTTTGATAGAATCTTTTCGGCAATCCTTTGTACGAATCCCTTATCTTTCGGCTGGATGCCAGAGGCACCAATATAATTCAGCAAATATTAACAGAAACGGGCATACAAATACCAGCCCCTCGTGTAGCTTCTGCGCCGAAAATTATCTCCCCGCGCGAGACGATAAATCTCCTTCGGATACGTGCCCGATGTGCATAAATATAAGGGTATGCGTATTATACTTTTGTGAGGTCGTGCCTCTCTCCCCTATACAGAGAAAAACCCTCGAAAACCGGCCGTACGAAAACAAACGTCGCCGCGTCCCGGCCAGCCGCGCGCGTTATACTCTGCCGCTTGTTTATGTTTATACCTGTCGTTCGAATACGGGATGCTCTGATTTTCCGCAAAAATAAAAGGATACGTTACGACTGGAAAATCACGGATCGTCGTGAGAAAAAGTAAAATAGCTGACTCAGTGCTCTGACCCTTAGACCCGCGACGTGCCTGCCAGCTTTTTTCCCCCATATGTTGCAGTCGACCTTCGTGCTGCGAGCCCGCCATGCTAGCCGCGGACCAAGTCTTCCTTCTGCCTCCTTTTGCTCCCCCCTCTCTCCCTCCCTTTCTGCCTGTCTCCCTTTCTCTTCTCCCTACCTTGACACTCGAGACGCGCGATGCAGTAAAACACCTTTTTAGGGAGATACATTCCGGTACTCGGATGCAGAAGGAGAAAGAGAGAGAGAGACAGAGGGAGAGATAGAGTATGCATGTCGGCGTGTGCGTATGTGTAGGGTGGTGAAGGGAAGGGACAGAACAGAACACGCGGTATCCTCGCCGTTCTTCAGAGAGACGCCGAAGAGGGGGTCCACGGCGTATGCGCCTGTTTATCTTCGGAGAGCGGTCGAGAGGCAAATTTAAGGCCCTCTTTGTACGGGGAAGCGATTCCGCCTGAATTTACAGGCGCGTATTGTCATTTTTAAGTGACTGATACTTGCGCGCACATGGAGAGAGAGAGAGAGAGAGAGAGAGTTAGTGAGAGAGAACAGGGGAGTCTGCTGGGCTTTTGCTATATAAGGGGTGATTCTTCACGTTTTTTTTTTGCCGACCGAAATGGATAGTTTACTACAGCAGGGAAAACTTAATTAAATATCGATTTTTTCCGAGAATTATATGTATACATAGAGGTAACCTTTGCCCTCGCCCCTCGATTGAGTTCCGTGATGAAGTGGTGCTTAAAAAGGGATGCGACAGACACTAAATAAAATTGAAAATAAAAATTAAATTATCGCCGTAAATAGAATTTGATAAACTGCAGTATTTACCGCCAATATAATGATATTTTACTGTTCTTATTTGAACTTAACTTGTTCAATATCTTAAATGTTACGCAAAAACTAGTTTTAGGTATAGAATTATACGTTTTAGAGCGCACACGATACACAAATAGCTACTGATTTTTCCGCAAAATCCACCGAATAAAATTTAATCTCGTAGCAAAATAAGGTTCGGTTTCCTAGAAACTGATTCAACGCATCTTGTACTACTTTTTTATTCGGAAATATAATCTAAATTAAACTTTTTTGCCGCTAAGCCGTAACATTGGAACTTTTATTTTGAAAATGCTCTCAGCGTCAGTGTAATCTAAATGCTTAAAAATACCGCTTCTCTCTCTCTCTCTCTCTCTCTCTCTCTCTCTCTCTCTCTCTCTCTCTCTCGCTCACTCTTGCTCTCGGCCGACTCGTAAACCCAGAGGGAGGTGAACCGGTTCCGCGATCTTCCCCTCGCGTGTATCTCCTCTGTATGCGCCGGCGCGCGCTATATTCTCAAATTTTCACCGTACAGCTGGCTAGAATATATATATATATATATACAGGGCCCCTCAGGGCTAAAAAACATATATGTACACAGCCTGGACGCGACGCATCCAATAAATAATCCGCGAAGGCGAACTCGATCGAGCGTGACAAAATCTATATATGTATAGGATTCGAGCGTTCGATCCCCTCCCTCGCCCATTGCTCTACACACAGGTATGGAAAGAGCGGGAGAGGGTCCCGAGTTTCCTATCCGCCGCGGCCCACACGGAATCGAAGCGGGGCGCCCGATTAATCACCTCGAGAAGGAGCTTTACCCGTGCGACCGCGCCCCCCGGAAAGTCCCCTCTTAGCTCCTTTTATACAACGGCGGCGGGTGGCGGATCGCTTTACCACCGCGAATTTCCAAAGTCGCTCTTTCCGTACCGACTCCTTCCATTCGTATATGTGCACACTGGCGAGAACGCCTCTGCTGCTGCTGCTGCTGCTGCTGCTGCAGCGCCTCTTGTGGCTTTGTGCCGCGAGCGCGCGCGTGACATATCCGATTGCATTGCGCACCAGTCGGGCCGGGAATATTAATGAAGGCCTCCTTCAAACGCTCCTTGCGACGGGAACGCTATACTAGGAGGCGCTCCGGGGAAAGGAGTGGGAAGGAGACGAAAAATCACTTGGCTGGGGCGCTGGGCCGACAGCTTTTTTTTCGAGCGGCGCGGAGTTCGCGAGAGGGCGAACGGTACGCTCGAGGAGCAGGGACGTCCGGTGATGAGTGCGATGCGATTAAAATTTAGCTCGATTACCGGTTATCCAGCAGAGCCGTGTATTTGGATTACGGCTATTTCAGTTTTAATTCCGGCCGTAATGTACAATGGGAAAAGGAACTGAGCCAGATGAGAATTGTTTAACATTACTTTCGAATAGTTAACGCTCAAAGCTTATCAAATAAAATGAAAATAAAAATCTAACTGAAGAATCTAAATAAAGAACATAAATACGCATAATAATAAAATCTATGTAAACTATATTTTTTATCATAAATTATCATTTGAAATATAAAATTCAAACATGAATTCTATTAGAGTTCTGGTCCTTTTCAATGAAATAATTTGAATTGAAGTCTCAAAGTGAGCATACCAAATGTTTACCAAAATAAAATATGTAGCTAGCAAAAAGAATATCTTAAGATTTCCAACTAAGGGCCACAGATGTAATTGATTTATCCGAATATTCAATTATAGTTATATATTATCATGTCTCATATAAATAAATTATATACACAATTGCATTTAATTCATAAAACAAGCTTAAGATAATTGTGACAGCGTTAGGATTAACTACTCTAGAACTCATCTTTTTGTAGATCAAAAATGAAGCTTAATAAATTTCATTGAAATGTATGTCCCAAATTGGCGACACTTTCCTTGCATGTTAAATATTAAATTGAAGAGAAAACGATCAGTATATAAAAAAAAATTCTACATTCAATGATATTGTTTAAATCTGTATACATGTAAAAAAAATCTGAATTGTTCTGTCGGCAGGAAACGCCAGTGAAAAAATGATTTGCTCGTAGAATCAATAGCTATGTCTCCTCCACTATGATTGTTGACTTACGTACAGAGTATCATTTATGTAAAAAAGCATGCTTAATCCAAGATTAAAGCAGCATTGGATTCTCCAGTATTTCAAATCGAGTTTCAAATTCAATAAAATCTGGACCGTTCGAATTGAATAGACCTCCCTATACTACATTTGACCATTATCGCTGAACCTTCTATTCTTATACTCGTACGTTTTGGCGTATGGATCTAACGATTGCGCTCGTCCGACTGGTGGCTTCCACTCGCGCTTCCGCCGTTAGAGCGAATCGATCATTTATCATTTCCATGACTGGAAGTGAAAGTTGAAAATTTATAACGCGACAGGAACATCTGTGTGCCGGGTGTCCGAGAAAGGGCTACTAGCGCATTACCAAGAAGTCCATGCTGGTGTGGTCTTGGAGGAAATACCCTTTTTTTTTATGTAGGGAATGGCGTAGTATGTTTGTGAAGGCCACGAATCGTAGTGGCAACCGTGATTTTTATATCCTATCCCTGTACGGTCAGTCGGAAAAACTTTCGTTTCATCGATGTTTGTTTTCCGATAGATATTTTAAATTATATTTGATATATAGATCATGGAACATTTCATACGTGCACGTAGGACTATTTAAGGGTATTATTTGAAGCAAATTATTGGAAGTAAAAATAACTTTTTCCTTTTCGTTCATTAAACCTTTGATGCGAAGGAATTTTAGAAGAAGAAGATCTCTAGAAATGGTGGGTCAAAAAATACCCTTGTAACTACCTGTTCCATTGGCCAGAAGCAGGCGAAAGGTAGCCTTGTCCAGTTTATTTTGTCGCTACAGTGGTCAAACGATGATAGGTTGTATGCAGAACACTCGGCTCTATACCTGAAACGCATCAGGTCAACAGAGACAAGGGTGAAGGGCTCGCTGCTGGTCATCGAGCAGTCTCACAATGTGAATTTTAACAAATCAGCGCTCCGAAGACAAATCGTTTGGCTTTCTCCGTGGGACTGACTATTCAAAATACTCTAATATATATACTAATGTAGTGAAACAGTGGTCGACACGATTCGCATATCTGCAGAAAGTAAAATAAATTGTGCAAATGCGAAAGAATTATCTACACTTGAAGTCAGTAAGACTTTCTGCGATCCTAAATTTTCAGCCAGCAATTTAAGTATATTTTTATAGCAATAATTTTAATATTATTTTATTTCTTAATAATTAACGTTTGCATATATCAAGTTTGTAAAATAATTCAATACACAAATGTTTATAATGACATTTTATTTGTATTTCATGTTAGGATAGATATCCGTTCTTCATTTCATCAAATTTTTTTTCATAAATTCAATTCGCTAATAAATCAATAAAGAAATTTTCTTTTTAATAATGTTCTTGAGAATGCTCCTTAAAGAATATAGTCAAAACATTCATATGTATAAGCTACTTTTCTTGAACTATTTAACCAAATTTGATGAGTCTCTCTTATTTATATCCGTCAAGACCTCCC
Source organism: Sycobia sp. Sy_11 (assembly GCA_018907035.1). Taxonomy (NCBI): domain Eukaryota; kingdom Metazoa; phylum Arthropoda; class Insecta; order Hymenoptera; family Epichrysomallidae; genus Sycobia; species Sycobia sp. Sy_11. Next base: position 3,924,720 of record JACCIC010000004.1, read on the forward strand.
ACAAAGATTATGGAAAATGATGATAGTTTACCTTTATGACTGCTATAGGTTCTATATACATAATTCGCGAAAAACGTAAAATACGCGATACAGTTGTATAGATCGTAGTACCAATGTAAAATACTTTTTTGTTCGCGATATCACGACGGTAAAAACGTATTCGTTTCAAGCTACACTCGTACAACAGAAGAATGGGCGTGCCGTTAAAGATGCAGGCGCAAAGTATTTCTATTCAATTCCTTTAAATGCCAATATAATACGAGAATTCCATTAGCACGCCTTCGACCTACTGCGCATCAAAAACACTTTTAAAAAAAGGAAAGAATTAAATTAACTTTCGAACGGCTATTACCGCTACTTACTTTGGTGCAAATGATTCGAGTAACGTTGCCAAGCGTGCGCATTACAATTAAACTCCTCGAAACGCGCTACACACACTCGGGCGCGCACGCACATGTACAATATATATATATATACATATATATATATATATATATATATATATACATATTACACGCATTTCGTCTCTTTGGTCCAAGGCGAACCGCCCGCGCACATGAATTTCGCACGCGGACGTCTTTCAACTGTGTTATATACAAGGGGCGCACGCATAAGAGCTCAAAAAACGTGTTCATTCGCTCGACGGGCGGACATGCAAGAGAGAAGAGAGAAGAGAGAGGAGAGAGAGAGAGAGAGAGAGACAGAAGTAAAGTGGCCTTTTTACCTCGGTGCGCGTAAGCGGCTGAGATGAAAGCAGTTCATATATATTTATATATATATATATATATATATATATATATATATAGACACATTCAACGCTAAAGGAAAATTATTTCGCGCTGAATTTTAATTTTGAGAAGTGACGAAAGAAAAAGAAACGTAGAAACTTTTTTCAAAGGAACGGCGACCGGGGGAAGAGTTATTAGCTTCAATATTACGGTATTCTCGTTGATATTTGCAAAAGAATCGTTTTGTTTACAAATATATACATATATATATATATATATATATATATATATATATATATATATATATATATATATATACATTTATAAAAAGCATCTTTAAATGTACTTTACTTTTTATGGACGTAACTACCGTAACTCTTCTTCTTTCTCTCTGAAAGAAAAAACGGCAATATTCAACATTGATGACTGCTATTCTTTCGGTTTTTTGCTCTCATTTTTTGATGAACAAAAAACGTATCTGTATAAAATCAGGTGATTGGGTCAATCAAATATGTAAAAATTGTTTATTATGTCCTGAGATCGGAAAGTGTATACATGAGTATATACACCGTACTGAGGCTGACCAAAGACACTTTGTAATTTTGAAAACTTTGCGATAAACTGATTAGCTCTGTTGCTATAGCTCTGCACAATTAATAAACATAACTAATTTGTGATATAAAAAATACAAGGGCGAAATAGTACATTTCAACAAACCGTTTTGACTCGTATTTTATACCACGATAGCCGACATCTATATATATATATATATATATATATATATATATATATATATATATAATATTTCCAAGTATATACACTTCATTATAACTTTATCATAATATAATACTTTCAATCCTGGATTGTCAAATATATTACTATAGATAATGTTAATTTATATTCCATAAAAGACGGAGATGGGAAGAGAGAGAGAAAGAGAGAGAGAGAGAGAGAGAGAGAGAGAGAGAGAGAGAGAGAGAGAGGGAGGGAGACTATGCAGTTGTCAGTATGTACATCCGAAGAAAATAATTATCAGACCCCTCTTGAATTCTCACGCCCGTGCTAAACTACGACGTTCCATCAAAATTCGTAAACGGCGAGACACAGCGGCACACTCAACGTTCGGTGATCGGTGATATACGTGTATATAGGTATAGATATATCGATGATCGCGACCGTCGATATTCACGGCAATCTGGCGCCCTGCGCGCGCATCGACGTGAATGAAGGGAGATAGTAGGCGCGACGCAGCTGTCGCGGCTGCCGCGCGCCCTCGCTCGCGGCTGACGATGTCGATGGAAGGAGGGAGAGAGGGGAGCGGGAGCGAGAGGAGGGTGCGCTCGGCATTTTCCCTATATATTCATTCTCACATTTTACCGTTACACCCCCACCGCCCGCTCCGCCCCGTCCCGCATGCTCGACTGCCCAGCGCGCGTCTCTTGATGCTCCGCCAGGGAGAGATACGTCAGTTTCTTTTTTTGACAGAGAAACGGAGGGAAGATATTATGCGGGAGTGTATAGGTGAGCTGCTGCGCGGCTGTCGAGGGAAAGATGCGCTTTGGGATATGTGTGTCTGTGTGTTTGAATTAAATTCGCCTCTCTGTTGGCGATTGGACTCCGATGACGTTTTAAAAGCGTCTCGAAATGTTGAGAAACAGCGATATAGAAATGGAGAACGAACGATTATTTATATATATAAATAATCCTTCAAAAGCTGCAAAATCTAATAATTATTATTAGAATATATATTAACAGCAGAGGTTTTTATCTGCTTAATTATTATGATTATTAAAACTATTCAGATGTGAAAGTATACTGGAGCTGATCATTAGGTCATCAACAGACTATTCTTTTTTTTTTAATCTATTCATTTGTCTTCGTTCCAGTCGAAAAATTAAGAGCTAATTCACCAATTAGAAATGCACTTAAATTTCTTCCGCCCTTTTTACGAAAAATACATTAAAAAGTAAAAAAGAAAGGAAACAAGAATTATGAATGATAAAAATCTGAATCTTTTTAATGGAACGAAATTTTAAATAGAATAACTGTATATTTAGAGCGAGAGAGAGCGAGAGAGAGAGAGAGAGAGAGAGAGAGAGAGAGAGAGAGAGAGAAATGCGTCTAGAAAGTTTCAAATTGTTGAAAATGTGAAAATTTGAATCTTTGTTTGCTCAGTATAATATAAAATACCAACTATTTCAGAACACTTCGAATAATAGAAAAAGTTCCTAGTTCTTTAAATTTGAATAAGACATCGCTGGAAATATGCCCTATTTTTGTTTCGCTATATGACAATAATCAAAACAAGATTTGGTATAAATTATGCATCTTGAAAGGTGATAAACTGCTCGTCATTATGTCCAGCCGAGAATTGACGAACTTTTGAACGTGCTTTGCGAGGACCGACGCTTATTTTGGTCACAGCTGCTGCTGGAGTATATTTTGTAACTAACGGTCGCGCGCTCAACAATTTGGTTAAGGATAGGGCAGCCGATATATCGTATACGCGCATATCTTATCTTTATCTATCACGACTATGTTCCAGGTAGAACATTTTCGAAGCCTATAACGCGTAAGAAAGAGCGTCGAAGGCTGCAACTAAATATAGACTCGGGATATTGCCAAGTCTCTAAATCCAAACTCGAGATTTCAGAAGAAGATGTGACGCGTCAGTAAAGTGTAGCATAGTTCACTTCTTTCATTCTGCTCAAGAAGAACTTTCCAAAACAATAGACATTTACGTCTACATAGTATATAATAATTATTTCATATATAATACATAGTATATAATAATAAACGACGATGCTCGATGATAGTCTAAATGATATCAGCTTTTCGAATATTATTTAAAGCATAAAGGATAAATATGAATTATTTATTGAATACGTTTATTGGTATAGAGAGATAGGTTAAAATAACAAGCTGCAGTGCTTGGAGCAACTTATTAAATATAAGAATATATTTAATTTTCAGAATACGTAATATATGATTTGTTTAACGAAATGTACAAACGTTATCGTATGCTAATGATAAATATTAAATATTCGTTGATATATTAATAATTTTAATAAAATGACGGCTGAACTTAAATAAAGAAATATAGTTTATTAATATATAAGTGTATATATTAATTCCCATCGATCCTTTTATAATCTATTTTTTCTTCTCCCCGCTTATCCATTCAAATATGGAGAAAACGTATAATGACATTCTTGAGTATTAGTATTGAGATTTAGTTTTATAATTAATAAATAACTATCTTTCAAACTTGACGCGTATCATTTGATCTTCGGTTAATGAAAATTGTATTGTAACAGTATCATACACCTGTTACTCACAAAAGTTAATTTACATCTTTCACTAACTTTATTGCAACGCTTCGGTTATCTTTACCCTCTTTTCTCTCTCTCTCTCTCTCTCTCTCTCTCTCTCTCTCTCTCTCTCTCTCTCTCTCCCTCGCTCTCTTTCTAATCAGATACCGCTCCTACAGGACGAGCTTGTTTACACAAACAAGAGTAAAACAGCGAGCAATGGCTGGGCAGCCGAGGGCGATGAGCGCCGTATAATCGCGGTAAAAAAGACACGATAAAAACAGGTTGGAAGGGCGATAAAAATGCATCTTCAGAGAGAGGGGAGTGGGGATGAAAGGAAGGAGAGCACGAGAGATAAGGGAGACGTAGAAATACGGAGCTCTGAAATTTCAACTGCGGTGTAAGAAGAGACTGTACGGAGGACGAGAAGGACGCGGAGAAAGAGGGAAAGAGAGGTAGAAAAGAGTTGAGTTCTCAAGCGCTGCAGCTTTGGGACGCATATTGTGAAGAAGCGCGAGCGAGCGTTGTTCTTCTTTGTGCGAATGTAGCAAGAGATCGTGAGTACAAGGAGTCTCTCTAGATATAGTGTGTGTGTATGTGTGTGTGTATATATATATATATATATATATATATATATATATATATATGAGAGAGAGAGAGAGAGAGAGAGAGACTCCTCAGGTAGGAGTTGTTTGCGGTAATAAAGGCGGAGCACGTGCGGGCTGCACTTCCTCGGGACAGAGATAATGAATAATGAGATAAGTAGGCAATGCTTGTAATATATATATATATATATATATATATATATATATATATATATATCACACAGAACGAAATTTCTTTTCCTGATTTATTGCCTTATAATTTACAACGCGATTTTTCGCTGATGGGACACATGTATGTAATAGTCAAAGGGTTTGCTTATACGATGCATGCGTCGTTGTTCATTATTAATTGAATCCTATTAATCTCCATCTTGAACTTTTTCGTTATCATATCCATGATAGTATTACACACACGCATACAAACATACACACAAACAAACCCAAACACACACACACACACACACGCGCGCGCGCACGCTCACGTACGCACACACATTATATCTATGCATAATGTATATATATGGATATGGACCAAAGCCTCGAGGAAGGAGGCCAAAGTTCATGGGTCTAAACCTGAAATATAAATCATTTAAGGATACCTTATACATATTGCAATACTTTGTGCACAGGTATTTCTTACGTCCATAATAATAAGCACTTTTAAATATTATGTTATAAGAAAATTTTTTTCCAGAAAATCATGTCCCTTTTTCCAACTTCACGTTCAATATTACAACCAATTGTATTTGTATGATTTAATAAATAATAAAAAAAGAGTCTTCTGGTATCTGCGAGCAGACAACTAAATGCATCCATTATTATATAAATAGACGCGCCAAAATTAGAATAAAAAATTAATTAACTACATAACTAGCGGTATTTTCATTTCAAACATATTCCTAAATTTCTTTAGACATTGAACTTAAAATAAAATATCGCCTGTACTGAATGAATCAAAGAAACCTGATCCTGTTCCGGTAACCGCGACTATTAAATTTCTCAACTCCATAAATAATATAATTTTAATCTTCCTTATGTCGATTGTATAGTTCAATTTTGAACGATTACATTTATAGCTTCGACAGTCGACGGTACGCGGCATAAAAGAACGGGCTCGAAAGCTTACATACAACAAATTACAAATTGAGATATTAACTCGTCGCGTTAAAGCCGTTCCATCGGTGGTACCCAGTCGTTCGCCTCCCATTATTATTATTAATATTATTATTATCGTCTCGGAATGTTGACCGGTATTCATATACGTATATATACGTCGCAATTGCCCGTAATGAGACGGCGAGGCGATCTTAGACAAGTAAATAGTGACAGTGTCGGCCTGGACACAAAACGCTCGCCGCCGCTTCGAAAAGCTGTAACGGCGCAGCGCGGGGGGCAATCGCCGCCAATTACCGGTGCTCTCCGTCGATGAGTAGATATATATATATATATATATATATATATATATATATATATATATATATATATATTTAAAAGGAAAGAGTCGAGATCGCGGCCCAAAGCCTTCTTCCCACGACCTTTCGCTCTCTCTCACTCACTCTCTCTCTCTCTCTCTCTCTCTCTTTCTCTGTCAAATGCATGCCCGCCGCTGCAGATTCACCATGTCTCGACGGCCTCCTCCGTCTGATGTAATCGGCTCGAGACCTCGGTCACGTGACGCCGGGTAATTAAGCTTTTGTCACGACACCGTCTGTCTGCCCGTTAATTTAGTCCGTGCGCCACCGGGGCGGGGGGTATGATCTAATCGTAAGACGTGAGGGGAAAAGCGCGCGCGCGCGCGCGGAATCTTTGGGGCCTTACCTCTCTTTCTTTTATCGTTTTCCCAATCGGATTGAGCTGGGTAGGTTTGAAATTTTCCTTGCAGCCTTCGATTCTCAGAGGCTGTTAAGTTGGAACGTATTTAATATCGTATTCAATGCGATATTCGCCGGAAAATCAAGATGTAGCTCCTATAGTCGGCGTTAAAAAATTACTCATTTTTAAAGGTCGATTACTTCATTTCAGTCTCTAGTACCTTTCGTATAGTATTCTTAAAAAGGCAAAAGGTTATCCTTTAAATTAAAAGGGTTATCTTTTAATCCTGTCATTTGATCATACACTGATTAGTTACAATTCAAAGGTATGGAATGTTGAAGTTCAAGGACACGTCATGAACTTCAATGTTAACAAAAATTCCCAATTTCTTAACGGTTGCGCGATTCATTTTATTTCGGTCATGCGGAATACAAATTATAAAAGTAAGATAAAAAGTTTCCTCTGCCCCCCTTTTTGCTTTCAGTTTTGTAGAATTTTGTCAAATCTACATTTCGTTGCAGTTCGAACGATTTCTTTTCGAGGCATATTCTTTCAAAACTCTGAAAAGAAAGAACGCGATCTCTTCGAGAAACAGTAAAAACCATTGATATCGTTGCAACGTATGCAATTTTATAGGGTGATCGGCGTTTTTCAACAACGGGGCACACATTTATTTTCATGTAAAATTTTTAACAATGTGGGCCTTTAATCAAGAACGTTATTCATCAGATACGCGAAGGTTAGTAATTGGGTTTAATCGTTAACCATGCACGCGTAAACATTTTTGCGTTTTTTTTTTTTTAACCGCGCGCTACTGCTTTATTATATCGGAATCAAGCCTGAATTACGAATAATCCGAGGCATGGACGAGTTTCCAAATTTTTTGCGATAACATACACGATGTAACTTTACTACTAATAAATTGTGCTTCGGAACATTTATATTGAATACCGTTAAACACGGCGGAACTACCTGTTATCTTAGTATCCCCTCTCCCCCGGGGCTCCTCGAAGGTCCCTCTATTATTCTTAGGCATCGGAAAACAACGAGCGGTGACGCGGTGCCTCGTTAAAATTCATGCCTTCGAGGGCTCCGCAGTATATATATGTATAGTTATATATACTTTCTTTACGCGCAATTTCTTCTCTCTGTGTGTGGTTCAAATTGCTATTGTTAAATTACCTTTTGCTTCCGAACCGAGGATTATCTCTTTATAGTACGTTTAACTAGATAATAATTAACTATTAGGTTTAGGAATGCGTCTTGCATGTGTATATACATAAGTGCGTACATATATAAAGACTAAGAACCGATAATTTCGCTGCAGACCCCTGCGAACGGCCATCTTTTTATATAAAATAATTTTGCGCAAAGTTAAAACGCTATATATACGTATATTTTTTAATTATTTAAATATATGGATTCACAGTAACAACAAAATTGACATGCTCGACTGTGTTATTTGCTCGTTATGTAGCCGAGCTTGCTTCATTCCATGTAAATTATACAGTCATCGTCTAGAAGCTGAAACTGAACGCTGTTTAAAATTTTAATGTATCAGTTCGCCTATGTTAAAAAATCATATTTGGTTATCAATTGTTACAATTATAATAATCATCAGCTGGTATATTATAATCTAAAAAAAGTTTATAAAATTTTTATCCGTGAGTGTACAAGTAATTCATTATAAACATTTCTTTTGAAATAAGAATTTGCATGCAAAATATTTTTGAATCCCTACGATAACCCGTTTTCAAGATAGTACTTTCGCATAAAGTAAAATATTCTCTATTACCGTCGATTAAGATTTGATCATTGAAAATCGAAGTGAATCTTTTATGGATTTTTTATGTCCGACAGTCAACTGAATTTCGTAATGTAATATTAATGTTTCAATATAATTAACGTATAACATAGTTTTTTATTACTGCTTTATTGATTTATTATTTTTTATAAGTTCGCCAAACAGAAATAAATAACACATATATATATATATATATATATATATATATATATATATATATATATATAGCTAATAGAAATACAAGTTCTTAATTGGATGAAAAAATCATGATAGAAGACCACGAATAAAAGAATGCAGCAAATTTAAATATTAAAGTTAATTCGCAAACAAATCGAATTCTATATATTCTTAGGCATTGTGCGACTAGAAGTTGATTATTTCATTGAAATTTGAGATTTAAGTAACTGAAAATAAGTTGATGTACAGCGTTATTGATGAAAGTGACATCTATATTGGCATTAGCAAATATGCCAGAAAACTATATATTTATAAGCGAGCGAATGAGCAGTAAAAGCATTGCGAATGCTAATATTAGCCGTTTTCGCGCAAACTCACGCGTCATAACTTGCGGAATTTACAAATGAAAAAATTTTTTAATTACCATATAACTCCAATTTTCTCGCAATTTTCAGTTGCAATGCGCAAATTGAATTTTCCGAAATTTTCATAGAACATCTTTTACATGTTGCCGAAGTTCGTATAGATATTTTTAACGTTTTAAAAATTAAAACTGTATAATACACATACACATATGAATTATAAAAACATTTAATTGTTACTCTCTAAAGTTTAATCAGACAATTTTAGCAGTAAATTAGCAACTAGCATTTCACTGTTTAGCCAGTGTAATTTCGATTAGCACCGATAAATAATGGTACGATATCCACCACAGACAATTTCAATGTTTTAAAACAGTTGTGCCATTTTACCAAATCGTGCTTTAGAGAGTACAAATAACACGTAAGGTAAGAAAAGAACGATAAACCCATAGATCTAATGAATCTGAGCTAGTGTTAAGTGGCATAAATTCATGCTCCCCACTCCCTCATCTCTTTTGCTCGCGACGGCTCTTTCTTAAAAAAAAAAAAAAAAAAACTATTTCGCGTCTGCGCTCAAACTTCAACCACGCATCCATAACATGGAAGTGCATGCCCGGGCTCAGCAATATATATATATATATATATATATATATATATAACCAATCTAGCGCTCGCTATATATCGTCGCCCGACGACGACGACGCGAACCCCATCGAGCGCGCCGGAGGAAAAACGCGCTCGGCGCTATTTTTCGCGTCTCACGCGCCCTGTCTGCTCGCGCTGCGTCGCCAAACCGTGGCGGCAATAAACAGCGCGACGCGGCACCCGCACGTATACCGTTCTTTCCTTGGCTTTCTTTTGCGTCTAATACTCCCCGTGGTGTGCAGCATATATATACATATATAATATATATATATATATATATATATATATATATATATATATATATATATATGCGTACGCCCGACTATTCCCGTATACCACTTTCAACCCCCCTCTACCTCAGTAACTTCACACTATATATACTGCGACGCAACGTCGCGTCCCGACGCGCACATATTGGCAGCCCTCCGCGCGACGCGACGTGCCGCGGAATAATTGCGTTTCGGCGCATCGGTCGTATTGTAGGCGTTACCCGCGTGCCGGCGTGGCGCGTCGCGACGCTTCTCCTATATATATAGATAATGTCTATATACGCGCCTCCACTGCATTTCCAATTCGATCGCTTCTACATATATAAAAGCGAATATTTCTCTCTCTTTATTATACTATCTCTCTTATAGATTTATTATCATGTAAGATCCTTCGCGTGCATCAAACGCAGTATCTGTCATGCCTGTTCTCTAGATGCGCCCCGAGGATCGCTATGGGAGGAATGATAAAAGGACTCGCATCTTCCTTGATGCGCGCCGAGTCAGGGAAGCGTCCCTTCTAAGAGCAGAGTTCGAATTTTTCGAATAATCCCACTCTGAGATTTGTAACCTCATGTCTCGCGCTGGTTTCTAACAGCGGTGAGAAAGGACCTTCTTGAACTCGACGGATGGATCTAGTCGTGTGAATGTTTATTTAATTGTTTTTGTATCGTCTCAGATATATTAGGTTTCAATTGTATGTGTATTCGTGAGTGTATTGACGGGATGGTTCAATAAAATGATTGGCTTCAGTCAGAAGGAGTACGTGTATTTAATCCCATCGACTGAGAGGTGTACACTAAAAATCATTTATTCTTTATTATAATATAATATTATTACACAAATTATTCTCTATTTTTTTCACTTTTTATGATATAGATTTAATTCTAAGTTACTATGAATAATTGTTAGTATTATTTCTAATGTGTACTTGATATCATATCTCATTGTACGTTGAGCTTAGTGAATATCGCGTGTAAACATGTGCCGTCTGTTTCGCCGCATTAGTTATGCATATGATTATTACTCTTCTCTTATATGTATTTTTGTGAATTCTATTTCATAGTAAGTTAGATAGTTTTATACTAGCCTATAAGCATCTATCCATCTATCTCTCAGCCTGTCTCTCTCCTTTTCTCTCTCTCTTTCTCGCCCTCTTTCATCCCAATGCCTTCGTGCTTCCGCGCTCCTAATCCCCAGCTTACTGCACGCGTCTGCTGCACGCACACGTCGCAATTAAGTGTTTAACTTGTCTCGATTCCGCTGCAGGCTCGTTTTGCCTTATATTTATATCGCGGCTCTCGCGGGGCTTTCGCATATCTGTATGAAATGAAAAACGGCCGCATACACTATAAAGTATTATATTTGCGCAAACATCGATGGCCGATCCCCCAGAAGCGCGAGAGGGGGAGGGGGAGAATGCAGCGCTTGAGTTGGCGAACAGAGCACTCGATATATTTATAAGCGTTGTCGGCAACTTTTCGGCGTTAAACTGTCTCCGAAGGGTGGGGGAATTCAAATTATTTTAGAAAATCCGGACAAAGTCAAAATTATTAGATTTTAAGTTTGTTACTTTACTTTTAGCCAACGTGCTATAAATTATTATTGACAATGTATTATTGAAATGAAAAGTAGATTAATTACATTATTACTTTCTTCTGACCTTCCACCGAACGTTCATCTTGATCTATAGGTCAAATAGATGAGAAAAACCCTCTTTTCTTAAATTATCTAATATTCAATTTTCAATTATTTATTACTGTAATAATAATGGACCGGTCATACACGACCCTCCATCCCCAATATTACGAATGAGTTTTCGAATTGTGTCGGAATGAGATTTTTTAATTAAGAAGTAATGGAATACGAAATCAATTTTCGGCCAATTTGGCCGCCAAATGAAACCCGATGTACTTTGCGCGTGGTACATAAAATATGCATCTCAATTTCCGAATTATGTTCAGTTTATATACTTTAATAATAATTGCTACATTTACGAAGCGCTCTGAAAGAAAAAAATAAAAGTAAAAAACAATTCACTGTTAAAAATCGTGTTGTTATATTTTTCACAAAAGAAACAGTGCATATCATAAAGTTTTCAGTTCTTTCGAAGGTGATAAAACATGCACCATTGACCTTACAACGAGCTCTGATAAGAAGTTCTTGAAGCCGCTCATTATTTAAGCCCAACTTTGTCGCATTGCATTCCGTCAAATTTCTAACAATAATAGAATCTACGATACTTTTCGAGGATGCTTGTCGTTAGAATGGGAGCCAGCGAGTTTCCGGCTCTGTTAAGCCCGATAGTTCTCACACAATGTGTATATATGTATATATGAGACGCTATACCGGCGCTATATAGAGCAAACTTCGTCGCCTTGGCATTCCTCCCCCCCCCCCGGACATAGCTCAGGAATCCAGCGAACTCGACGATCTTGGCAGAATCGCGCGTATCTTCGCCGTGTGAGAGGACCTCTTTGAAACTGGAGCGGGAATTTGACAAACCACTCCTCCGCGCGTGTGGAAATGACAACAATGGATTACTGAAGTTTCTTCGAATTAACGAGGGAGGATGGGAATTTTTTGTTCTTATTTTTTTTATCGGCACCTAATACCACTCGGCTTGGGATTGATTTTTGCTCGTTTCACGAACTTATGAGTGAAATTAGCTCAATTTACTATTTTACTTAAAGTAGCTTAACATTGGCTACATATTCATTTTATTATATTTTTCTTCATTTTATTATCAAGGAACCTTTAGAAACCTTTTACCGATACATTTTGTAATAATAATTATATCTCCCGTAAAATGGTCTAATTTGTATAAATGAAAGTTTTACTTCTCTATAGAAACTACTCGCGAATATATCGAAGGAACCATCTATTTTAATACTCTTTTTATATTACTAAAATTCACGTTTTGCAGGAGTTTCTTTGTTCACGGGCCTTTTAGGCAGTAAATGTAAAAAATCAGTTGCGATTCAGCAATTGACAATCAAACACCTATTCAATACCAATAGTTCGATCTAGAAATAGAAGTGTCGATTATTGTATGCACATTCTTTAGAGGTTATAAACAGCGAGTACAGCCAGAGTACGCACGAGTGGCATGTCGGCCGAACGATCGTGCGTTCACTCATCGCTCGAAATGGATGGACCATTTTTACGAGCTGCAATCGATTCATTCGAGTTTAAAAAAAAGCTCTAACTATCCAATATGTTCTGATATTTTTCATCGACTGTTCAACACCTAATTTGAGTTTACAATAATATTATAGATAGTACGGGTGACGATATTATTTATATATATCATTTATTATTATATCTGTATGGCTGTAAGGTGTGATCGTTAATCGTTCAAAACAGTAACAATGTCAATTTGAGTATGACGCATTTATCATATTTTTCCAAAGGTAATTTAAAAATATCAAAAGAAACTTCAAAAGGATTTATAAAGATACTGATGAATAGTACAGAGGGTTTTCTTTGATAATTTTAATATTTTTAATATTAGGATAATAATTATAAATGGTTAAATTAACTTTCCACATATCTTAATTGGGTTTTCTCTTCTTTTCAGGTACGTTAAGAGACTTATGATATCACCAATCAGAATCTCATTCCGAGTAAGTAATAATTAACCCATAAATTTTCTTTGGTTTCGAGAAAATTAAAAGAATTGAGTTTCTTTTCTCGACTAATCACGTGTATTTCTATGCTATGAAACATACCGCGAGAGTACGGAGAAGAAAACATTACAGTGCAGAGTAAAAAGTGACATTGCCTCCATAAAATAAGGACGACACTTTGAACAACAGCTATTGAGTTTGTGTAAATGAGAAAACTAAGAGATTGTATTTTCTGGACAGTCGACGTCTCTACAGTTGGGATTGTTCTAGAAATGGACAATTAATTGGCCACGACGGGGAAACAGTTGGGAGCGATAATTGCGCAAGTGCACGCTACTCGAAATAAGTACAATTTTCTCCGGCACTTATCCTTGACGCGCAGACGGTATTAAGAAGTTTAGCTGCGAGGACAGTACAGAAAGTGAACTTGGATATGTGTATAATAAAAGGACTAAAGGGTTCTCCTGATGAGTAATGAAAGTCAACTAAATTTTAACTTTGAAGAAACCTTTGAAAAATTCTTTTTTTTCTTTTATTTATTTATCTTTTTTTAAGTAATACAGTTCATAATTTATACATTACTTATTTGACACAGTAAGAATTATATCTTTTCTAAAAGCAGGGTAATGGTACGATAATGAATTTCCGTAATTTTCCAAGTAAACAAAAGCCTCGAATAAATCTGATTAAATGCATCGGCAGCGCGAATTTTATGAATAATTAATACGTAAGCCGGCGTTATTAAATGCAGCGCGTTCATTTAAAAATAACACAGTCTCGATGTATCTCGCGACAATCGGTTGTAAAAACACGCTCGGCCGAGCGTAAGTTTATGTTAATATGCGTAAATCATCGCTGTGGCGTCGAGGATTCCTCGTAAATTCTGCAGCCCGACCCCTCCCCCACACCACCCCTCCCTCCGCAGCAGAGATTTAGCGCGGGCCCTGCCAAACTTTCGGAATTGAATCAAGTTCCGACGTCCGCGCGTGCGTATCAGGCGAGGCAGCTGACAAATTCGTCGGCCGCGGGTGCGCGACTTTTTCCCGTGAGTGCATCGGCTCTAAAAAAAAAAAAAAAAAACAAAAGAAAAAAACGGGGGCAAAAATGTAAAAAAAAAACCAAAATCTCTCGCTCGCTCGATACGGGGCTCTTTACGTGTATATGCGCGTAAATTTGGCGAGCGCATCGCGAGGCCGCGCTCATTCGCGCAATTAAACGTGGCTGCTGCGCGAGCGATTTGATTTCCGCCCACTTTTTCGCCTCCCCCTCTCCCCCGACCCGCCGCTGCAGGACGGCCGTGCGCGCGTGCCACCAAGTTGTTTTTTCGATAATTTACAACTTATATACGGCCGGGGCCGCGCCGCAGTTAATTGCGAGGCGCGAAATTTATGGCGGTCATGTATAGCCGCGATCGAGCGAGGGCCGCGAGCACGAGTATATACATGTATAGGTACTTCTTTCTTTTATTTTTGTTCTTTTTTACGCCGGTAGGACGTCGAGTTGGGGAAGGGGCGGGGGATGAGGGAGATATGATTTAATCGCACGGGAGGGCGGGCTGCCGCTGCGCAAATATAATTAAAACGCGCGGGCGCGGGCGCGCCGGGGATTCGGTGATCCTGCGGCCTGTATGGTAATTGGCTTATAAATTGAAGACGGCAGGCTGTTCTTCATGCGAGTGCATCGGTGGCCGACGTTAATTTCGTTATTAAAGGAACTTCGTGTTTTTGGGAGTATTTAAGTAGTTCCGAGAATCTTAAAATAATTAAGTCCTCGTGTAATACAAACGTATTAATTATAAATTATAGGGATGATAAAAAATATTTATAGCTAGGTGAGACGTTCCAGTTATTTCAATATATCTATTTCTAAATTTGTACTATAGAGTAATATTGTTTAATTTACCCAAATTTATTTTAAAAATGCTAGTTTCCTATTCCAAACTGAATTAAAGTTAGCGAAAATGCGTAACATAAAATAAATATTTGCACCGTTTGCAAAAGTTTTTCGTGTATAGTCGTCGCTTTTTTCCGCTATAGGGAAATTTAATATTTTAATATTTTAATTTAAAGAGAAAAAAATTAAATTACGGTCCAACTTTTTATCGAAATTATAGAGTTACATTATATCCAATAATTTAGAATGACACTCGAGAACTTTTTTCCTCTTTGTTTTTTATCAAAACATATCTTTACATTCTGTTGATTTAAACGAAAATTCCAAGCACTCTCTTTTCGAATCATCGATCCTGGCGTAAAACCGAGCTGTTCTCGAAAATTCGATGAACCCTCGAAAAAAGGGGAAAAAAGTTGAATAGGAAAGGGCATTTGGTTATATATATATATATTGGTTGAGGGAAGAGGGGTAAGGAGGTGCAGGTAGAACGACAACCCCTTGGACTCGAGAATTTCAAGATGCTATCGTTGCGGCTCGCTTCATCCCCTCTCGAGCAATTTCAATATATCGCCCGCGATCCCGTGGATTTTCGTGGAACTGCTCTCTTATCCGACTGTCCGGCTCCGATAATACCGGAATCCCGCCGCCATTGCTCGCCCACGAGAATCGACCGGACAAGGAGGGAAGAAGGCGAAAGCGAACACTGGCAGCCCGAGGACGTGAGGGAGAAGAGGGTCATCGGCGTTTGTTGGGGATTTAGACCCGAAGGGAGGGTTTTCGGATACGGCGCGGTCCTCCGTCTTATTTTATCGGCGAAACACTGGGACTTGGGGCTTTTTCCCCCCGATGATTTCTTTCGATCTTCGCTCTGTTTATATCGGAAGCGATCGAATGTAACCGAGTCGTGGTTTACGAAGCTCCGAACGAGGCGTCAGTTCTGCGGAGAAGACAAATTCGATGTAGTGACGATGAAAATTGTGTTGTTAGACTCGTTTAACGAAGATCGCTTTTTCTATATTGTCGGATATAATAGGGGTTTCTATGAGGTCAAATGGACATGTACAATTAAAAGACACAACATATCAACTGTTACCCGCTGCTTCATTCAGAATATTTACGTTAATTCATCTCTATTTAAAACGAATTTTGTTCTGTTTAGATTGAAACTTTCGTTTTTAACGAAAAGAGTTTAATTAATACAAAGTCATAATTTGATTATGTGGATAAGCTATTTAATGTTTAAGGCAATCAAGTGTTTAGAAACGCTATTAAAACTTTCAACTACCAATTTCGAGCTTTTGAAATATCCATGATTATGTCTGCATGGTTTGATAAGCAGTCAGAGAGATACACATTTTATATCAATGATCAATTACTAATCGCTTTTTATCAATGTAAGATAAAAATATCTCACATTATATTATTTGTAAAGGTGATAAACAAACATTTTAAATAAAATATAGAGAGGAAAAGCAAAACAGAAATTTTATAGAATTATTTTATAGTTGTTATAGCTTCTGATTAAGAATAAGGTTAAGCTAAAAGAGTTTTTTGAAAACCATCAGATTGAAAAAATTAAAATTTGAAATATAATCGAATGTGGTAGATGCACAAATAAACGAATATACATAAACATCACAAGACCATATTTTTACTTTTCCAGACAACGGATCGGGTTTTGCTGGTTATTAAAACCTACTGGGAATTCTACATTTGTTGATTAACAATAGATAGCGTAGTTTTAATCTTGAACTAATATTTAATCTGACTATGGAGTCAAACGTAAACGAAATTTGAATTCAGGAATGTCAAAAACATAAAGTACGCTTAGCTCCATAACAATAGTTTATATATGTATAAACAATTGCTATCTTTCTTTTTGACCAAAGCAAGGATAGTCATTTTAGTTTTTACTATAAAATGTATTATAAAATACTTTTGTACGCTTTTTATATTTATTTTTCAACCGGCATATAATAAAATCATATATTTTAAATCTCGTATACTGTTAAATAGCTATTCTGACAGTCTTATTTACCCTCATTAAATTATTTTTCCCAGTTTATCTAGAAGAAAAGTAGCACACAAATAAAAATGCAATTATTAACAGTACACTGCACGCCAGAGCAACTTCGGAATTTTATTCTAGCCAAAAACTCAATGTAACGCATATAATCGTATTATTCCGAAACGCGGTAACGAACTCCTCGAACTCGCAGAGAGCTGCGAACCGCGTGTGCGCAGCGTCTGGAAATTCGCTCGGGCGTCCGCGGACGGGGCGCAATGATTTTCCGCGCGCGATAGCTGAAAAGCCTCTCCGCGTATCGCGCGAAATCGGAAAATGTCGCGTAACCCACTTTCCGCCGACGAACGAGGAAATTATTTCCACAATTTGTTACGTGGGCGATGCGCGACGATCACAATTAACCAAATGATGTATATACATGTATATAAATTCACGGAACAAACTCTGCTCGGTTATCGGTGAGACGTACCGGTCGCACAGGTCGTGTGAGTATATATATATATGCGGCAATTTCGCGTACACCCACTGCCCCCCCCCTCCACCACTTTTTACTGTCTGTTCTCGATTTCCATACGCGGGTCGAGCGTCGATATATCGATTGGCCCTTCGGCACAGGGGAGGCTGGACGGCATCTGTCGCTCTGGCATTCGCGCGCGTCTGCGTACATACATACGTAGAATACGCGCTATCGCGCCAGTCGAAACTTTATAGACCGTTCGTTTTATATACCGCTGCCGTCCGGTGTACCTATAACTCGAGCGTCCTCTGCGTCTGGGAGGAAGTGGGGGGGGAGAGGGGGAAATTCGACACACTCTCCACGCGGGAGGACGCGACTCGCGCGCATTTTGCCAGATCGCATCGGGTGACGGAGCGCTGCAAGCGTTAGTTCGCAGGTGCGCACGCGGTCGTAAACTTTCTCTCTCTCTCTCTCTCTCTCTCTCTCTCTCTCTTGCGCGTGCTCTTTTTGCAATTGGAAATGGTGCGTTGTTCGTGTATTATATGAGCTCAATGAAGTCAGCACAATTCAGGATTATCAGTTAAAAATTAGTAACGCAACTCTATTTCAATAATTTACAACACAGAAATGTAAAATTTACTTGTTTTCGATTTAAATTTTGTAATTTGCTCTTCTTCATTGAAACCATTTGAAATGTGCCATTTCTCATCGAGGTCTTCGATGTATCGTTTAATTTTGATCATCGATCTAATAAATTGAATGCTATTGGGCACCTTTTAAAAGTTTTTTTTTTAATTTTTGGTATGCTACGTAAGAAAATGAAATGACAGTTAAGCATCGAAAAAAGCGACAATAAATCTAGCTCACCAAAGATCGAATTTACAAAAATTGTATTATATTAATTGAAATAATCATTTATCTTATTTTTACGAATGGCTGAATGATTGAATGGAGACTTGATTTCGATGTTTCACTAATACGAATAAAACGCATAATGATGGGTTATGAGATATGCGTGACGGATTTGGTTCCAATTGAGTAACATAACTCTAATTTCTTACAAAAGACGCTGTCCTATTCCTAAGTTATGTTATATTTTCTTACGAGCACTTAGAATTATGGCATTTTCCTTTCAATAAATTGAAGATGGAAGTTTCCTCGAACAATTGATTTATGTAAATATGTAGTTCTTCTAACTGATGTTCGCCTAAGTTTGCACGTGTTGCAATTATGTATCAGATCTTTGAAATGGAAAAGCGCTAGATCCTAAAAGTTACTGCAGCGTAGATTGTAAATAATCACTTTAGAGTTACATCCTTCAATTTCGGCCAGATTTCTTATCCATAAGCCGTGGCCTCCCCTTGTCGGTATCTGAGATCGCAAATGAATCTTTAGCCTTAGTCAAAAATTAAAATTAAATTTTGATTATCTTCAGAGGGGCTAGGAATTGTTCTTTCGCGAAAATTATGCACGTATGTGCAAATTCCAAAAATTAAGTAAATTATTACCCGCGCAGTCAAGTTTTACGTATCCAGCTGTCATTCAATATCAAATATAAATGATTGAATGATTATAAAATTTTCATCAATCAAACTTGGATGCGAAAAAGGATTTTTCAGAATCGGAGAATCATTGGAATAATATAAGAATTATAAGTGCTTCTTGATATTTTCCCCTAACAAGTTGGGGGAAAATATTTGATGATTCCTGGAATTATGTAATTATATTAAAATAGAATCTTTTGAATATGAATTTTTAATTTAATATAAAGTGAAATTACACAAATTTCACTAATTCAAACAGTTACTAAGCTATTATTGCGAATTAACCAGCAACTAATATATTAGATAGGTTACAAGAGCACTTAGTTATATCAACTAATTTAGTACATTGTCATCGATTCGATTCGATTGAATGACCGGACGATGGCATGGCCTCGCGCGCTCGAACTCGAGACCAGAGAGCGAGCGGGCATAAATCCAATAATAATGTCGCCTCATTAAGCTTCGTCACGCGGGGGGGGGGGGAGTTCCACACTGCAGGTGGCACGTATCCAATAAATACCTCCCCCCTTCGACACCAAAGAGCCAATCGGTTCGCACGATCTTCTGTTTTCTCGTCCTCGCGAGTGTTTCGCGAGTTTAATCGGCTGGACGTGCGCAAGGAAAAACTGAAGCGATCAATTTTCTAGAAATCACAAGCATGGTCAGAATAATTAATGTACTTTTGAGCCTAGAACCTTGGTAATATTCCGTGATTCTCAGTTTTACCATTTTCAAATATGATAAACCTGATTTTTTAGTGCAAAGTTTAAAGTGATAATTGATACTACTTTTAAATTCTTCTTTTCATTTTATTTGAACAAATTGAATCTCTTCTCGAGATTATTTTACTTACAGTAATATTAGTTACATAAATCCATATTATAAATTAATGTAACAATCCTTTAAAAATATATACAATATTTTATAGAGATGTATGCTTTTAACAATATGAAAAACTAGTACAATTGCGCAAAGTGGAGATGTTAAGTTATGTTATCGTAATTTTGAAATAAAATTTTCTCTTTGCTTATTAAACAATGGACATTACCAAAGCTGGTGAACTAAGTGTAGTTCGTCGTCTCTGCATTCGCAAGATAAATTTGTGGTAATTCCTATTTTAGCAAGAGACTTCCCTATATTATCATGGCCAGATCGAGTTCGATTTATGGTAGTTATAATGTTTTTGATACACATATAAGTTATTGAAAAAGTTAATGCCTTTGATACTGCTTTCGTTTAAAATATAGTTTTCACTGTTTTGATTTAAGGCTAAATCCATCGCATCTAATATAGCGATACTTATAATACCATAATCAGCAGTATATATATATATATATATATATATATATATATATATATATATATATATATAGAAATTTCTTTATTAAAGTTCTTAGTGAATTAATTCTTCTTCTTTTTAACACTCGCCAATTTCATTTCCTTAAAGATTTTGAGATAAAGTTTCTTTTCAAAATAAAAATTTCGAAGAGTCTGTTCAAAGATGGGAATGGGTTCAAAAGTGACCATTAGAAAAAGGTAAACGCATAAGTATTTTCAAATATAGAATGGAAGAGACTAAGTCTAACTCGTCCTTGTCTGAATAATTGAATCGGCTATTGAATCTGAAAGAAAAACGAATACTTGAGGTCTCTTATTCAACTGCTGAATTTTCGATGCATTTCACGAACTAAATTTATAATATTTACATTGGTTTAAAATTATAGATTTCATGCTCATATGTATAACAGATTTCTTACATACAGACATCGGCTGCCAGATTGTTCTACATATATAATATAGATTATGCATAGATTCGACATACTTTGTCATCTCATTAAATTCTATCGATATCGGAAAAAAGCTTATCTTAAATAATAAACGAGGACTAGAAATAACAAAAAAAATAGAAATTCGATAAAAGTGCGGATATTATTTTCTATTACTCATTCATGTATCACGAGCATTTTCCGCCGAATAAAGTTTTTATTAAACATCGAACAGCGTCGTTCTCCATATCGGATAGAGTAGCCTTTACACATCGGCAATTTATTTTTGAAAGTACGTTCAGGACGATATCTTTTTCACTTGTTCAGCGATACGGATCGCGCATTTGAAACAGAAAATCCATAATAAAAGTATACTTGCGAGGGACAGGCGCGAAAACGGAAAACAATAATACAGATCGGAAACAGTGCGTGTGTACGTGTATATATATATATATATAGATAAGTGCGCGATATTGCACACGAAGGAAGGATCGATCGTAAAGGGAAAAGGGCCGTTTCAGCGTATAGCTCCTGAACGCCGCGTAGAAGTGCAATGCAGCAGCATATAAGCAGATATATAAGGTAACGAGAGAGTAGAGCGTGCTGAAAGGAGTTTTCTGTTCTAAGGGTTTTTCGACTAGATCGACTTGTATATAACAACGGCACTACAGTTGGAAACTGGAATATATATATATGCAGATAAGATAATGAAAAAAATTTTTTCTACAAAATGCAGCGCGTGTAACTCGTCCCTCGTTTAATTTTCTCCCTTATATCGCACTCGTCACTTTCGGCGGAGAGATTATCGAAATCTCCTGTTCGACGAGACTGCTGAATTTTTTCTTCGTTTTTTTTAAAGGAGGAGAGGAGTAATTAAAAGAGCACGCCATAAAGATCGATCGATCGATCGATTGGATGAAGAGCTCGAATTCATTGGGCGAGGAGAAGATTTTCTTCCGAGAGCGTTTTTATAAGCGTAAATGGTATGTATAAAATGTACACAAGAGGCGCGCATAAGAGCACCGCACGCTGGCTTTCTTTGGAGAGTTTCTAACTAATCGTCTGGAGCGTTATTTTTTCCCCTCCCTCTCTCATTCTCTCTCTCTCTCTCTCTCTCTCTCTCTCTCTCTCTCTCTCACACACACACACACACGCGCGCGCGCGCGCGCATCCCATCGTTTTATTCACTTCCCTATCCTCGCGGCGGGAAAAGAATAAGTCTGATGGAATTACGTTTTACAGAAGCGTTAAACTTACGCTTAAGTCCCTCGTAAAGCAAGCGTTTGCTGAGAAAAATAAAAAAAGTCTTTCCCTATCTGTTTCCCTCGGCTCCTTTTCGCTCGCACTG
Source organism: Sycobia sp. Sy_11 (assembly GCA_018907035.1). Classification (NCBI taxonomy): domain Eukaryota; kingdom Metazoa; phylum Arthropoda; class Insecta; order Hymenoptera; family Epichrysomallidae; genus Sycobia; species Sycobia sp. Sy_11. Next base: position 3,947,093 of record JACCIC010000004.1, read on the forward strand.
GCATAAGTATAAAAGTAAAACAGAACTGCTGAAAATTTGGTTAATACTTTAAGTGCTGAAGATATACATTTAAAACTTTATGTTATTTTCTTTAATTTTTGTTATTGGTTCGAATTTATGATTTTGTATCCAAGTATTATTTTTCGCTCTTCTTGTACTTAATTAATTATTATTCTTATTCATGAATGGTGGCATATGCGTCATCAGTTATATCGATTTATTTCAGTCAAAGATCGATTTGTAAAAGTTACACGTCCAATTGACTTTGTAACATTTTTCAAAATGATTCCTTACGCTTTATAGAGCGAAGCATTTATAATCCTATTTGTTCAGTTATTTATATTCCCTTCTAATCCCAGAACATTTCCCATTGCGCGCCCACCGCCTTATTTGGAATCTCCTCTCCCCTTCGCCCCCTTCATACACAATACACCGCAGCGTACGACTGCAATTCAGATTGTCCTTATTTTGTGGCAACCCCCCCCCCTCACCACGCGCAAGCACTCTTCGTATGCGAGAAAGCGTGAGAGGACGAGACTTCTGGTGTTGCAGCATCGGCTATATATAAGAAAGGTGAAAATGCCGCGGAGCGACCGATGCGAAATTGGATTAATTTGAGAAAATTCCTGGACGCGTTGGTCTATGTATACATATAGAAGAAGGAGAAGAACGCGGAGAATTCACCCTTGTCCCGATATCCTGACGCACTTTACGAGGAGACGCAGGGATAGTGGTGTTTGTCGACTGCACGATACGCCCCGTATTCCTCGGGTGGAATTAAACCTATATATATATATATATATATATATATATATATATATATATATATATATATATATATATATAGAAGCTGCAGTGCCCCGAGTATAAAAGCGAACTCGAGCGAGACACTTCGGGGACGAGATTTTCGGGGAATGCGGCGGCGAGTGTTTTCTTATAAAGGTATAGGGCGAAAATCCGAATTAATTAGTCGATAAAGGAAGCGAAGCTGGTATATATAGTAAGATCGAGAGATGAGACATTTCTCAATACCCCAAGATGGTCTCATTATAATTAAACATTCTTAATCCCCTCCCCATCGAAGGAATTTAATTACTTTTCAAATAAAGGATTAAATATTTAAATATATATATATATATATATATATATATATATATATATATATATATATATGTACATACGCGTACGTACATATATCTTTGATATTCTGGTATGGAAAGATTATTTTATCCATTGTTTAGTTGACTATTTAAAAGAAATAATATTTACACAACAATTAATGAAAAATTAAATCGCCGACTTAAAAATACGAAAAGAAATTGAATATAGAAATTCGATATCATATTGGTTTTACTCGGCATCATCAAATATACTAAAGCCATAATCTGATACGCGAAATAGAAAAAAAAACGAGACGACAATCCTCCGAATCCATCTGTGCGTCGAGTATTTATATAAAATCTACAAAATCGGATTTACAAGTTACTCCTCTGCACTGCTACACATGTTACGCGAAAATTTTATCCTTCCACAAAACCGCGCAGCGTATAGAAGAAAACTTCGTTGTTGTTCGACCTCCCCTTCCTCGTCGACCTTCCCTCTCGAAGAAGCTCGGCAAAAACGCACAAGTACCAACCACGTAGGTATATATATATATATATATATATATATATATATATATATATTATAGCGGTTTCCGGTGGTGCGCACGTTATCATCGCCCCGCCCTGCAATAATGGCACGTGCAGGTGGCTCTCTCTCTCTCTCTCTCCGCAATAGGAGCGCGGGGCGACGCGCGCGCTCGATGCAGCGGGGGCGCAATATCGGAACACGCGCGCGGAGAGAGCGACAACGCAGTTGTCGCCGTCGGCGCTCTGGCGAATTGCCAGAGAGGCTAGTCGGGCCCGCTCGCTCGCGAACCAAGACCGGCCGGGGGGACGGGGGCGAGAGGGCGTCCCTCTAATTGCCGGTGTGTATCGCGATTAATTGAAGACGAGGCTACGTCGCGCGCGCGCGCCGGCGATTATTCGCGACGTTATACAGGTTGTACGCGAGTCCTTTGGGCGACGCGTACAAGCCCGGGCGCGGCGCGATACTCACACGTATATAATCGAGAGGCCGAGATAGGTGGTTATTCGAGAGCGGGGCGATTATCCGGGGTTTCGAGGCGCGACGCGCGCCATGCTCGGCCATTTGTTCATTGATAATTTATGGTTTCGTTTGGAGATCGACGGATCAGAACAAGGATAGCTGGTTAAGATTCTTGCTCAATTATTTTGTGTTTTTTTTTCTGTGGTTTATTTTTAATACATTGACCAACGAATCAGACAAAAGCGCGTTTACAAAAACGTCAGTAGTCCATTATCATTAAGTTTTTCAAATTTATACAAGTATCACAGAATTCACTTTCGCTCTTTGGCCGATGCGCATTGGCCGGTAGAGCAAAAACTATTTGAAACTATTATCAAACTGCGAGTATGAATATTATATATATAGCTGTGCGTGTGTGTAGAATAAATGTTAAATAATAGAATAAAAGTATCGTGTCATTGTATATTATCGAGAAAACTAATAATTATAAAATGAAGTAATTAAATCGGTAATGATATCAAAATTTCACTTTGCCTTTTAATGAAAAATATATTTTACGGGAATTATTTCCGAAATGTATTTTTAATAAAATATTTTCTCATTCATTGTACTTTAACAGCAATTTTCATATGTCGCTCAAAATCTCGGGAAGACTTTCGATAATTCTTTAATTAAAGTAATTTCAAAACTTATATGTGTATGTCATCTTTTATATTCCGTAGCATTCCACGCCAATGAAGCTCCGCAGAGTGTTTATACCGCCCACGCGCACCCAGCAAAGCTCTTGGCGGAAAACTTGATAAATTCTCGGCGGGGTGTGACGCCTATAAGTCGTCGGGGTAAGTTCGGGGCGAGCGCCGCAGCGTCGCGCGAGCGTATTACCACACGAAAGTCACGCTGTTATATGGCAGAAAATTGGAGGCGAACTCCCGCGTCGGGAAAATTAATATATAAGGGGGGGCGCGCGCGCGTTATATTTTACCTGCCCCCTGCCCCGCCCGACCCGATTCTATCGCTCGCTCGCAAGGAGCGCCGCGTATACGTAACATCGCCGTACCTCGGCTGCGCGCGTACGCACGCTGGCGTCGTCCCCGTCATCGGCCCGTCGAGCGAGAAAAGCGGCGAACTCTCGGTCGCCTTGATATTGATTTTGCGGTCCCGCGAACGCGCGACCGTCGGCGCCGTTGGTCGGGGCATGAATTCGGCACGGCGTTTGTTTAACGTTACGTTACGTATTGGAGCTCGGCGGCGCTCGCGAATCCGGGTAATCGAAACGCGCTGGGTCGTGCAGACAACGGTTGTTATTATCCTCGTGGAATTTTGCGATTTCAGAATTTATAGTTTTGGCGTATAGACGTAGCTAGTTCACATAGAATGCAAAGGGCTTAGGGGAAATTCCGTATAAATTGAAATAATTTATTACTCTTAATTGATTACCGGATATTGGGTCATCCTCATTCGCGGGGTGTAAAATCGCCTGAAATTTGTCCAATTTCTTGTAACGCGGATAGAATTGGAATAAAAGATTTTTGATAAATAGAGTAAATTCTCGTAAGATTAACATTTTTCTTTATTCGAATTACGTACATTTGTCTGAAGTATGAGCATCGCATTGATCTACCGATCTTAAAATTGCGATGTTTTCTGAATGATAATCTGATCATAACTTTTGTCTCTCCAGGACTATAACCGTCTCTCGCCCAATTTTACAACTTACAGTCGCTATTTTAATTATTTTCATAAGTGTCGCGTAAATTATTATTCTTTATCTGAACAGTAAACTCGCTAAATGAGCGTTTTTTATCATTGAAGTGTACACATTTTCATACTGCCAAACCCGTACTGTCATATTACCGGGAGTAGTGACGGTTCTATTTTATTCCGACAACACAATAAATCAGAGTGTCAATAATATTTTAGGATGAATTTCCTAAATAGTAGAATGAGAAGATTCATAATGAACGTGAAGGCTTTGGATTTTTAAATGATTCAAAAAAGTGCCTAGAGATAATCATCGTGTCAGATGTAAGAAAGTTAGAAATTTTTATAGAAATATGAATATATCTATATGTGTTTGAATAGACTGAAAGACATATATTTGTGAACTATGTTTATTTATTAGATTGAGCTACATTCATAAACTATTCCGCAAAAACAATCATTTGCTCTTCAAATAAGATGTCCTCGATTCGTAGAGCAGAATATATTTGCCTGATCTTACCGTAATTCTTAATTCTTGCGAAGTATCGTCATTTTCATTACTTATATCGAAATATTCCATGCTCATACATATAAATTAATTATAATCTAACAATGCTCGTTTATGCAAATATCTCAGATAGTTTTTCGATTATCGTGATGAAAAATGTGGTCAAAGATTGCCGTGGATTATTTACTACCCTCCCTTTGCTTGATATCAATAAGAAATTTTCAGACCTATGTGGAAATAATACTATTTCTAAAAAGAACGAGAAGAGTCTATAGAATAGTCCGTTGGGTGAACATTTCATGAACAATGTATTGAAAAAGAAGAAACCAATTAAAAGAAAAGGAAAATATATACTCGTGCAGTTGATCCCTACAGATTTCTAACTATAAATATCGCTTTTATTGAGATTCTTATCATATCAATTTGTTGCGAGACAACAAGCCCAACTTACTCTCAAATCGTTGAACTTGATTTCACGCCACGAAACTTAAAATAAATGTGCCAAGATCGTTATTTCACGAGTAGGGCGATCCGCATGTTGAGTACGTATTATCTCGCTCCAATCGGATGATAAAATATCAACTTATGTACATAAGATTCACATACTTTACTATTTCTTTGCATAATCTAAACTTGTGCAAATGTCAGTTTTCTACCATTTTCATCCGTAGTCCTTTAATCTCCATGCATGGTATAATTAAATGACTACTTTATATTCGAACAAACAATCATCATAATATAGTGGTTTTTGAAACCAGGTAAATCATTATACTCTACAACTACTAGATTTACATATAATGCCTAGACCATAATCATCAAATAGCAGCTTACCGCGATTAAAGCACACTTCATTTCGGTTTCAATCTATTCTACAATATCGATTCAATAATTCTGATTCGGGCAACACAAATATATTAACAGAAATCAAAAAGTATCCTTCGAGTTTACTTTTTAATATTGAGTATACAAACGAGGTACAAATAGGGTGTTCAAAAAATTTGCTATGGGTACATATTTCTCTTATACCGTCTTTCCATAATACTTATAATGCTCGTTGAGCGATGCGCGAGACGTATTTGCGCGAAACGATTCGAGTCGGATACAGCGCGACAGTATCTCTAGTCAACCAGTGACACGGTAGCTTGGACACGTCTCGGAACGTCGCTCGAGAGATTTTCATCGCTCGCGTGTATGTGTGTGTAGAGAGAGAGAGAGAGAGAGAGAGAGAGAGAGAGAGAGAGAGAGAGAGAGAGAGAGAGAGACGAAATGTGCAGAAACGATGAACTGCGCAGGCGGTCACTCGATCGCTCCTTTATTATTTGCGCACGGATGCCTCAACAATGTGCGCGGCTCCTGGCTCAGTGACATGTACACCTCGGTGTGTATGGTATGTATATACGGAGCACGGCAGACGGATTCGCTCGCTTCCTATCGCTTGCCCTCCTCCCTCCCCTCCCCGCTCTGTTCCACGCTTGCTCTTGGAATCCTCTTGGATTCGCGCAGCGATTTTTCGCCTCGGGCTAGCGTACAGCTCGTTCTTCCGCACTAACGTCTTTTTGGGTCGTGATATATATATATATATATATATATATATATATATATATATATATATATATATATATATATACACACACATATATATACACCCACGTATATATGTACGTTTCACGTCAGCCTTTCGATCAATCGCATTGTACTCGCCACGTACACCCTTTACATCAAGGATCAGTCCACCATTATACCGAGCTCTCCTCAGAGCGATCATTTTAAGTAAAATATAGATTTAGGAATGACTTTTTTTTTTGTTAATTTTCAATATTTCAACACTCAACTGATACTTATTGCGTTTGTTATTCTATCAAAAAGTGACAAATGTAAGAAAAAAATCAAGACTAATTAATATTTGTTAAGGTGAAACGAGATTACTGATTTTAAAAAACTGTATATGTTTGTTGGTCATAGTTAAAAATTAGTATAGCTGCAGTCAAGTGTTTCGTAATAGAATAGATCTATTATCATGCATTATGTTTAATGAATTTGAAATTGAATCTAATGGATGGTACGTACAATAAATTTATCTTGACTATATATAGAATCTTACGGCCCTATTCGAATCGCTTCGACCAGTTAGTCTTATGGTCCTTCATAATAACAAAATTAATTCTATTAAACAAACTATTTCATAACATTAACTAAATGACCCGTTGGTGTTATCATGCGTACGACGACGAGTGCAACCTATTCTAAAGATGTACAGAGATGCCAAAGAAGACAAAATTCTTATAATTTCAAATAAACGATTATTACTAATTTTTTATTAATTTTTTAATTTATTAATTTATTATTTATTAATTCATTATTTATTAATTTTTATATGGGCAGTCGACAGAAGTACAATTCAATTGTTTCAAATAAACGATTTTACTTGCGGCTTCTTGTAACTAAACTTTACGGCTATTTGTAACTAGAATGACCCAGTCAAAATTTAAACGTTTCCTATCATTGAAATCTGTCTATCTATATTAAAAATTTTTAGTAATCCTATTCTATATAGATGAGTGTTATTATTGAAACAACAAAATGAAATGAAAAAAACCGTTGGTTCTTTTTCTTTAAAAACGAACGATATTATATTATAAATCGTCTATTGTAATACTCTATTCGTTTTGTTATTACTAGCGTGGATGCCAATTCGGATTTCGAGCCATACAAAATTAAACTAACAATTATGTAGGTATGTAGGTGTTCTAAGTTATGTGCTTGTATAATTATTAGAAGAACTTTTATGAGATGTGTCTAATACCGCTAATATCATATGCTAAAAATCAGGTTCATAGAGCGTCTATTGAATTTATTCTTTGCAGAAAAAAATCCATCCTGCATTCTTCTTGTCTCGCACTGTATATAGGTATAATCTATTAAGAAAAATGAAAAATAATCGCATAAATCGATGCTTGAAAGAAAACTGTGTATATATAATTGAACAGTAATAGAACTGTCACTTTCTTGGGTATTTCATCAGAGAAAAACACAGCGCAAAAACTTCACGTCGTATGGGATAACGTGCAATTAAGAATCGCGTGCGGCCCGCGCGCACAAACACCCACACACACACGCACACACACACACACACACACACGCAGTAAACCTCGTCGGTTTCTCTTTCGCTTTTATATGTATCTCTATTATATATATATATATATATATATATATATATATATATATATATATATATATATATATATAGAGAGAGAGAGAGAGAGAGAGAGAGAGAGAGAGAGAGAGGAGTTGCCTGCGTTTCTTATAGGATGTAAGTAAATGTGGTGTGTCGATTCGATTCAAATGAAAGAGAAGAAATGAGAGAGAGAGGGGGAGGAAGAGAGAGAGAGATAGAGACCATACTCGGCTTGTTCGAAAGGGAGTCATTCGGGATCCGTATAATTGCAGTTGGGAGGATTAACCCATTAAACCAATTAGTCTTCGTTCCCTTTCTCTTGTACCCCTCATCCCCCACTTTCCACATCCTCTCCTCTATATCTCTCTTGTCAGCGGCACGGAATTACCGGTCGCCGGTTTAATCTCGCGCTTGTCCCTATTCGTCCGATGTCGTCGTCGTCGACTTCGCAGCTGAGCATTGGAGGACAAGTGCACTTGGTTTCCGCCTTCGTTCCTACACACACACACACACACACACACACAAAAGTAACGTCGCAGCCGACGATGTGTCGCGATCTATTTTCCATACTCTTGTACACATATAGGTGTCTCGGAATTCTACATATAGACCGGGGTCCCGATAATTATCGGAGTGCGCGCAGTCCTGGGTGCGGGGGCGATTCCCGTAGGTCGAAATTACGAGCGAAGCGTGTACGAGGAATATAATAATACGTGTATATCTCGGTCCGATTACCGTATTCTATTCCCGATGGATCGCTTCATTAGAGTCTTTAACGGGGTAGGGGAGAATAGCGTCGACCGCCATTGGTGTAAATTAGCCCTATATATATATATAGCGGAGAACAGGCGAAATAAGAAAAAGGACTTCCGATGCCTCACTTTCTTATCCGTCTCGGCGCTGGCCGCAGAGCTCGGATTTTCGACTTTGTATGCACGATGGAGGAGCGAGCGATGTCTCACTTAAGGCTTCGGGGTAATTGACATGGAGCGGTCGAGGCGAGGGACAGAGAGATTGAAAGAAGAGACTATAAGAGAGCGAGCGCATAAATTAGACGATTTAAACGCTTATATATATACATTTGGAATGCGCTAGTTATACGTTGTAGAGTACTATACTGTGCTCCGCTTGCGCGAAGGCGCGTTAACTTGGACGCATATGTCAATGTGTATATATATATATATAACGCGAATCTTTGTGTTCTACCCAGCGCAGAGATTTATCATTCGTCTTACTCGAGGCAGATTTTAAAGTATAACGAGTCTTCGTAGAATATGTATAAAGCGCGGAACTTTTGTATATTTACTTGTTATATTTAATTATATTTTTATACTCGCAATCCAGGAAAAAAATTTTTTTTAACTCTAATATTTATTGTTAAAGTAATTATTTTCGTTTAGCAATATTCAGGCTCCTCTGTATAGGACTTGACAATGCAAGTTCGTGGCAATTGAACGAAATTGATCTCTCTACTACTGATATATAAATATATAGAACTGCACGCTAAAATCGTTCTTTGAATTACATGACAGCTTATATGGAAACATTTTATCAGCTCACAAATTTTTCAGCTAAGGTGAAAAGTTTATTATCATCGATTAAAAAATTGATATCTTTCACATTATTCAATAGTTCGTAAAGCGAAGAATTTGTTACTGCCCCGGTTTCTTATTTACCCGAGTTCAGTTTAATATGTACAGATGCGAAATCGATACGTGGTCGAGAAATTGTCGATTATCCGACGGGCTATAAATATAAATGTGCCTAAACGTACTTCCATAATCCTTTCAACGTTTTCAGTGAAAAATCGATGTGCCAATATGTCTGGACGATATCGCAACAAAAATTCGGGAATGAATAACCATTCAAATATCAGCTATTCTGAGATTTTTTTTCACTTTTTATTTATATTATAGAATTTGAAGCTTTGACCGTTAACCTTTTCTCGTCACCATCGGGCTACGGCACATATTAAAAATTCACATGCGTGTATTTTTACTAAACAACATCGTTTTTTTTTACCTCAAGGCTTAATAAATAATATCGTAACGACTGTGGGTTGTTTATTTACTTTTGTCTTTAAAAAAATTTTTAAATCAGCTTTTAAATCGAATTTTTTTAGTCGTATAATCTTCTACAATATAACAAATAATAGTTTTAGTGATAAACATAATAAAAATGTATCTTATATCGTCCCTATCGAATTACATATTTCTTTCATATATATACGAGTATGTATATATATATGGAACTATCAATTTTATCTAGCAAATTATTCGCTTTTACGATTTCGCGAGGTTTGCTTTATTAACTGGCAACAAGTGCCGATGCCCCGCTCCATTGGTCGTCTGAAATAAACACGTTCGATCGGCCGTAAAAGACTCTCCGCAAGAGTATCGTTACTATTCTATATGTGTGTGTATATAGATATATGCTGGAACTTTTATATCTCCGCGAAAAACCGATCGATCCCCCCCCCCTGCCGCTGCCCACGTGTCCCACCGTATATCCCCGATTCGCCCGACGTTCAGCGAGCGCGACGCCCCAAGAAGTAGCCTTCGTATAACGTCTCAATATTTAACCTTGGCTGTGCGCTATATGTATATAATTTATTCGGTATAACGCGCGGGCGCCCGCAAAGAAAAGAAAGAGAGATCGAGTGGCGCTGCCGCGGGGGGGGGGGGGGGGGGTGGCAGCGAGAGTGAGAGAGAGATCGAGGATAAATCATACGCGCGTCCCACTGGCGCGAATCCGCGATAAATTACCCCTCCCCCTCCATCTAACCCTTTCTCGCCGTTGCTCGGGAAATTTTTCATACTTCGCTCGGCGTATATATATCGACTGGCTCGGTCGATGCGGGCAAGAAGCGTGCGCACCTCGAAGGAAGATCGGGACCGCGTCGGCGAGTATACGTCCCGTCTGCATTATACGCGGTGGTAAAGGTGGTAAATCAAGAGAGAAAGAGAGAGAGAAAGAGGCGTATTTGCGCCATACGTACATTCATCTCTCTGCCCCTCTCAATTCGCTCTCTCTCTCTCTCTCTCTCTCTCTCTCTCTCTCTCTCTCTCTCTTCGCGTTTCGCCATGCAAAACGAAAGTTCTTCTAGTACTAGTAGTAGTAGTAGTAGTAGTAGTAGTAGTAGTAGTAGTAGTAGTAGTAGTAGTAGTAGTAGTAGAAGTAGTAGAAAACCACGAAGCACTATTAATAATAGTAGTAATAGCAGGAGTATAGTTAGTTATACTAAAGTAGTATAGCGTCAGTAGTTGAAACAGGCGTGCGCGCGTGCATTACGCATAAGGAGCCGGATATACGCGGGTATTTGTAAATAATTAACCACGGCTGGGGCGGGAAAAAGGTGGACGAGGGGCGAGGGACAGGGAGTATATCAGCGGGTCCGCGTGAACACCGTGTCGCTATACGGGTGAGGGTGGGTAAGCTTGGCCTCTTACCGAGATACGCACGCGAGACGCAACGTTACCAAGAAATATTTACCTGCATACGTACGTGTGTGTATCTATCTATTTATATAACTATCTGTCTGTCTCTCTCTCTCTCTCCTCTCTCTCTCTCTCTTCTCTCTCTCTCTCTCTCTCTCTCTCTCTCTCTTTATACATATAGCAAGGGACAATGGATACTTGCTTGGGGAGAGTAGATATATAAATTCAAAAGTACGTTTGCACCGCCAGATAACACTATTTTCAGATTATTCATCGTCCGTTAAATGTTCTCGTCGTTTTAGCTTTGTTTACGAATTCTCAAATTAATGTGAAAGTATTCACTTCTGCAACCCACCATGCTTTAAGCCAATTATTGGTACTGTTAGGTCTAAAATGATCGATTGCTTCAACTCATTTTTCTACTAGAGTACTTCAGAGTTTCATAAAGATTTATTTATAAAGAGCGTAATCAACAATCATTTGTTCTTTTCTGTTTTTCGATATTTTCAATTTATTAGTATTGATATGAAAAAAATAAATGTAAGCGACAAAACAGTTTAAATAAATATACAAATTCATATTAACGATTGGACAATATCTATTGGAAAAACAAAATTTACGCATATCTATGAGATTTCTTCATCCAAGGCTCTGAAAAAAATCTTATTTCACAATTTTTTTGGTTGTTTAGCTTCTAGTTTTTTGTTTTATTAAAAACACGCAAATATTATCTTAAAGTGCAAGTACTACACTGTTTTTGTATTTTCTAATGATAAATATAATATAATAAATGCTGATAAATATAATAGAGATTCAATACCGATGATTTCTGTTTTAAGTATTCAGCGTAAATAAACTTGAAAATGGAATAACTTTAAAAAAAAATGGAAGAATTCGATCGAACTTCACCGCGTTTGCAAAAGGATTTTCAATTTAAGATAATGCTAAGCTTAGTTGAAGTTGACGCAGCCGGAAGACTACTCAACCTTAAAAAGTGGTAAAAAACAACGTTCTTTTGATTCTTGAGATTAAAATACTTTAAAAACCTGGCAGAAAATGATGAAGAAATTCATAAACCAGTTTAGACTTAACGCACTAAAAATCATTGTGAATTATAGTCATGCTTTTTATTGCGAAATGTATAATAATAAAAAGGTGCATTTTTACAATTTTTAACTAATACGTCCATTGCTACTTTTGTTTTACATTTGAACTCTTTTGAAATACAATTTTGAGTCCATTCTAAAACTATAAAGATACATTTAAAATAGAATAGTATGATTCGTCTCTGGTGTGGAATGAGGGAAATAATTAATTTGCACGCTATAGCATTCAATGTTATTTTACGTTACAACAGCCAAATAAATATCTCTCTATTTCATAGCGAAAGTAAAGATGGAATCCCGACTTCCAATAAAGTTCAAATTTATATAATTTCTAACCTGCTTATATCATATATGTGTGATTTTAATGTATTTTTATTCAACAATTGAGAAAGTTTTAAGTAAAAATGGATATTCCATTGTCTTAGTATTAGATACTGCTTTGTCTATAATTCAAAATGCTTGACAATGCTTGAAAAAACTGATGTGACAGTGAGGTAAGAAATGTAAAAAATTAGCACATCAAGCCGATTGTCATAAATTTGACACTCTGTGACTTATAAAAATTGATGGAATAAAATATCTTTTGATATTATCCCAATTCTGTCCTCAAGGTAAATATATATATATATATATATATATATATATATATATATATATATACATATATATATATATATATACACATTTTTTCCGATTTTAGAGAGAAATACCCTTATATTAATCAACATCTTGTGCTTTTTAATATTCCATTTTTATATTGGTTCTACATCTCAAGAAATAACGACTCTGTATTTCTATATAATGAATACTAATGAATAATTTTCTGTATGTGTGTGTGTGTGTGTGTGTGTGTGTGTGTGTGTGTGTGTGTGTGTGTATGCGCGCGCGTGCTTGTATTTATATACCTTGAAATGCGAAAACGAGGCCTCTTGGGGAATGAATTTTTCATCGCTCGTGCGCTCCTCTTCAACCCGCAGGCGCGGCGAACACTACTCGAACGAAAAACAAAAGGAAATTAATGTCACGTATAAGAGATGAATGGCGCTTAATGGGGTAACTCGTGTATTTTATATATATATATATATATATATATATATATATATATATATATTTGTGTATGTATGTACGACGAAGCGAATTCGCGTAAAATAAGAGCTGCACGGCGCATTAGCCGCTTCCCACTCAGATATGAGGCGGAGAGAGGGCGCGGTGGCAACTTCCTCTTCTCTCATTCTATCTCTCCCTGTCTCTCTTTCTCTCCTTCTGTAGCCATACTCCCAATGCCCGAGCAACGGGCAGCGACAAGTGCGGTTTATATATATATATATATATATATATATATATATATATATATATATATATATATATATATATATGGAGGCTTCATTTCGTTACCATCGTCTATCTTTTTCTAATCGATTTTTAGCAATTACAATACAATGTGTGCCTCTTAGTTCAAACCGTGACGTGAATCCAATGGTGGAAGAAAGCTCCTAATCTATAGCGAGTTCGTGAAATTTACGGTGAATATCTTTTTTGTCCTCGTGCGTTAATCTGTGTGTGCACGTAAGAGACAGATAAAAAAACAGTTTCCACATAGTGTGGTTTTTGCGGAAAACCCGTCAAATATATGTCGTAATTAATGGATTTTTTCCGCGGGCTTAATTTATTTGCGACAGATTAGCCAATTTCGTTACTCACACGTACACGCGTGCGCACACACATTACAAAACCTAAAATCGCGCTTATAATATTCAATGTATCTTTGAAAGCATTTTTAACTTCCTCTTTTATCACAACATGTATTTGTGTGTGTATATATATACATATATATATATATATATATATATATATATATATATATATATATAGCTGTTAATATCATTCAATTTAACGAAAAAAGGACAACTCTAGAACATTTGTATTTTCACTACAAGGACGTCAGTCTCAAGCAATTCCACTACGCAAATATACAGCGCCTGGCGGGACTCAAATAAAAATGAAATTGCTCATTTACGATGTATATACACGAATTGAGATAATAGAGTTTCAGGGAGTTACGCAAAAGATTTAAGAGCTACCCTCCCATCTCTTTGCTCCAAAAAAATTTTGCGCGGTGAATAATCTCAAGTATATATATAACAAAAAGGCGGCTATTTATCTATGTAGAAACCAGTCAACCCGGAGCCGCGTCAAAGCCGCGCAAGCGTCAAAGAGCAAGAGGGAAGTGCAAATATAAAAGAAAATAAATGTCCAAATAACGCCTACAAGTCCTCCCGCCGCGAGATTTCGAAGAAGAAAGAGAGGGAGAGAGAGACAGAGAGAGAGAGAGAGAGAGAGAGAGAGAGAGAGAGAGAGAGAGAGAGAGAGAAAGATGAGAGAAGACGGTAGGATAAAAAGCCGCCGGGCAAAGAAGAATCATCACACCATACATGAGTGTGCATGGACTAGTACGTTTTGTACCGGACGTATATATATGTACATGTGAGTGGTGTGTGTGTACTCGGGACTGCAAAATTTCAATTGGGTGTACACACACAGTCTCTCTCTCTCTCTCTCTCTCTCTCTCTCTCTCTCTCATCGTCAGCGAAACCCACACATTCTTGAATCCAGCGTGGGGCTAGCGGCTAATGCACCGAGCGCGCTCTAAGAACTTGCATGTATTTTTATACACACACATAGATACATGAAGCGGCCAGCCCACGCGCGATTCCCTCGTGGTATATCTAACGGACCCAACGTACTCTCTTCTTAATCCTTTTCTTTCTCGCTCTTACTCTTCTGCTGCTTTTGCTGCTGCTTCTTCTTCTTCTTCTCGGCCTTTTTCTTGTTCTTCCTCTTCAGTCTATCTTCGCGCGCGAGAACGCGCCGCGAGAAGGCTTGCCCGATAGTTACAGGAACTCCGTGCCGAGATTTCCCGCACGCCTCCCCATCGCGCGTACTTTATCGCCGCTCTGCTAGTTCGGGGCAAGAGACCTCGCGCTTGCCCGTCGCGGCGCATCGAGGAGTAAATTTTGATAGGAGCTGTACAGAGCTATTTATGCGCATCTGCTATCGAGCTTATAACGTCGCCCAGGGCGGGAAAGAATGGTCGTAATAAAAATCACACGCGATTGGAAAGAATCTGTATTTTTATGTAACGCCAATATTTACGATCAATTTTGCCCTCCCATCGAACAGCGATCGAAGAATGATGCAATGATAATGGGCCTCGTTTTTCCAGGTGAAAATGTATACGAACGTCGTGTGCATGAATGAGAATCCGTACCCATACAATGCGCTAAAAGAGAGCGCGCGGAGCTTTGAAAATCGAAGAGAGTCCGTACTCGGGCGAAATAAACGGGGCTTATTTCCAAAGCGCGAGCTCGCGATTGAATTTCAGATCGAATAAAACGGGCGCGGGAAAAAGCGAGGGCGCTTTTCCTCCCGGGGAACTTGAAATTTCAAAAGCCCCTCGATCGCGCCGCCGTTTACGCCCTAATAAGCGCGCGAGTTCCATTTTACGGAGTGCGGTGTGCATTGAAATACGCCCTGGCAGCGCGCGCGGCTTTTGAAGGCCGCGCGCTGTCGCGGGCAGGAAGGGGGCGATATCGCTTTTCTATAATTGTAAGTACCTGATCTCCTCCCCTCCGCCGCCCGGTCCGTTGATGGCTGTGAAAGCCCTTTGGACTGTTGAAGTCGGCGATCCGCTTAGGTTGGCGGGAATGACTTTTTCGATAAGTATATGTATAGGAAATAAAATGAAATAAAAAAGAACAAAGATATAAGCATCTATGTAATGCTTTGCTCCGTATTAACGTTGTAAAAAATAATTATCGTTGCGAACAGCCAAGTCCTCTGGTATTTGACTGAATGGTAGTATAACTGCCTAATTGCCATTAATATTAGTGATGAACACATTTTAGCAAAATTGAATTTTTTCTACAATTAGTACGTATAGAATTTAATTTGCAATGCGGTTTCTTTTCAGTGCGCGCAAAATTTCTGATAATCTGTCCCAACTTTATATAGATGTGCGATACAAGATGGTAGATCAAGCTTCGTTTAAAATTTTTGCCAATGTCTATCTTCGTATGTTTCATACCATCTTAGATTGCAAATCCGATTTTCGAATCAGTTACACTCATGTGGAACAGGTCAAGGGACCTCAGATTTGATTTCAGCGTCCACAAGAACGTGTCCATATATGTGTTCATTTTTACGTGCAGATTTTTTTTTCATAAATATCTGTATTAAAGGTTTCAGTTTTTCCATCGCAATTATAATTATTGTTTATATTCTTTTAATCATATGAATTGTGGTAAGACACAGATTATAAAAATGAATGGCTATATTATCAAAGATTATGGATCAAAAATTTAAATACTAAATTAAGTATATCTGCGATTTTATGAATTGTCCACCATTATATTATTATGCAAATATACCTTTATCTATTATCATCTTAATGAAATGTGTTGTAAATTCTAATTACACCTACTTGTAGTCGATGAAATCAATGTCGCCTTGATCATCCAGACACACATATCTTTCGTCAATAGTCTTTGCGTTAAAAATTTGAATATTATACCTAACCGTAAACGTTCTTATTCAGCTTTTAGTCAGCATTACTTGACTTGCACTTGTTTACAGATATGCTCAGATGTGAGTAAGATTCGTGTTTTAAGCTAGACAAAGCTGAAAGATTTACGTACTTAAAGAATTTGCAATTAGCAGGCACCTCAGTGTTAACGGTATCATATATTTGTTATATTATCAAGCTCACAGCGATATGTGCAGTCAATCTACCCGTAAAAGTATTTTCATCAATATAGAATTATTATATTAGATCAATCGCTAATTCATTTTCGCGCATTTTTCTCTCTCTATTTTTTTTGACCTTTCTATTTGGTCCAGATCACCATTTCAATTTGGTTATTCCAAAGGCTGTCAAAACTGTCCCACTAGTTCGCTCCAGTAATCAAAAATAATGAAATACAAGGAAGAGAGATAGATAAATAGATAGAAAAGAAAGAGAGAGAGAGAGAGAGAGAGAGAGAGAGAGAGAGAGAGAGAGAGAGAGAGAGAGAGAGAGAAACAAAGGAAAACAAGACATCCAAAGCAGCTCTTTTCTTCTCTCTCAGGGCTCAGAGACTTGCAAATGAATTCCCGAGTGTCACTGAGTCGCGAAGCCACAGTGAAGTCCGCTCGCTCATGCGATTGTCATGCAAATGTTCACTGTGCATCGACTGTTATTAAACAATAACTCAATACGATCTCTTTTCCCCTTCCTCCTCTCTCTCTCTCTCTCTCTCTTTCTCCGCCCCGCGCGGCCACGGATTTGCACCTCGCAGCAACCTCCTGATAGCCGAGAAGACAATCGCGCGCAATACAGTAATCGACTACCCCGTGCATCCCCACTCTCTCTCTCTCTCTCTCTCTCTCTCTCTCTCTCTCTCTCTCTCTCTCTCTCTGACGCGTCCAAAGAAGGCGGCCTCGATTTCTTTATTTTACGATTCCGCGGGGGCTGTGGGGCGTTCGGTATTATTATACGACATTTTTACCACGGACCGCCACGCAGCACCGGTTAAGACATGATTTACGGTTGTTTGGGTAATTAGCGAGCGATATTGTGCATACTTATGAGTGAATATATGTATGTGTGTGCGCGTGTGCGTGTGTGTGCGTGCGCACGCAAGGTGAGGGTATGAAAATTTAAGTACGCCTATACTCTGTCTCTCATAACCACATATAATTTTCTGTGGAGCTTGCATACATAGCGGTAGATTTATGATGGTGAAATTGACAATGATGGGGCAACAGTCACCTCATTCTTCCCTCCCCTCCCCATTGTTAAACAAATCATATCACTCGCATCAGCAGATGATGCCAAAAACGATCGTGTCCGGTGTTTTCATTCACACATGTAATAATACACAATCGGGGCCTCGTGCCTTACCAATCCGTATTAGGAGAACGTTTTCAATTGCGTCGACGATCCATCAGTCCACTCTGTCTCCCCCCCCCGCTCTCTCTCCCTCCCTCCCTCTCTCCTCTCTCTCTCTCTCTCTCTCTCTCTCTCTCTCTCTCTCTCTCTCTCTCTATCTCTCTACCTCTCAGTTCTTGCATATATGCATTTAGCTTAATGCGTTCATTTGAAGACTACGTCTTTTTGCCGACAGCTTCCTTTTGGCGCACGCTATCCTCGAATTATACGGACGTCGGTGTTTTTCAGACTTTGGCGTAAAAAAGATGAAAGTGGAATATATAATACAGAATGGATTATAAAGAAGCATACAAGGATTTTTATTTTTTAGAAATCGATTTAGAAATCTTTCAAAAGTTCTTGATAGAATATAGTATTATTAATGCCTTGCATCCGAAAAGACGATTTTTCTGAATTGGTGACAAAAATGCTTTATGTATCTCATCCCTTCGAGAATACCATCAAACACCTCTCTATTTCCTAAATATTCCGCGGCATCTTTTTTAAATGTAGGATAGTGTAACAGAGATTACTTTATGTCCTCGCCAATTTCGAAACGTTTCGAACACTTGTGTCGTACGCCAACCCAGATTCGATGTATATTGAGATAAAACGCAATCATATTCGATAAATACCTGTATTATGAGAAATTTCAAGGTTTTCTGTTGTGTTTATAAACATTCCAATATGTTTAATATCTTAGTGCATCGTCTTGACTCCGTCTGCTTTTAGTTTTCGCAATCGTCTTATCGCTGCTTGAGATTTTAATAATTATTATCCTTCTTTCTGGGCAGAAGCTCAATTGAGGTTTATATATTCAATATTATTCCTTATCCATTGTTAATACCCATCCATATTTGGCTCAATGTACAATTATAAATTTTCTTCTGTTTTCGAGAATGGAACATCGGTTCCATTTTTTCCGCCTCCAATGAAATTTATGGTTTTACGAACCAGTCAACCACTTTTTTCATATTATTATCTTCAAGAAGCTGTTTTTTCTCATAATTTTTAGCTACTGGAATCGGAGACACGTTATTAGCAAACATTATAATAGACCATCTATATGGAAGTGGATAAAAAGATTATTATAGATTACATTGAAAGCAATGAAACTAACGCAGAACTCAAAGTATATTCCTCCCGTAGTGCGATATGAATAAGTATATCTTTATGAGTTTAATAGTACATGATTCTTTCGTGCAGATAGCTGAACACGCTCTTTGGTATATCTAGCCGAAACAATGAACAAAGTTTCAAAGTCTGCAAAATGTTATTTAAGTTACCCGGGTTGAAAACATTTTGAATCTCAAATGTGATAATCGTGCATGTATGTTTGCTACTTGTTATCTACATTTTGAAAGTCATTAATTACAATTTGTAGCATAAATATAGAAAGCTCAAAAGTAATTCAAAATGGAGACTTTAAATTGGACAGGAAAGAGGTGTTCAAACAACTTCGAGGGTTAAATTGTCATTTGAATAAAAAAAATCGTGAAATTAAAACAGAAAAGTTTTACACGCGAGTCATCAGAAATGAATTATTTCATATTGCATTTTCGATAGACTCAACGAGTCAGCAATTTAATCCGAAAAAATGCGAATTATCAAAAAAGTCAAATGATCGCATTAAATAAGACTAACTTTTTTTCTTGACGAACATCTATTCTGTCGTTTTTTACTCGAGTCCATCAGTGAAAGAAAGAAAGAGAAAGAGAGAGCGAGAAGGAGAAAGTGAGGTGGATCCACCCCTCCGCGAGTTCCCAATGTACTCTTTGAGACTGGCTTTGGCCGCGGGATCTTTTCCCACGGAGCGCGACTCTTTTTCTTTCGGATGGATACGTGCACGCGCGCGCTCTCCCGACGCGGAAGAAAATGAAAAAGGAGAAGAAGAAGTCCATTTTCCCCAGTGAGCGCGCGCTCGCGACGCGTCCGGCGAGCGGACACGTATAGGCGAGTCACGTCTTACTTTTTTCCCTCTCGCTCGCCCGACAACGATACCATACTACTTGTCCCCTCTCCCTCGTAATTCGCGAGCCGCGTCATTATGGCACGTGAGCACCTTATAATTGCGAGCACTGGCCCTCGAATAAAGACCCTCCCCCCCCACCCCCACCTCCTACCCAATCCACCTTCGGTTTTACAGACGAACCATCGTTAGGCGCGGGGAAGGCAGGGGGTGGGTGAAAAAGTACGCGGCTTTATACATTGCCGTGGAAAATTGGTTTCGTTAATATTCCCGGCGGAGGTGCCCGCGCGCGCGATTTCTAATCGACTCCGACCTATAGTCGACGCGGGTCGGGGGCAGCTTTTTGCAGGAGGAGGACCCAAGACGATCGTTGTTTTTTCCTCGCACTTTCTTCCGCGCCCTTTTGCCTCGGCGACAAGTTTGCTCCTTCTTTTGCCCGTTCTTTTTGCCTTGTTTCGAGATCGCTCGATGGATTTCGTCGCGGGGCGAGCAATTCTGATTGCTCCGCAAAAAGGAAAAGAGTACCGCTCATTAATTTGTACCGATCGATGGGGTGAATTTTTTGTTTGACAGTTTCACTGGATTTAGTGACAAATGAATGAAAAAAAAAACACGTACAAATTATAAATCTTAAACAGTATGAATTTTGCAATAAATGGTTTACGTGCCGAGAAACATAGATTCTATTATGAAACAAAATTTTTCTTGAATTGCAAGATAATGCTTTGTAGGATTATAAGAAAATAATTCTTCCGTAACTTTAACCAATGTAAATTTTTTTTTTAATTCTGTGAATTTTATAATTTTTATTCGTCTGTTGGCTGGTTGTTCCGATTCAATTGCAAGTTTGACTATCTATATGTTTTTGCCCTTATATACATGGACATTATAATTAATAAAAATACAGAGAATCTCGTATAATATGGAAAATAACTATACAATATGGATAAATAAATGCGCCTTGAATAGTAATTACTTACAAACAAATTGTACATTTTTTTAATTTAGACACAAATATCTTTTCATGTAATATGTACAGAAAACTTACTTTAAAAAATTTGACGAATGAGACTCGTTGTAGATATCTGTGCTTTCTTATACTATTTCTTCTTCCACTCCTTACATAAACAGTATTGAACTTATGTAATTACAATTTGAAGAATTGCGCACATTTAATCTTGCCTCTGTCCGTTTACTCTAATTATAAACATATTGAAACAGAATTATTCTATAACAAAAAATAATTTAATTCTATTAAACGACAGCTGTAGTAAAATCAACTGATGAAATGCTAAAATAAATGTTCAATTTGATCAAAAAACTTTACTAATTAAGAGATAAAAGATCATTACCCGAGCAATTGCGTTTAAGTTCTTTATTAACGAATTCTATCGTATTTTAATTAGTAGTGAATTGAAACTGATATTGCTGAATTCCAAGTTTTTTACAGTGCGTTTGAGTTTCAACTTTCACTTGAAACTTCATTATTAAATTTAAGCTCTCTTTCGAAACTTCAGTGATACGTATATTATAATTTAATTTTAACTTCGTTTTTTTTGTAAAAAATATTTGTAAAAGATATTTTATTGATTTCTGTGGGCTTAAAAGAATTTATTCGATTACCACGACAGTTTTGAAAATATAAAAAGAAAATAATAACAGAGGAGTGTTAAATGAAATTCAGGCACTTGTCCCATGGACAGAAAGATTGTCTGATGTTTCGACTTACATGTGTTTGCAAACATAATGTGATTAATTTGAGGAATAAAAAAGAAAACATTTTTGTAAATGTGCTGCTTGTTTCTGTATAGGTATAATATATATATTGAAAATTAAAAATTGTACTTATGTCGACTGCTCTTAATTAAATTAATAAATATTGTTATCGGTCTTACAGTCTTCATACTACAATATATTATACTAAAATAAGGACAATCAGACTGTCCTTGTTTATGATCACCCCGAAGAATCTGAAGTAGAAATTACTACTAAAAACAAATTATATTAAATTAAAAATTAAAAATAATAAAAATAAACCTATATGCTATGTTAGTAGAGGACAACCTGACGACCCCCACCATTTTAAATTTATATTTTACTTATTCGATGCCCGATGTTTTGAACCCCTACGGTTCATCTTCAAGGATAGCCTGACTATCATTACAGTATAATATATTATCGCATCAAGATTAACACTGATAAAAATATTTATTAATATATATATAATATGCAATATATACAAATTAATTGTTAGTAATAAGCTGACATTTTTATGGAATGTTTTTCTTAAAACACGTCGACACTCACTAGAAATTTGATGACATCTGAGCAGAGCAAAGTACTTTTTTTATTTCAGTTATACGCTTCGAACAATAAGTGAAATAAAAGTACTACGCTACCGAATGAAAAATGTCTACGTTCGTTTCTTATTAAAAGTAACTGGAGTAATCTCGATAAAAATAAATTGAGCTTTGATATACATTAAAACAATTGTTCAATATAGAACGTATAAGACACGTCATTTATGTTGGCCTGTTAAAATTCATCTAATCAGCAGCTTATTGCACATTAACGAGGCTCGACTGGATATTTTTTCCATGTGATAAATTCGTTTAAAATTATGAAAACAGAAAATAGATAATACATGTATCTTGAAAATAGTGTAAAAATAAACATAGTGACTTATTAAAGAAGGAAATTTTATCATAAAAGAGTGACTGGTTTAATGCTAAGAATGCGATTGTAATAAAATTGCGGGAAATTATACAAAGTCAAATTTTTTTTCTGTAAAGAAAAAAAATTTTTAATAGAAGACTGATGATAAAGATTAATTCTTAATTCTCATTTTCTTTCTAATACACATATGTGGCAGCAAATCAAATGAGAAACCATTTTGCATCGCGAATAATAGTAAACTGAGATAGGAGATAATTGCTATCATAAAATCAACCATTGCGGTTATCTATAAGATTAAATATATGTTCTATGTAGAGAATTGTACATCGTAACGCTGAAAGATTTCAAAAATTGCAAATCGGCGATCAATCACCGGACTAACGACGCTCAGTCGCAATTATTTCGTCCTTTTGCGCGACCTATCGCTCGGTCGATCGAGCCCGATGCCCCATCGCTTCTCTCTTATATCTCATTCGATTTAAGTCGAATCCACCCGAGAGTCCCGCGCGTCCCCCGCGAAGCGCCCGCCCCGGTATCGCGAAGGGGAGATTTTCTCTCACCTCTCTCCTCCTCCTCCTCCTCTTCCGCCCGATCGCGCTCTCCGCTGGTATATCTATACCCGATACCATGGGCGACGAGGGGTATAAATAAGGCTTTGCCGCGTAGCCCCGGCAGTGTAGCCGCCCCCCTGCCCCCTTCCCCGCGCGACTTTATTTAATGAGATCGACGACTATTATATCATATATATACTTACGCGTGTCTGTGCGACGGCAGCCGCTCGCTTGCTTGCTCGCGCCTCGCTCTGATAATAGCATATATATATATATATATATATATATATATATATATATATATATATACGCTCGGAAATGTAATCGGGCTCGCTTCTGGCGCGTTAGTATGTATATATATATATATATATATATATATATATATATATATATATATATATATATATAAGGCGCTCGCTACTGCGCTGTACTGCTAATACTGCAGGTTAATCGCTGGAACTGGGCTAAGTGTCACAATTACATACGCTATGAGCAGACGCGCTCTCCTGCCGTCACTCTGTAATGTGACGACCTGTTAGCGAAGCGACCAAAGGAAGACGGAGAACGCGGCTTTAACGTCATTTTTCCCGCATAGCTAGAAAGTTCATTTTCTATTCTTCTTTTCTCCATTACTGGATTCTGTAAAGCGAAAAACGAGATATATAATACTGTAGATAGAATGTAATTTAATCGATCAACGAGAGCACTTTAAAATTGGCCAAAACCTGTGCAAAGATAGAGGAAACATTAAAACACGATAAGATAATTATATGTGCCGATTGCTATAAAAGAGGTTTCCAATTAAAAGAAAAATACCACTGTTTGTATTTTTTATTAGCTTTTGTCCGAATTGCAATTTGCCAATGTCAATTTCAATTTCGATAATTGAAAAGGTTCTTTCAAATCTATATTGCCGAACGAAACTTTAGCTTCATTTTAACACAGTGTGATAAAATTGCGAGATTCCGTAAAAAGCCTGACTTTGAAGATTCATTTACAAATTGAATGTTTTGTCAAGGGTATAAGCAAAGTTGAATCAATGTATTTCATTCAATTAGAATGAATTAAATTCCGATGAATATTTATTACATGTATATAAAACTTAATATTATATATATATATATATATATATATATATATATATAATATAAATAACGTTCGGCATACTAACTATATGTGTGTGTGTGTGTGTGTGTGTATGTAGAGCGATATCCACTTTAAGCACAGACGTACAAACAGGCGCGCCGGCATTTCCAATTAAACTGTAATACCATTAGAAAGGTTCGTTTAGATCCCAAGTGGAATACTTATAGGCTAAGTCTATAAAATGTTTTCGCAAATTGAATTAATTCAGGGGAGGGGTAAATAGTGCCAGGGTAATGTAGCGCAACTACGTATTAACGCCAGCGCATCCCCCGCGATACAATACGTTGACGGAGAAAGTAGAGAGAGAGAGAGAGAGAGAGAGAGAGAGAGAGAGAGAGAGAGAGAGAGAGAGAGAGTACTGGGTGTTTTTTGCAAAATTTAAAATAGACTCTTGGAAATATATAGGGTGGAGACGATGGATCGAGCATTGTAGCCGGAATTTTCTTTATTCTTGTTTCTTTCCATTCGTGAATTATCGACTAATGGATGAGCCGAAAATTGAAATTTAAAGTTAAATATTGCTATTCCAGCGGAAAAGGAAATACTCGGTCGGATGACCACGTGTCAGCGCGATTCATTAACCGATAAAGTTCGTTAAGGGAAAAAAAATAAAGCAGCGCACGATATGTCATTGATTTCAAAATCGCATCGAATACATATAAATTTTATAAAACCAATCGATTCAAAATCATAGATCATTTCTAAATTATGGGCATAAAAACCGTAAAAATTGAAGATATGTTTTGAATAAAATATCCATACGTTTCTCTGCCGTCGTGGCTATTATAACTGCGGTTTATTTGATAGAGCGGCGATAATAATTAAAAAAAAATTGAAATTGATCACCGATTATAAGTCAATTAGACTTAATCCAATAAAACTACAATATATCACTTCTCATAAATATCGCGTCGATATATATACACGCTTATAAATCGTATTAATAAATAAATCGATTTATATGTTAATTCAACGTGTTTAAGGGGATAGTTGAAGAAACTTTATTATTTATTTACAGATTTTGATAAACTTGAATTTTTCATGAATTTTTTTTCTTTTTGACGTTTAAAAAACTTCGTCAGAATTTCGTTAGCAGTAATTATATAATTATAATAATTTTCTTGTAGCACACTTATTTATTATGTTTTACTTGCATACGTTTATTTCCTTATTAGTACATTTTAGATTTACTTATTATTTACATACTTATTACATTTATTCCTTATCCATTTAGTTCCTTATTCAAATACTAATAGCATATTTATTTGTTAAACATTCAATATGTACATGGTGTTTCATTGAAAGTTAGAGACTGGAATATCTAGAAAACTAAGTGGCTTACAGCAAAACTTTAAAGAAACAAATCTTTCATAAAATCAAGGCGACTATTCAAATGACTTAATTATGAGCACTGAGCTTCTATGAGATCTCGCGATGCTGAGACGCATTAATTTAATAATATCCTTTATTTCCTTTTTGTCAAAGATTAAATTGTTGAAGTTCAATTACATCCAGATCGATGTTTAATTTTCCTATATCTTTCTTTGGTCTCATGCCCCAATTTTCTTTATAATGTAATTAGACTTCATAAATGAGCAGCTAAAGGAAAAATTGTCTCTGTTATTTTCATTTTTGTTATTTTCAGTCAACACTTTTAGCCTACCTTTTACTATATCTATTATTGCTCATTTTGTAAAACGTAACTTTAGGATTATCGTCGTGCCGAACGTTTGTTGGAGTTCTCGCTATACGCGGCAAAAGTTCGATGGAGCTGTATAGGTGTATATAGATCTTAGTTGGAGCGGTCGAACATTACCACGCACTTCGCATTTCCATTCCCTCACACCAGTGATCCTTATACATTCAAAGAGCATGCCGGAAAAACTTGCCGAAACCCGTAATCAGTCCGTATCAGTTGCTGCCCATACTGTTCAGAACCGCGCCTTCGTCGAGCTGCCATCTATGTAGAATGTTGTAGCGGGATAAGTTTACCTAAGCGCGACCAGCACAACGTCATCGTGCAACTGATATACTATATATATATATATATATATATATATATATATATATATATATATATATATATACATATACATATACATATACATATACATATACATATACATATACATATACATAATGTACGTCGAAGATGTGTGCACCTGACGCACCGCCCGCCGCAGTAGCACGTGCGGTAGGGTCGTCGGAAATTAATACAGCGGCGGTATGGCCCACGTCGCCCATAAGGAATCCGCGAGGCGGTCGCTATAGACGTAATATAATGAATCGGACATGTATACTATATATATATATACACACGCCTGTACATATGGGACGGGCTCCCGTTTGCGGTTTCAAGGCCTTGCGCTACCGCCGGGAATTCCGGCAGTTTGTGGGTTCATTTTTGTTCGACTCGATCTCGGATGCGGTGTTATTCGAGAAGCGTAGCGTTGCATTCCAAATTTTGGAATTATATCCTTTTTTTCTTTTATTGAACACGGAGAATATCTGTATATAATGTATAAATCCATCATAATATTTCTTTGTCCGTATAATGAATTAGTAATAGAAACTTTTACAGTTAGTCATTAATTAACGTGTAGAACAAATGAACATAAACAGAAATTTCTGCTTTTCGTTCGATGTCACATAGCAGTATCTGCATGTAATTAGTAAAATCTTGCCCGAAGGAAACTCGCCGTACTGGGAAAGATAGAGATAGAAAGAGAGAGAGAGAGAGAGAGAGAGAGAGAGAGAGAGAGAGAGAGAGAGAGGAGAGAGAGAGAGAGAGAGAGAGAGAGAGAGAGAGAGAGAGAGACCGGGAGAGAAAGGGAAGTCCAGAAGGAGATCTTATTGTCATACCGTTATATACCTACACTGTTATTTAATTACACAATAATCTTATTTTTATTTGCAAAAGTTTACAGAGTGTTTCGCAATGTGTTGAGAATCGGTTACATGAGATTTTTTGGAAGACGCAACAGCAATGGCAAAGAAAAATCGTAGCAACTCTATTATTTCGACATCGTGAAAGACAACATTGTTTTTCCTTTTTTTACAGAATCGTCATTGCCCAATCATAATCAATTGCCTAGATCCGTGAAAACTACAAAACTTCTGTTAAAAATAGGTCTAACGCATGTAATTTTAGATTATGACTAATCAAAAATGAACCGACAGGACCAAAAGGCAGTGTTTTTTGTTAAAAACTTCTACACCGTTCCGAGCACGAGTAAATGACCTTTAAAATTGAGCAATTCTTTAGCGCTGATTATAGGTGTTGCGTTAATTTCGTTGCCTATATACTATATCGTATAGTGCATGTACACGTGGCCTTCTTCAATTCCCGCAGCCCAGAACGAACAAAAGAAGGTTAGAATATTACATTTTACAAAGATCGAGCTATATACTCGAAAAGATAATAACATCCCATCTGCGTTCTAAGGTTCTACCTTCGATAAATCGACAGAGTAAACGATTGCCGCGCTCGCCTCGCCCCCGTTCTATGTGTGGATACATAATCGCTCTGCATCATTTTCACTCGCTCCGCGGCTCGGGCACTGACGCGCGGCTCTATCCCGTTGATGCCACAGCATTATAGAACCCGGCGAGAGTCTTCGGGGACCATTATCCCATCATCGTTACTTTCGACCGATTGTTCAATTCTAAAAGTTAAAAATATCCAAATTCCTTGTGGCTCGATTTGCGGAAGCCACGACGCTCTGTGCTCGCCGTAGATCCAGGCAGATCCGTATTATGGGGCTGTATAACCCGTTTTCGTCAACGATCGTTCCACCAAGATCGAATCAGGACGTCCGTACCCTGGATATTTTCAACGAGAACTCGCATCGACGGATTGACTCCCTTCTTTATCAGTTGATATTGCGCAATAATAAGACGTACCGCTAATGCGTACATGCATACTTACTCAATCTTGCGAAAAATTATAGGAAACTGAAGAAGACCGTTTTTTGCATCGGTTATTCGTTTAATGCAGCTTCGAAGTTTGCATCGTTTCGGTGTACAACAAAAAGACGTGAAACTTTTGCTAATTTTCATTAATTAATTCTGGAACTTTGGCAAGTTTGTTTTTGTGCGTTCATTGTGCCCCGTAGATATACACGGAAAAAATTCCGTATACCTGTATACATATAGCTCTTTTGCATTTGAAATTCGCTGTAGTTAAGGGAAACTTTTTGCTTCGTTTTGTTCATAACTTGATAATAATGAAAATTTTTAAGGTTTTCTCAAATAAAATATTAGTTTGTACACTGTGGAAAATTTTCGACCATCTCATTAATATTCGGCAATCAGAATTTCTCAATTACCTCCATGCACGTAAAAGATAAATACGAGCAAGGGTTACTTAAAAAAGTACATATGCCTCGCGAGTCCTGCCACACTCTCATACATATAATTATTATTCCATTCCTCGTCTCCCTCCAAACTCCGATTCCTCGCCCCTCCTTCGCCCCGCTCTTCGACTTTACGCAATCGAGCTTCATTCTCCGCAAATCGCTTTATTCCCATTCCGTCCTCATTATCAACCCCAATAAATTCAAATAAAACTTCCGCGCTCGCCTCCGTTTTAACGACTCCCACCCTCTCGCCCTTCCCCGCTCTCTCTCTCTCTCTCTCTCTCTCTCTCTCTCGGGTAAATTCTTCGAACGCCCTCCTGCGGTGCGCTCTCCACCTATTGTCCCCTCCCCCCGATCCCCCCACGCTCGCCCGTTCGTTTAGCGCCCGCGGCGGCGGCGGCCGCTCGCGTTTAATTAATGCCGCCTCCCCCCGCCCTCCCGCGCCGCCGCGCTCTTTTGGCCGAGTCAGCTGCGCTGCCCCCGCTCGATTTATCTCGCGAGCGCGATAACGTAGCCGAGGGCCAGCCGTTACCATCGCCTGACCCTCCTCCTCCGCCTCCTCTCCCCCTCCCATCTATCGACCTCTGCTGCTCCACCACCGAGCTGGCGACCGACTCCTGTATACGACGATCGGTTTCGCCGTTTATACAGATATGTCTGTATATATATTATATAACGGGTTGTGTAATGAACCGTTCACCTAGTATAAGTTCACCTAGTTCACTAGTACCTCTCATGTAGACTTTGTTTGATCGGAGATCTATGCAGGAGGGTTGAAAACACCCCAAATTTTCAGTCGTCCACGTAACGCTGCTTACGTAACATACAATTTTTCAGTGTACAACCACGCGTCCGACGATGCTCGCGGCTCTAGTTCTACGAGATTTTCGGCCGCATTTTCGATTACTCGAACAAAAAAAATGCGTTTATACAGAGGTCCAAATAGTGCTGATATAAGCATTATATTAAATTAGTAAATGAATTATAATTATTGGCGTACTCTTGACAGTGCATTACGCAACGGTGTGCGGAAATTAGGCGATTACCGCAAGCGCGAAAAATTTTACGTAAGAGCGCGATCGCTCGCTTTGAGCAGGGCGTAACTCGAAATACTTTTCCTTACAAGATAGGGAAAGTTCCACGACAAAAAATGATATATTTATAATAAATTTATAAATTATTAAAGATTAGTAATTAAAAAAATATTAATTAAAAATTGATTATAAATAAAATTACTGTTAACTTAAAGATTCAAGATTAGTTTGTTGTAAATGTAATTATAAATAAATGGTATTCTTAAAATTACAAATTTAATAAAATCCATAAAATATGTAGAATAAAATGCAGTCTTTCTTATATAATTTAGACTCATCCTTAATAAATGTAAAAATCATACTATAATAGATTTCGTGAACCATTTCAAATATGTGAGAGCTATCATGATTTGACTATTAACATTGATTCTAGATGAAATATGAGCGTCAATAAAATCATCAAATGATTTAAGACCCTATAAAATTTTTTCTATTTTCAAAAAATGTGCTGTTATTATTGATATAAACAAAAATAAACCAATAATAATAAAACTGAACAAAACTCTAGGTTACATTAGTTCTGTTCTAAAAATGCAAATATATTTAGATTTTTTTCTTAAAATTTTAAATAGATGATTTCAGATAAAAATTAATAACTTTAAACTGATCGACAAATTTATGTATTCTTTACTTCTAGTTTTTTGTACGCATAATCAAATAAATTTTAGATGCCGTTAAATCTAAAACTTATTTACAATCTATTTATTTTTTTATTTTTTGCAATCTATTATTTTTTTTTAAAATAACTTCCGCATGCTATTCTTGGATACTTTCCAAACGGAAACGCATACGGAAAAAACGAGCTTTCCGTACGCGGTGAGATAAATTATTATTACTATTACAGTAACGTGGGAGAAGCCAAGCATTTTATCTCTAGATTACTAATCAAGACACGTCAGTGGAAATGACAATCATTAATTATCGCCCCAAACGCTTGCATACCTTTCTTATCAAGCAAAGTCGAGACCCGTGCTTTCCTCAAGTCTGATCAGTAGCGAGTACACCAATCCAAATACGCTACCTGGCGATAGTCGAGCACGTTTTCGAAATGTCCAGCGCTATTTCGACACTCCCCAAAATCCTCCTTCGATATTCTTAATAATCTGAAATGTGTACAAAAATATATATATATCCGGTGATTTCTATAGATTCGGCAAATTTTTCCTTGATCCTGAAAAATTCCATTTTTGTTTTATTTTATTAAATCAATGAAAACGTCCATATAATCAGTCAAGAAATATCTAAAAATACTTAGCTAAAGGAACAATCTTGAACATAGGTTAGAATTGCTTCATTTTCGTCTATAATATAAATCAAGTGTTTCTTAAAGATTATAGTTCGGTTTTCATTTATAAATTAGGAGGTATTGTGAATATAAATAAAATAATAAATTAATAAATCCTATACATTATTGAAATTATTCATATAATATAAATAAGAATATTTTAATAATTCAAAAGTTTGTTAATTATTACCATTATTTAACTCATAAAGGATTGGTATTGCTTTCCGAAGGCATGTATGGAATTTATATATAGATATATACGACCTCAGCAGATACTGACTATCTAAACGATAAAAATATATCATTTTTGTGACCCAAGAAAAATTCCGATATTTATATCCATTATAAAGATTCCTATTTTTTAGGCTTCGAACTCATTTAAATTGACATAATTCTATCAGGGCCGTAACATTCGAATTTTATATATACCAATAGCCGGATATAGCTCGAGTGCCCAGGCACTGTGGTATCGCGAAACGCATCGAGCGCATTCGGTCCTCTT
Organism: Sycobia sp. Sy_11; assembly: GCA_018907035.1. Taxonomy (NCBI): domain Eukaryota; kingdom Metazoa; phylum Arthropoda; class Insecta; order Hymenoptera; family Epichrysomallidae; genus Sycobia; species Sycobia sp. Sy_11. The sequence goes on from JACCIC010000004.1 coordinate 3,978,657, forward strand.
CTTTTTCTGTTCAGGGGCAGCTTTACACGCGATACTGTTTCTTCGCCTTCTCCGCGCCATGACTCGTGATAAACTTGAATAATGTCCGAACATACAATATACGCGAAGAATCTGGGCGCAGTCCTGCGTCCTCGCGGTCCTCCTCGTGGCTCGTGGTATGCAAATACGATCGACGATCAACGAATCAAAGTGAGTGAGTGAAAAGCATCTTGATTTGATCGCACAGTACGTCATATATATATATATATATATATATATATATATATATATATATATATTCGTACGAAGGTACAATATTATAAATATGGATGTATATAACTTCGCAACGGGAACGCGCGGACCTATCTAAGACATTGCATCAATTTGTTCCGCCATTGTGCGCGAAGCATTAATTCGCGCTCTGCAACGAGAGCCAAGTGTTGCGGGATTTTGACAAGAATATGTTCGTATCAGCTTGTACATATACATGTCCGCTCGGATTGAATTCATTAGTCGTTGAAAGAGAGAGAGAGAGTGAGAGATGGGATATACACTTCGGCGAACGAAGGAACGAGAGAGTTTATTGGCTATCTTTCCAATGGCAACTCTCTTTTATTCGCTTTTCTTTGGGGAGAGGGGTGGCGAGTTAGGGATTTATTATATCACAAATGCAGGCTGTGCACAAATTTTATTATATATATATATATATATATATATATATATATATATATATGCATATGTATATTTATACCTTCTGCTCCCTTCACTACTCCTACTCTCATTCTTCTCATTAGAATTTTTAATGAATTTTTCATTGGCGTGCCCAGCGCCATACATACTATCGTAACGATTTATTATGTATATACCCTATTCTACATACTAAACCTTCCTTTCTTTTGTCTGTTTCAGGTATGTCGATTCATTCTATCACACCATCGGCGGGGGGGGGGAGAAGCGAATTGGCGAGTCACGAGAGGTAGGTGCGCATGCGTGCAACGATGCAAGCCCGATCAAAGTGCCGGGATCGTTCGCGATGCATTCGGGGAAAAGAGCAAGAGAGAGAGAGAGAGAGAGAGAGAGAGAGAGAGAGAGAGGGTGAGAGAGCGGGGAAGAGGAAAGAGAAAGAAGAACTATGTAGGAGATTAAAAGATAACGTTGTTACAAGCTGCACCAGGTGTGAAAAGAAAAGTGATCGAGGTGCATCGGGACCTGGCTTGCTCTTTCCATATATAATATATAATACATATCATGTGCGTGGGGAGCGAGTGCCAGCAAAAGTCGGCGTATCTGATAATTGTTGAGATGCGAGTGCGACAGTCTGAGAATATTGGATTTTTGTTATAATTATTATTATTGCTATCATGAATACGAGTATAAATATGACTTGATGGTCGGCACGTATCGTTGCACGATTTACGCTCTAATGAATTATGATTATTCCTTTTCAATGAAATTTTATATATCCGCTGTATGAAATCTTACTTTCAAACATTTTCCGATTCATATATAAATTTTTACTAAACATTACCACAAGTATGTGGTTTAAAAGTTTTTCGTATATGTATCGCTAAAGTTCGTAACTATCCATGTCGTGTTTATTTCATTAAATTTAACTCGCTTACATAATAGCTCGCTTCTTTTATAAAAAAATTAAAGAATATTATTGAATAAAAATAAAATAAAATTCTTATATTTTTATTTTAAAATTACGGTAAAATACTATAATTGAAGATGAAAAACATTATTTAATTTTCGTACACGCAATTTGAAAACAGGGGTAAATAATTATAGCAGTCTACGCGATACACAATTACTATCATTAAACTTTACTCGTTTGTGAAAATTCAGTAAAATATAATGAGATGTATATATATAATACGTAGATTATTATATAATGCAGTTGTACATCAAATAATGCATTGATTGAATTTCAAAACTGAACAATGTACATTGAATTCGTCACTTTTCTTATTTTTTTAATTAATTAACAATAAACAGTACCATGTATACCGAATAATTTGAATAATTTGTCGACTAAGGAAAATAAGTAACATCGTAAGAACTACATCAAGACGGAAGATATATTTTGGAGACAAGACTTGTTGATACAATTTCCTCAACTGTATCACTATATATGAAATCTTCCGAAGTTATGAATAAGGCTCCTTACAAAAAACTCTTTTTACTTCAATCAATGTACTTTTAAAATCTTCTTTTTTAATAACAAGAGAAAACACTAAAAAAACTTTCTGCTAATAATTTTTAAGAGAAAATAATTTTATTTTTTTTTTTAAATTATTCTAAATGTAATGGAACCCTTAAAATCAAAATTTTCTAAAGTACATTTTAAACAATTAAAATTTTGTTAACATTAAAATAAAATACAGATTTTCAGAAATTTTCATAAGCTTGTTGTAGTTGCGCTAGATGAAGTTTTATGGAAATTAATTTTAAATTACAGATAACTTATTTATAAAAATATTACTCATTCAGGAAAGAAGATAGAGGATCATACGGTTTCTCTTTCGTGTAGATAATGTGGTCATCAAGATAATTATCTACAAATTTTTGTCCATATATGCTGAGGTTAGAAGAATGGAATAATTTCTAAATAAAATAATGATCTTCGGCATTTGTTCCTGAAATTAACGAAAATATTAAAAATTAAATTAAAATATTATTTTTATACATTTTACCTGAGATGTAGTAGAGAATAATTACTTTCTTTAAGATGATTTTTCGATTCTGGTGATATGAAAGACCGATATGTCAATCGAATAATTGATTTTTACCTCCTGAAATTTACCTTCGTCGCTTGGTTCCTTGAAAAAGAAAGCAAAATTCCAAAACCGCCTTGTATTACCAACTCGGTGACCCGCATCGAACGATACACGACGCTCTCGAATTGCCTGGACGTGAGAACGGGCGAAGGGCGGAGCCGTCAGATTCGCCCCGCGATCCTTAGCCGCACGTCGCCCGAATGCGAAGGAGAATTACTCGCTCGCGCGCCCCGCGTTCTGGTTCAGGAATTTTATTCCCTTGCCGCTAGTATTTCGCCCGGCGCTACCGTGGCCGCGGAATTCCGAGGGCGAGCGGGTCTGCAGAGCTGGAATCCCGCGCATAAAACGCGACGCACCTGCGCGCGCCGCGGGCGGCAACGCGCGGGGGAGGGGGAGATAGCGACAATCGCGACTTCGTCGCCGCGCTACCGAGGGTAAGGGGGAGGAGGGCGGGACGAGATTTCGGGGCGAGGGCCGAGGGAAAAAAGCGGCCGCGCAGCTTTACGAGCTTCCGCGAAGCTCACTTGGCGCTCGGGAACGGGCGCGTTCCCTCCCCTTTCTTGCCCCCACCCCCCCGACGCTTTTACCCCTCCCTCCCGGCGCGAGTACTCCACACCTATCTCTATTACGAGTTGGTGCGCCCTCCCGCTCTCCCTCTTCTCGCTTCCTTTTCACGCACCCTCTGTCCCGCTGCCTCCCCCTTTCTTTTTCGCTTCCAGCTCAGTGGAATCGCGCGAGCGCACTTTGGCCTTTAGTTCGGCGCCCGCTGCTACGTTTCACTTTTATACGTCTTCGGGCTTAGCGCGAGCTGTTATAACGCGCGCACTCGCTACGGAATTTCTTTTTTACTTTGCCTCTTGCTTTTTATCGGCTACAGTACACGACGAGCGATAACTTTATTGAGAGTCTTTCACGGATATGAAATTTGTCGGGCTGGCACAGATTTTCCGATTATATACAGATATACGTATTATGCTAGTTTACGTTTTCAGTTTCTTTATCAAGCTGCAATAATTTGGTAATATTACAAGTAATTTGTTCAAAATAAGCAATGCCGACAAGTTAAGAAATTAATTACTGTAATTTAACGAATTCTGTAAATGTAGATTTATTTTAATCTCATACTAGGAGTCATCAAATGCATAATACGACGAAAATAAAAACCCAGTGTACAATACCGTTTTTCTACTATTAATCAAATTAAATAATTAATGGTTCTGCAAATTAATAAATTAATTAAATCAACAAGCGTAGCGAATGACGCGACTGGAGTGTCGGTATATCGGCGGCAAGAAGCAAGCCGTGAGATATCGGTAGCTCGAGCGAGAAAGCGTTCTTCGCGAGAACGGGTTCGATTTCCGGCCGAGCAAGTACAGCAATGCCCGTTTTTTTCAACTCCTCGTCGCTTATTTCATTAATTATTTACGTAACATTAAACTACTACTATATTTTCGGTAAGAGCCCTCGTCAAAAATAAACGAGTTCGGGGCTATTCGAAGTATAGGATTAATCCTTCTTAAGCATTATTAAAGAGTTAATTCTCCGTAACGCAATGGGTTTATACATGGATTATATAAATTGCATTCAGAATTTCAGAACGAGAGAAACAGGACAAATTTGATTATAATAAAATTGATTATAAAAATACTTTGTTTAAATTAGCAATCGGTGAAAATCTTTTCCCTGCTGCCCACTTCCCCTGCGCAAACATACATCGCCATCCTCGGCCATAGACGCACGGATACGCGGACCGAGCGGCATAATAGATATACCCGGGGCTGCAGTATGCGCCGCGGTGGAATAGCCGACCCCCTCCCCCCCTCTCCCCCTCCGCCCAAAGGCTCGCCTTGAATCTTCCAATCGAGCGAGTGGCAAATTGAAAAGCGGCCCGGCGAGTCGTCGATAATCGAGCGCGGAAGAAAATCACGCGCCGCTCATCGCTCTCGCTTCCGTTCGAGCGCGCGCGAGCGCACGCTCCGATCGGGTGGGTGGAGGAGATAGAAAGGGGGAGGGGGCGAAGAATTAGAGAGACAAAGAAAGAAGGATAGGAGAATCACGAGGGGGAGAGAAAATTGCGCGGAATTATACTTTCCGGCCGGGGCAGGAAGGCTCCGTATGGACGGAACTCGGGCCCCGTATCGCTGGCTCGCTCTTTCATCGGGGCACGGTTCCCTTCGAGTTATAAATAACCCGTGGGTATTGATAATGGCTTTGTTTATACAGTCAAAGAACTGCGCAGAAGTAACGATTGGGAAAATTTCAGAAATCATTTAGCAATCGCTTGGAGTTGACTTCGCAGAAGTTAATTGTTACTTTTTATGTACAAGTATATAATAGTTAAGGGGATATCGGAGAAAAGTCTGGCCGTCGTAATCCCGTGTTACTTGACAGGGCTTTCGAAGTCAATTTTTCATAATAAAGCTGTTCACAATAAACAATCAAGAATATTCCTAATAGCTATGGAAATAACGAATTACGACTGTATGTTGTAAAATTCTATTTGAAGCACTGAACATGGAGGGATATATGCAGACAATAACTAAATATATGGATTATCTGTCCCAGACTTATAAATAAATTTCGTTTTTTATGCAAGAACTGCGCCTACTTTTTTATATCTATAAAGTAAATCATCCCGAAGTTATTATATATACATTTACACACCTAATTAATCTATAAATATTTCTCATAAAATTTGTCAAACAGTTTATGAGCAAATATTCTCGAAACCTTTTAATTTTCTAACTGTTAAACGCATACTCCTGAAACTTTTTGTAGCAATATACGAGAATAGATATAGATTTTTACCGAGGAGTCCGAAAAGAAATTAGATTTAAGCAACAATAAAAAAAAATTTATTTTAATTTCAAGTTGTCAAATAACTATGAAAGATAAATGAGTATTATTATAAATACGCATCTACATACATAATTTATATGTGTATATTATTTGCGTAATTGTCCCATTACCATTTTTTATATTAAACAAGCCAAATAAGTTCGCAAAAAGAATTTTAATTTACTTAGATATCAGACGTGTATTATCGACATATAGAATGCCCATCAGAAATTCAAATGTTCAAGGCCACAATCGCGTGCAACGCCCGCGGCTACAAAAGGCTCACTGCGAAGTTCGACAAAGATCTCTCTCTCTCTCTCTCTCTCTCTCTCTCTACTCTCTCTCTCTCTCGCCCTCTCTTTCTCTCACTGCCTCCCTCTTTCTCTCTAGCTTCCGCTTTGATGAGCGCAGACCTCGCTCTCGTAATAATTCGTTCTGCATTATATGCATATATATATACATATATATTCACATACATATGTTCTGCACTGATTTGTCGACAACGATACTCCATACTGCCGATGATTCGTCGAGAGACGGGGATGCCGGATGTTTGCGCGCTCGATCATCGACGCTACATGTACACGTTATACTGTCGACGGAATTGCGCGTATGTAGGGGGTTGTATATAGATATCATTTATGTGATAATAGAATTTGAGTCACATATGTTGAGATAATGAGAAATGGTACATATAAAGACGATTACATGAATGATTGTAATAACAATTGAAATTGTTCAAGCTCGTTTAGTGATACCTATCGATTTTTGGGTTTTTGTACTTTCACGATTAATTCTGAAGAATAAAGTGTTGCTTATAGGCAATTAGTATTGACTTTTGTTGGTATAGATTGAATTGTATTTTAAATTTAAATGGGCCCTTCTTTATTGCATAATAAATAAATAATGCAGTATATCATTACTCGTATCAGTAATATGTGTTACTGGGGGGATATCGGATGACAATCTTACCGTCATAACTCTACGTGACATGACTGAAGTTTTGACAATGATTTTTTACAATATTTAATATTAAGACGGTTATTTTGCGAGGTTCCAGCCTCGATAAATAATCGTAATTTACTTGACAGCTATGAAATTAATGAAAATTGCGACTAGTAAGTTATAAATTCATCGAGAGACGATGGACATCGATAGACGCGTGCTGACAAGGAGATGCGATCTTATTAGATCATATAGCTTCAGATTTATTAGATAAATTATGATTGTTCATGCTGATGAAAACTTTGTTAAATAAGGGTTTTTCATCAATGATGTGTATTAAATTGTTGTTATATATTGCAAAAAAATTATCGTCAAATTTCCTGTCATGTTACCTGCGCTTATTACGGGAAAAGTTTACTTCGATATTCCGTTAAGTTATTCGTAGAATCCACACTTTTCTATTTGTTATTTAAACTAATAAATATAAGAAATATTTAAAAAAATAAGACGTAGCTTATCTATTCTGTTTCGTTCCAATACTTAATAGTCCTTTTATGTGGAAATCTGGATGGTTGAACAGAGCCGCATCCCAGCGGCGGTCAGCATTTGCCCCGGTCAGTAAAGGGATCAGTGCACGCGCGGACGCTACGGCCTCGTCGATCGCTTAGATTTCGTTTTATAGGTCTGCAATACGAGCGGAGGCGAATGCGAGAGAATGATAGATTGGGTACCCGAGCCTATGGAATGCGACACGAGTACCAATTTTGAGCAGTTTATTCGCACAGTTACGTGCGTGCTCATAATATCAATTTGAAATTCACAACTAAACCGTTTCCCACTGCGATCTGCAGGCCCGTCACATTGTTCTCTAGATCATCGGCAAATTCTCCAACCTTCTTCTTAAGTTGCGCGCCCCGTCGCTCGATCGCGAGTCGAATTAGGGTTTGCTCGTTGGCTGGTGAACGATGCTTCGTCACGTAGCACAAAAACCGCTTCATCTGCTCGTTATCGCCTCCCTAGCGTGAACAATCACACTGGCGACACCCTGTGTATAATAATATATCTACTCTACAGTATACGACAGCCTTCGAGACATAGCAACGTCATTTCAGTAAAATCGAACCCTCTCGATAGAAATATACACTCGAGAAATTTGAAAGATGAAGAAGTATTCCGCGAAAGCTATACCGATTACGCTACAACTTCAGAACTCTAATTTCCAAATTAATCTTACGCGAATCAGATTCTATGCGTGTCCGCCATCCCTCTAGCCCATTTTCGCCCCGGTTTATTACCTCTCGGCCCATAGGAGCAATCCCGTCAGCCCACCGGGCCCTAATTAAAGTTGCGCCGTGCACGCTCGCGCGCTCCTCTCCCATCAGGATCGCGCGGCTCGCGTCTCAAACTCTTCCCCCGCCGGCGGTGCTAGAGACTTCCGCTGCTCTGCGGCATTGACACTATATATATATATATAGAGAGAGAGAGAGAGAAAGAGAGAGAGAGAGAGAGACGACGTAGAGAGCTGCGGGGTAGAGGACCGACGAGGCAAAATGATCGATGCAGCGCGCGGACGCGCCTGCGAGTTTTAGAGGCGCTTCTCCGTCAATTTCGGCGTTGTGCTCGCGCGAGGGCCCTGCAGCAATAGCAGGATCGAAGACATGGAGTGCGGAGGAGGGGTGGGTGATATCCCATGGCGGGTAAAAGCGCGGTCCACCGATTCCTCTATATATATGTACGAAGGATTAATGAGAAAAGTTAAATATATCTTGCGGGAGTGCTCGAGCTGAGTCAAGCGCGACGATCCGATATTTTGCGTAGGGGAGGAGGGAAAAATTAGGTGGTACGAGGGGGAGGGAGAGAAATATTGGATATAAACGGTCGCAAAATTTATTACTAACCCAATCGTCTTCGTCTGTTGCTAGGATGTTTTTTTTTTTAATTAAGATTCGAGATGTAATCTTGTTGCGAAATCACTGTTATTCCAATGTCGCTGGCTTCTTTTTCATTTTACTTATGACTTATTTTCTGTCAATTTTATTATAAATTCTGCATGTATTTGCATTGCAAATATAGATATATATACTTTTAAAAAAAATTATTCTTATTTTACAAATATTCATACATCTAAAGTGTCTGGGTTAAGTATTTACTCTCCTTGATAAAAATCAAAATATTTTTAATTATTTTAGATTATATATGAAATATCAACCGACTATTAATTGATACTTTTAATGCTTTGAAAAAAATTCAAGTCTTGATTGAAAGTACTTTCGATATTTTACTATAGTTTTGTAGAAATATTATAGATCTTATAATTCAAATATAAAGACACAAATTAAAAGTTTATTTCATATTTTAGATGAAATTTTTTTATCTCCATGATTAGTTATTTAAAAAATTATGAATCGTTTATAATTAACAATTTTTCTATATTCCTCGTTTAAAGAATCTTTTATTAAGAAATGTATAAACAATATTAAAATGTATATTCAGACAAACTCATTCGCATTTATTAAAATCAGACGTTAATCTTTATTGATATAGTATTTCTATTAATTCAAATTAAATGTAAAAAAATTAAATCAATAATTTATTTCAACCCTCAAATAGCTTTCCATTGTGACCAAATTACGAGTAACTAAATTTTTTTTTGTCATTTTTATTCTGAATCTTCCTCGCGTATTATCTTGTATTCTAGCTATATTGTAGCTACTTTCTTTTAACTTTATTTTACCCAAATATAAAAACGAGCAATTTTTTCTCACTTTACGCGAACGCAAATTTCAGAAGACTGATGGACACCATAAAGTACGCGCAAAATGAAAAAGGTTTTCGAAAAAAAGATTCTCTTCCTTCCTCTTCTCTCTTCTCTCTCTCTCTCTCTCTCTCTCTCTCTCTCTCTCTCTCTTTCTCTTTCTAGAGCTAGGAGAGGCCACGTCATAATGTAGGGGAAAATGCAATATAAAAGAAAAATTACATTTTGAGTGCGTGCTGCGACGCGTCAATTTATATAATATAAAGTACAGCGCATGCACAGGTGACACTCGTCTATTTCATTATTCGACTTTGAGGCAAAAATATCTATATAGGTTAATTGCCTTCTCAGCGGAACTGTTCCGCCCTTAAAAGCTGCTCGGTGGATATTCAATCGTAAAGTGCTTTATACACGAATGCATTATTACGAATAAATAAGAACTTTTCTCATTGTGATCGGCTCGTCACATCTTTGTAAGTATATATATATATATATATATATATATATATATATATATATATATATATATATATATATAACATTAAGGGTTTTTATTAGGAGGAAGATTGAGAGCGACTTTTTTGTCTTTTTTATGAACGTCGAGTGAAGATTGTGAGAGAAAGTGGGCGCGTAAAAGCTGCAAAGAGGTAAAATGGAGCATAATTATTTTATTATAGCTGCAGAGGACGGTAGAAGTGCAGTGCACGGACTTGAGTTTTTATAACGTTAATAGAGGATTTTTTGCAAGTACTTAATCTAACACCAGTGACGACTATAATGGAATTTCAATGTTACATTTAATTTATTTGTGTAACTATATAATATAATAATGCCGAGATAACTTATCGATTATGGTATTGACACCCAATAATACCTCTTATTGCTACTCGAGAACACCTAATTTAATTCCTATCAAAGTTAGCTATTAAAGTTATGAATCGGACAAGGAAAATCAATCGCGAGTGATGATATAAATGTCGATTATAAAGGATGACTTCATACAGACTGTGGACACTGTGAGCGAACGATAAAACTGATTTTATTAATAATAAATTAAAACCGATCAGATGTAATGCTCGATTCACAGTTCGCGAAGGCTTAAATACCTAGTTTTTCAATCTTACACCTTTGGTTTAGAGTGTCGAGTGTTAAAAAATATGTACCAGAACAATAAATATCGCTCGTATTTTATGGCATAATTATTTTAGATATATTTTAGCTATAAACTTAATTTACAAATAATACTATATTTCCTCGGTATCCCCAATTAATCATCAAAATTATTTAGAATATTTGTAACTGACAAAATTTAATGAAACCTCAAAGCGATTTGTATATAAAATCAAATCACTACATAGAATATATAAAATCAAAACGAGGCCTAAGATTACCTTTTTGAAAATATTCATTTATCATTCGTTAAAACTGAAAATATATCTTTTCTATATCTTCATCTAATAAATGCTGCTTAACGGGTAAATTCCCAATCATCCATTGATGGCTTAAATTAGAAAACTGTATATGACAGCTAAGCCCAAGGCGAGAGAGCTAATGAATGAACAAACTCGCAGGATTAAAGGGAATCAAGAATGGGATTGCAGAAATCACAAAGATTCGCCTTATCTCTGCCAAATTTTTTTCTGAACATTCCACCTTCCGTTACAGCTCGTATATCCTGCAAAGACTATGAAGTTGAGGGAGGGGTTGTAGATCTGACCACGCGGTCGGATAAAAAGAAAAGGTGGGGTATCAGAGAAGGAGCAACGAGCCACTGCTCCAGTTTCGTTAGTCTCGAGTTGCCGACCTCTACCAGAGCGGCGCTAAGATAAGAGGCACACGAAAGGGCCATAGCTTAAAAGCGCATAAATAATCCGGTATGCGGTCCGAGGTTGCAGCCGGGGGTGGTTGATGCAGAGGGGAGGGGGCACGAAATCAGAGAGGATGAGCCGATTAACATTTTTTCTTGCGCGTTACTCCAGTCTTAGAGGCTTGCCCACCGCAGCTATTCATTCAAAACTATATATAACTATATATATAACTATATATATAACTATAGATATAACTATATATAACTATATATATATATATATATATATATATATATATATATATATGTATGTATGTATGTATGTATGTATGTATAAATCGATATGGTTCATGTTGTTTTTGTTTTCGATCGAAAATTTATAAATTGTTGAATGTCGCTCTAGAATTACTACGTAAGAGAATCTGAATTTATCGAGTCTCCCGTAAGTGACAAAAATTTATACCCGCTACTATAATTATAAGCTCGATTTAATCTTTAGCTTGTATAATGTATATAAATAATATGGGATAAATGTAATCGCTTATGTTCGTGTACTTGCATATATACATATAAGTTACGATCAAAGAGTGACGAAATCTGTAAAAGACTTTAAAGTCACAATGTTTAAACAATTGCATATATCCACTTTGTTAATTATACGCCAAAAAATGTACTAACTTCACCGAGGGGACAGTGAAAAACAAGTAATTTAATCAGTAACCTTATAACAAGAGAGCATCAATCCATTCCAATCGGTAATTGTTCAAAGAATCTCAATGGTCGACGAAAAGATTGACGGCGTACTATTTCAATCAGTGTTTGTTTACTCGATGATTTATTTTTATAAAGTATGCATTAAATTCATCGCATTTTCTCTAAATCAAAATTTTTGAAAATCGTACCACTTCGGACAGAAAAGCGGCGTTATCGTTAATACTAAATTTCAGTGAATATTCAACTATTTTTGTTGAATTGAGTGTGATCTTAATATTCAATGAATTATCACAAGTGGTTCATTGATTCAAATTGGAACATTATATTCCTGCTGGCATTAGGTATTTCATAAACTGATATTTATTCGGCCGACGATCACTCTCTCCACTCGCGGCGGATTCGAACGGTCGGGCATCGCGCGCTATATACTCGTCGGTTGGCCCGTTCCCTTTTTTCCTTTCGCAGTCTCAATTAAGGAGACTGCATCGGATTATCCGTCAGCGCCTTAACGAACGCGCGGCGAACGGAGGATTCATTAACCAGTCGAACTCCGCGTCTGATGGGTATTTAGGGCGAAAAGCCCGATCCGCGCGCTCGGGGCGTGTATAGAGCGGCTGCAGCTCGCTAACTCGCGCGATAGCGGAGCAACGCTCTTGTTAATCGAAGTTTAATGGGCATTGAAAAGCTGGGATATCGTTCTGTTATATATGTACACACACGCGCGCGCGCGCGCATACACATATATATCGCCAGCGCAATTTTCACAGGTTGCTTTAGGAATATTTCGCGCCGTGCCATCCCGAATCTTTGGCCGCCTCCTAGCTCGCGTACTTTGTGCTGCTTTAAACGGGCGCGCCGCGCACGTTAAATTTAAATACTCGCGCAAGCGAGAAACGTTGTATCATTTTATAAGACGCCAGGATCGTGATATTTTCTATTTGTAGGAAGAACAAGAGAACAATGGTGAAGCTTGATCGATATAAACCCGTACGTATATCAAGAGCGATCCGTATACGATGCATAGACGACGAAATCAACAGCTGCAATAGAAGGTTTTTAAAGGAAAATCGTCGCGCAGCGCGCATGATGCGCTCCATTTAAACGAGCATAGCTATATGCATATGCATACATATATGTATATATACATAAACACCTAATGACCCTAAGGACGATTTCCATCTCGTGCTCAGCAAAAGCACAGCCTCGAAGCGCGGAAATTTCTTCATCAAGCTTCTTTTGAAGCAAAAGCGCGGCACGAAATGTGCACGTATATACAGATATACGTATACACGAACGTCGGAGCGTCGAGCCATCGAGCCAGAGGAGGAAAAACTGGAAGCCGGAGGAAGCGTATGCCAGCGCGGACTTTTATAGTAGCGCTACAGCCGTTTGCCCAGCTGTATAGCGCCCCCCCTTCTTTTTGTCGCTTTATCTTTCTTTCTCTCGAGCCACTGTCCCCTTGGCTTCTGTCTTGATTCGTCCGGGGCGCGCGGGCGAGAACTGCGGAGACTGGCCGACGACGCGGCTCTCGCGCGATATATAACGGTGGAATAAGCCGCGCGCAAGCGACGCGTCGGAATGAATCGTTAAAGATTAGAGCTAAAGAGAGAGAGAGTGGGGAGAGGAGGGGAGCAACGGCAAGAGAGCGCCAGCTTCCGGGAGAAAAGCGCGCCCGAGCGATGACATGGCTAAATTGCTTATCTCGAGGCGTTTGTCAACCCCCATTAGATGCGCTGAATTAAGTCGTCCTCCTCCCTCCTCCCATCCCCCTCTCCCTGCCACGCAGTCCCCATCGCCTCATTTTCTCCCCCACGGAGAGCCGCGCGGGCAAACTTTTGCTTTTCATTTCGTTCGCTCGCGCTTTAACGGTCGGACTTAGCCTTCGAATAATCTTTTCTCATTCGTTTGCATTATGCAGAGGGCCGTTATAGGTTAATCAGCCGTTCGAGAGGATCTCGCCCCCCCCCCCTTATACCCTCTTCTCCTACCCACTGATCGTTATTAGACTTCATTAGCTTTGTGTTGTTACGTATATATAACGTGCATATCTACATACGATAAAGTCAGTAATTAAACGAGTGAGCTAATGGCAGCTTCGTGTGTATTTCGAAAGTTTACCTTTAATTATGAGTTACACACACACACACACACACACACACACACACACACACACACACACACACACACATATCTGTATTATATAAAATTTAAAATATTATAAAACTTTTTTAACAATACAATAGGATTTTTTATAAATTTTATTAATATCAATATATTAACACGTAAATAAATGTATGCATTTCTAATGCACTATATATATATATATATATATATATATATATATATATATATATATATATGTATATATATACTGAATCTGAAAAAGTGACATTTCAACGATATTTTAACTATGATAATATATTGTGTTCCCAAATCACAATATAACATTCGCCGTAATGATATTAATTATTCATCGGTTAAACTACAATCTTTAGAAACTAAAAAAGTATCAATCGCGACAAAAATCCGACGAATTCAATGACTAAACTGTATGACTACTTTTAATATCCTTACAGCGAATTAAAAAACAAAACAGTAAATTGAATGTTTTTCACTTATTACATACCAATAATCCATTAAATTACGTAAAAATTATTCCTGTTCTAATGAAACTCTCCGTATAAAAGAACTGGTGCTCTCGCAAACAAAATTGGACAATCGCGCGGAATGAACAAAAGAGCGCGCATTCTCAAATTTACATGAATACATCGGGTTGGTTAATAGTCGATCGTCATATAATTCACGCGATTTAATTATCATCAAATATATATATATATATATGCATTAAAGACTTTATTACCAAAGCGGCGGGGTAAGCGGGCCCGCGGTACTATCCGCGCTTCTTCGTTTCCGGCCGCGCGCGCAAACGACGCACCATAACGATTTGCCCAGACCTTCGACTTCGAAAAGAGCACACGGGAACGTGAACCATAAAAGCGTCCGGCATCGGGGCGGGAGGTGTGAAGGGGCGAGCCATCTGCACCGAACGCGCGCGCGCAACGGCTGTAATATTACGATATATATCTATATATATATATATATATATATATATATATATATATATATAGAAACGATCGGCGCTTTTTCCATCGCAATTTTCCGCGCAGCTTCCCGGCTGCGGCAGCGCGCGCACGTGAGCCAAAGCACAATGTATTACGTGCGCGGCGGAGAGTTTGAGGGGGAAGGGGAAAGGGGAGCGTCAGTTTCACACCGCGTTTTCCGCGGCGCGCCTGGGGCCGAGAGAGAGAGAGAGAGAGAGAGAGAGAGGGAGCGAGCGAGCGAGCGAGAGTGTGTGCCCGGGCGCGTTTATTAGCCGTTCCACCCCGTACGGACGCGCGGCCGCGCGCCTAATTTACGATTACGATCGCGCGACGCGCCGAGTATGGTCGCGATCATCGCTCCGCACGCGCGCGCGCGCACTTGGTGTTACGACAACGCGCCCCGGTGTTTTACACGTATAACGCGTATAACTGGCCTTCCTCCGGGTTTGATTTACGAGCCCGCGGCGATCTCTCGCTGGTTATATATATATACATTTGCGAAGCGTGTAAGTTGTCTTGTAGTGAAGGTGGCGGGGGATGAGGATGCCGTTAGTTCTCTTCGCGTTTCAAAGAACATAAACGCGTTGATCGGGAGCTGGCTGCGGGAGGGGCCTGTTTGTCGAACATAGTGCAATTAGAGAGATATTAGCAAGAAGGTTTACATTGCAGATGGATCAGGTCGTTGTGGTTCAGTGCCCATCAAATTCGTAGATGGAGGGAAATTTTTTTTTTTATTTAACGGCACTGTATGCATATTACCAAATAATAAAATTAAACCAGATACGTGTACATTTCTAGAGTAGTTCTTGCGTCAATCGATCGAAAATTTCAATTCACGAACTGGTAATTTTTTGTTCTTTACCTATTTTTAATGCTTTGAAAAATCTGCGCAATATATTTATATGATGTGTGAAAATTATATATGGAATGTAAACTTGTAAGGGCTAGACCTAAACGTAACGGGAATTTAGTTTGACATTTTCAGTTTCCATTATCTTCTTCAGTTCGTCCAGCGATTTTTGATTGGGTTTCCGTGAAATTCCAAAAAAATTTGCATTTTTTCCAAAAATCTGCAATGAATATTGTTAAAAAATTGTTATTGTCCCAAAAAAACAATGAATTTCTTATATAGAATTAAACAAACTATTTAGAGGCTTTACGAGAAGACACTACAAACAAAATTCCAGTTACAGTACGTGCCAAACCGAGCAGCAGCTACCAATATTCTTGGTTTATGGTTCAATAGTCGTATTGAATTATCTTGTCTGCCTAAGTTTTTACCTGCATTAAATTGATATCTGATGATTTTCGTTCTTCTCGATCTTGTGTATATATATATATATATATATATATATATATATATATATATATATATATACACGCGCACGCACGCACGCACACACGCATAATTACTGTACGAAATAGACGATTCATCAGTCACCAAAATCCGAAATCATCCACGACGGGTAGGCATTTTTTTTATCAGCTCGCCGATGAGCATTGAGCGTAAGTTTTGCTTCCTGATAATGGAAGGGCGAGCGGCTGAAGGAACGGTGTTGAATGCCCAGATGGCTGCACACCAATAAGCAGCGCAGCGTCCATGGAAGAGAGGGGGGAGGGGGTAGAGAACAGCCGGGGAAGCTCGAGGGAGACGAGAGGTGGCCATTAGCCAGGAAACCGCAAACCATTACCTCCTCCCTCAACGCAGGCCCCCCGTATGCGCAACAGTTTCTCCGAGAGAAGCCTAAGTTCTGTTCCTGACTCCCTCCCCGTCCCTCTGCCATCCCCCTAACTCCCCTATTGCACTCGGGATGCAGGGATAAGCTACAAGTAATTTTAGAGCAGCGCTGCAGTTTATTGCTCTTTAGTTATTGCCTTATATATAATACGACCTGCGAGACTATCCATCATTGGAGTTAAAGAATTTCAGAATCGTGCTTATGTATATATCTGGTACCTGTATGGAAAATTGCATGATGGGATATTGCATCGCCTGTATGACTTTTGTAGATCGATCGGAAATCTCGTAAAATCGATAGGTCTTATTTGTTTAACGTTCATCGATCGATCTAAGCGGCTAAGATTCAACGTGTACTGGTAAAATGTTTCTCGAAACTTATGAAAATTGCTCCAGTTATACTACAATGTGCTCAGAAAAGACGAATTTAGAATTTCAAAATGCGTTACAGGTACGAAAATACGAAAAACAGTAAGATAAAGCAGATCTTATAAATTTCAATTTTCCTTTTCGATTTCTTGTTGGCAACGATTTCTTCGCGTCTGTCAAGAACACTTTTGCGAATGGAACGCACTTAGCTTGGATTTCTATACCAATATTGTATATATCTATCACCTATCCAAAGTCTTCACAGGTCTCGAAAAATTGACAAACTTATCGTTAAAATTTCATATATGTATTTTATAATGAAAAGTCAAGTTTAAAAAATATAACAATACAGAATGTCGATTTTTAATTTCAAATAGATCTTGTAAGAATATTCACGATACACTGATATTTCTAAGCTTTCAAAATATCAGTGAGAAAATTAGAAACGTATCAATCAATCAAATTTATTACCTTTTTGAAGAAATCTTTTGGATCAGTCAAATATCCTTGGACCTAGGGACTTTAAAATTTTTTTTGTTCAATTTACTATAGCTCTCTAACTCCTAAAAAGAATTCAAGGTATTCTTATAAAAAAAAACATTTTCGATGGTATAACCTCAATTGAGTTTAATATAATGTAAATATCAACTACGACAATAACTGATGTTTTGTTTCATGAAACACATAAAAATTTTAATTGAATATAAAGAGGTTTGTCATGAAAAATTTTATGGGGCAAAGTTATTCGATCGCGTTGATATAGATATTTGAAAGACCGGAAGAGCTTTTCCTTTAATATTTCATTTTTAACGAACTAAAGCAGAAAGTACACAGATATCCTGAAATAAACTAATTAAAAAGTAAAGTGTATGAGCATTAATGAGATCAAGAATTTAAAGGAAAATATTGGACGTTAGTGGATGTCAGCCTGATAAATAATTAATCAAGTTTGTAAAAGAAATCTTAAAGCACATTTTTTCGTGTAATTCCTCTCTAGGTAAGATGATAAAATATCATTAAATAATTTTCAAGCTCGGAGCGAAACCCGTCGCGTTTGCCCGCGTAGACCGAAGTTTGACCAATCCACTCACGCGACTTATGAATTCTAATGCCTCTGTTCATTTGAACTCGCACGTACATTTCTCGAATAAAAAAGAGATGTAACTATCGCCAAATTCAAACGAAATTTTTCACTTTTATGCATTATTTCAGCGTATTTATGTCTTTATTTTTATTAAAAACAAGAACAAAACACCTGATAAATCTATAATATCAACAACTCCAATGAAATCTAACATAAGAATAATTATGAAACATATTTTTGCATATTAAGTATTAGAATAATAATTTCACAAGTTCACATAGAAAAGAAACTCTGACACATACGGATAAAATTATAGAATTTTAAATTGTAAACGCGTACTTTGATAAGTCCGTCAATTTTAAAGGAAAAAATTTTTCTCGTCGAATAAAATAAGATCTCTCAAGTCCCTAAAATTAAGCGTTCGTTTCATGAATAACGTTTTAATTTGATAGAAATCTCTCATTACCGAGACATTTCTTCAGATTTAGAAATGTAGGATGGTCAAAGAGACTAAATCCAGATAATATCATAAATTAGGTTGGTAATCCGTAGTCCAATATTGTTCAACTTTTATTATCGTGTATTACAAAGTGAACTAGCTTTTTTCGCTAAACGCAGTCCTTTCCGATTCAAAACAGCAACAGAGACGTTCAACGAAATCTGTGGATATAGTTTTCAATCGCTTTTCAGCTCCGAAAATCGTACCACTGATTTTATTACTGTCTAGGGTGGGATGGTTCAGTATTTCGTACCGTTACGACCATTTAACACAATAAATCACTACTTAAGCATTGAAGTTGACGATCCAGAGTGCGGATAGTACTTATCTAGCCTCCACTTTGCTTCCGTGATAATTCCCGCTCAACGAGTAATGTTTAATTCGTTCACCATATATTCACTTTTTTTCATTCGCGTAGAAATGATTGAGTCGATTTCAATGACCTTGAAATATAAACTCAATGTCACAACTCGTTCAAATAATTGTACTATAAAGTTTCTGTAGAACATATTAAAAACGTATGAAGGACTTGTCGGAGCACCCTCCTAAAAACCGGCTGGGCTCGATGATTCTGATTCAGATAGGTATTTACTCTACATCGCGACACTAATAGATAGATGGCCTCCATATATCCCATCCATAATACAA
This sequence comes from Sycobia sp. Sy_11, assembly GCA_018907035.1. NCBI lineage: Eukaryota > Metazoa > Arthropoda > Insecta > Hymenoptera > Epichrysomallidae > Sycobia > Sycobia sp. Sy_11. The sequence goes on from JACCIC010000004.1 coordinate 3,997,914, forward strand.
TGCCCTTAACTCAATGCACTTCTCTCAACTGCGAGAGTTATATATATATATATATATATATATATATATATATATATATATATATATATATATATGTATGTATGTATGTATCGCGTCGACTCCACATAGCACACCTCTCGCGTAGCTTTGCCACATATATAATGTATGCGCGACGGTATGCGTAAAAGCCGCACACAGACCGCCCCGATCCCCAGGAGCAGACCTTGGCCGAGGCGCGAACGGGACGTGACGAAAATTCCAACCATAAGCGCACGCCCGCCCGCCGCATGCCGCGGCTGATGCATCAACCCCCCTCCCCCCCCGCCCCCAAGCATATACGTGCGTCGACGCATCTCCCGAGTACTTGAATATGACGAGAGGAGAGCTTCGTTCAGAAACGAAGCCGAATTTCAGCGGTGTCGCACGAGTTATCGCCAGGCACGCCCGAGCGGATTGATATAGGAACTCGCGAGGGCAAGAATACATGCGCGCGTAACGAACCAACGCTCGTCCCGCAGTGGACGTTGCGAGTAAGTAATTTTTTTTTGTCACTTAGAGTAGGATCTACGAGCATTCTTATTATTGGTAGGGGAATTCTTAGTTATCTTATTAATGGCTAATAGGTCTGCTATTTGGCATACTAATGAATTTCAATGAAATTTTTCTAGATAGTACGCAATTTTATTGCGGATGGTACAGTTCATTAGTATAATATACATTGAAAGAATACAGTTTATGATTGCGCCCAGCATGGCCGGACGTCGCGATGCAACTATACTGGTATAGAGACAGGAACTGTAAACACGAAATATAAATTATAATATTAACAATCGTCTGCTCGTATATAATTATATACATATATACATACAGTTTCCATTTGTCATTGCTATTGCAGACTCAAATGGTTCCCACGAAGTCTCATGGCGACCTTCGGAATTCATACAAGCCAACGTAGCATAGCATGCGATATCATTTTATTCAAGTCCTTCCAACTAATTTTTACGTCCAAGTTCAAATAACGTTTTATGACCTTTCGAGAATTAAATCATAACATTGGCATTAAATAGCCTTCCACGATATAAAAATTTACGCTAGTTTAGTTGTTTAATCATCGGGGTAATTTGATATATCTCTTAAATTAATCTTTTTTTGGTAGAAATAAATGACGCTCCATATAAAAACTGTTCAAAGTGTGCCCTTACGAAGACACATTACTGAACTTACCTATTATTACAAATCCACGCCCCGAATACCTAAAACTTACAACATCGCTCGAATAATGAAGTCGTCCTGTACAATCGAAATTGTGCATTCGTCCAAAGTCGCGCCGAGAACTGGCAAAAGTTGCCTCGTTGCGCAAGACGAGCAAAAGCTTCCGCGCACCCTAACCCCCCCCCCCCCTCATGACCTGGCAGAGCTACGTCGTCGCCGATGGTAGCGCGACCGAGCGAAAATCTTCCTCCCGGCGTAAGATCGCTCTCGCGGAGTTTCCGGGTATAGTTATATAGTCCGATCTGTCGTTGCGGTCTCTCCGATGGTGCGGGCGGGGGTGCTGAGGACTCGGACAGGCCGTTATTAGCGTTTGCGAGCGAGCCCGCTGGATTGAACGGGGAGTTGCAGCTGATTTGCAGGCTAGACTTTGAACAGAGCACGGTGCACCCCCCCCTCGCCCTCCCCACCCACCTCTTTCTCCCGTTTTATTCGACAGTTAAGTCTCGTTTGTGCGGTCGCGTTTCGAAAGATTATGACTGGACGAGGAAGAGAGAGAGAGAGAGAGAGAGAGAGAGAGAGAGAGAGAGAAAGAGAAAGAGTTTAAGGCGAGCACTATTGTCTGATTTTTAGTCCTCGCTAAAAAGTAAATCATTTTTAATGTTTTGCGGTTAAAATTAACTGTTATTGGTTAACAACAAGCTATTATTTGGGAATAGTCTTCGTAATTTTTTTAGAGAACTACAAGATGCCAGTCATCTCGTAGTCGTTCGCGCTGCTATTCGAAGCTTTTAGAGGCGCATTAAATCATAGTTTCATATTATTACAGTGTTCTTACAATAAACTTTATTTGCAGAATCTGCTATGAACGTTCCGTATAATAATTCATGCGCGAGTATTTTTAATTCACGGACAGATCCTTGATACAATAGTACAAATAATATAAAAATAAGTCAAAATATTTTAAATCTTTAAAAAATTATTTCATTATGTCTACATACAATGTTTTCAATAATACTCGTTTCGTTTATACATTAGGGTTGTTTCATCGTGCGCGCTATTTGGTCCAATTCGGCACATCCGAAATTTTTTTCCAATCTACAAAAAAGACATTTTCATTGAAAATTTTTCAATAATGACAAAATAAAATTGGCATCGATGGCTATACCGGATAAAAGCTGGATGATTTTCATCATCAGCAGAGAATCGGATTTATATCGAACGGCGATAGAAAAAGTGTGTCAACCGCAAGAAAGTTACTTATGTTGAAAAATAAAAGTAATTTATTGCAAATTTTTTACGCTTTCTTTATTGGTTTAGACACTTTCGGGACGATCCGCGTATCAGCCATACCGGAAAATTCATACTCTTGGAAGCCATGGCGAATCCAATAAAAAAGAATGATGAATCTGCACGATTGCCAAACTCTTTCCACCCACTTTTCAATATTCGACAATCCAAATATACGTCGACCGTCCATGGGACCATAATTTCAGTGCCACGCGGTTCAATATTGCAATCCTCGGCAATTCTGGACCACCCCGTGCTCCTTCTCGCTACCGCTTCCAGCCAATTGAATCCGAAGAAATCAACCGAGAGCACGTTATACGTATTATTTTGCTCGAAACCGCAAGTCGCGAGAAAACGCTACGAGTTCCTATAACTCTCTCTCTCTCTCTCTCTCTCTCTCTCTCTCTCTCTCTCTCTCTCTCTCTCTCTCTCTCTCTCTCTCTCTCCCTATCTCCCTCTCTCATCTCCCACGTTTCGATGAAACTTCGAGTGTTATATGGCCACGAGGTCGCTCTAATATATAAATATATATCTTTCTCCCGCGGGTGTCGGACGGTCCAGCGGTTTCTACATTGGTTTGAAATTTAGAAATCGATAGAAAAGACAGGAAGGCTTTCTGTATTGCGTGGATCTTTACACGAGAACTGTTAAAGCACGAACTTCGCACCTTGTTCGGACTGTATGTCATAACGGATGAATGCTTTGTGATGCAGGTCTAACGAAGGCGATTGTTTAAGGTAAATTCTGAACATAACGAGCTAATTCATATAAATTTTTCACTAACATTTGCATTATAAATTTTATTTTTCATATTTTATTGATTCAATGCCGAGTTGATAAAACAAACTGTCTAGAATTGCATAATATACTGATTGACTCGATCCGTATCATGAATGTAATGGATTCTTTTTTTTGTCAGAATTGGCAATTTTTTGCTGTGAATTGACTTTTATTAAATTTTGATTCTTTATAAATAACTACAAGCTATAGATACATGTTGTTAATACATATCTATATAAGATAGATAATATATATAATGATATGAAAACACTGAATATATAATATGATTGAAAGTTAACTTTTGAATAGAACATAGCTATTCTATACATAATGACCGGTCAAAACACATGCTGCAGCAAAGAGAATTTTTCAAGAAAAGATTATCGTAAACATTCACCAGAGTTGTGAAAAGTTGGGGATTTTTGATATTTTTATTATTCATCAGGATACGAACTTTCACGCTGAATTTTACAAGAAGTTATATAAGCTTCAACGAAAATACACATAAACTTATCTAAACACTGAAATGTCCCGCGAGTGCAGGGAATTTTATGGTGAGTTTTATCGTTAAAAGAAATTTTTTGTTCGAAAAATAAATAGATAAACTTTCAGTTCAGTATATTCACCGCCCAAATTATCTATGTAGTTTTTGAACTATATATCCATTTCTATATTTTTAAATACAAGAAGAAACTTTGGAATTAATATTGAATTAAGGGTAAATGTAAAATAATGATTATCCATGTATATTTTAATTTTACATGTATATGTATACTATTTTTTAGAATTTTAGTCTTTTATTTTTTATATAGTCATCTAGTCATATATAGTCGTATAGTTTCTATCATTATATACTAATATTAAAGAAGGCAACTTGATCAATAGAAAATGCATTCAATTAAATTCGTATTTTAATTTATACTTTAATTCATTAAACATAAATACGAATAGAATATTTCATTAATACACACATACGCAAACACACATATATTTAAGAGCAGTGCTCGATGGTATAATAAATCGTAAATAATAAACTGCAAAAGACCTCTCAACAATAAAGGATAATAACCATTAATTGCTCGACAAAGAACCTCAATAGAGGATTATAATACGCACCCCTGTGCGCGTGCGTGTAGTGCGTCTGCGCGTGCACCCAGGCAGGTTGAAAGCCCAACAGCAACTTCAATGCGCGCAGTATTGCACATATATAAAAGCTTTCAAGCAACTCCACTATAATACCGATCATAATTATTTCCTTTAAACGAACTTGCAAATGCGCGCCCCGTGTCCCGTCATTGGCGATGCATACTGTAATGCCCGAGAGCGCCTCAACGAGTCTAATATATAAAAGGACGAAGAAGGTCCGCGTCCGATGCGCGGATCTGCCGTAGCCTCGAGCGCGCTGCGTATTCAAGCACCAGAGTTGGAGTGAACTGGGATCTCGAAATATATATATAGTAACGAGATTGCATTATTTACCCTCGGGGTGTACGGACGAAAAGAACTGAGTATTGGATATACGAGCGACATATTGAGATATCTCGGCCAAAACACAAGGATGCTTTACACAACCGTTTCTCGATACTTTGAAAATTTTTATTTCTTTTTTCATACGCAAATAATTATAAAATCAGTCATTCTAAAATCGTTTGGGATTAAAGAGATTTAATGACGAAAGACTTTCTTTATCTTACATAGACGGACATATAACTTTTACCGATTCGTTGCGTAGAATTATTGTTGAAAGTTCGTAATATATTTGCAATATACAAGTGTAATAAGTAATAGGATCCATGTTATACAATTTCATAAAACATTGTAAGCGATAATAGGGAAGCAATAAATTTAACTTTATGCGTCAGAGTTGTCACAAAAATTTTTCAAGTTTTCAATAAATATAATAAATTTATTACTTTTTGTTTTACAAATGATTATTTTTGATAATTTTGATTTATATCCTAACTCGTGTATTTATACACGTAAATTTGTTTTTAAACAATGATATATTAGCGTACGTATGGAATATTCTCTAATATCCATGAAAAATTTCAATCATATTTGTAAAACATTTTCTTTATCATACATAAAAAAAACTGATTTTTCGAAGTAGAATTAAAAATAATAATTAATTTTCTGCAGTTATGCACGTACAATATTAATGTGAAGAAAATGAAAATGTTCGGATTTGTGAAAAAAAAAGTTTGTTGATAATTGAAAGCTTATATAAATATTTCATTGGTAGTATGCATCGGAGGAAGGAGAAAACGCTTTCCTTTTATACTTTAATAAAAGCAAAATTACACTAGAGTCAAACAGATCTCTGTATAAATATATATACATATATATCTATATTTATATCTATGCATATCTATACACCGAATTCGAAATAACAGCGAAAATATTGGGCGGTGATCCCCGCCGCGCGCATCTCTCGCTCCGTATGATTTTCGGTCCCCGAACATATCCCAGGCTCTCTCTCTCTCTCTCTCTATCTGTTTTTATACGGTTTTTATACGGTTTTTATTTATACCTGTCCGATTTATTCCAACCCTTGCACGGCGTTTATGCGAGTCTATACTATATACGAAAAATCCGATTTTAAATCCAGGACCGTTCAATTGGCTGTGATGTGTGCATAGATAGAATGTCGCAATATCGGATACACCGTGCGGCCATATAGCGTCTCGTAAACGCGAATGAGGAAAATCTCATATATATATATATATATATGCGCGGACGCGCGGAGAAGAGCGTCAAAAGAGAGAAGGGGGGTTGAGAGAAGAGGGAGAATAAGAAGCGTCTCTAACAGCAGCCCGAGGTGGCTCGCGAGAAACTCGTTTCTTTTCTTCATTCCTGGCTCCTCGCCAGTCATCTCTATCGCCCCATATCCCCATCCCGCCATCCTCTCGAGTACGGGCGCGATTATTTACCGTCGACCGCAGAACGCTCTGCATAAATATATATATATATATATATATATATATATATATATATATATATATATATATATATATATATACGTACATACATACATACCCGACTGACCGACACGGCTACCGATCGATCCGGACGCGGCGGCATTTTGTTTATACCGCCGGCGATCGAAGCCGCGTGAGCGTCGCGCACTCGGCTCCCGCCAATTACTCCACGATGAATCTTTTATCCATGCATGCAAGGGACGCGCGCAGGCTGCGATTTCCCGCAGCTGATTTCTGCAAAGTGGCGGCTTTTCTTCTCGCCGATAAACTATATGGCGCATACACGCATGTCTTGGGTGGATTGTCGTTCGCGAGATTCCACATATGGGTAACAACCTATAATAATATCTATAAAATTAAATAAATAAATAAATAAATAAATAAATAAATATATATATATATATATATATATATATATAGATATAATAGGAATGAGAGACGGTTGGAAATAAAAATTTAGCACTCTTACTGGCGGTTTTCCTTTCGCGCACATTATTGTCGCGTGTAGTTTTTCTATCGAACCATTTATATTCTCCGTCGATTTCTTAGAAACATAATTAAAAGCGCGAAGGCAATCAAAGTCTTAAATTTAACTACCTTTCAACTCTACGTCCTTTTTATGCGTCCGCGGCACGTCGTCAAAGCTGTCCTGGCCATATATATATATATATATATATATATATATATATATATATTCAATAAAGAAAAACATTTCACGTTTACGACGCTACCGAACACGAATATATTTCGCCTCTTAAAAGCGTGACAAGCAATTTTAAATTGATGGAAAGTCACTTTTTCTCTTTAAATTGATATATATATATATATATATATATATATATATATATATATATATACATACAAGTTTACTATGCGAAGGTTAAGTCTATATTATAGGAGAAAATTAACGTCTATATAAAGGAAGCCACCAACAAGACCACAGAAGCATAGATGACTAATTCTAAATGTTTCTAAAATAAAGATGTTTCGGAGGAATGTTTCGAATTTTCATTAACACAAATTCAATTATTTCGAAGAAGACGTTTTATGGGCTCGAAAAAAGACTAGGTCGAATTTTTTGTAGATAGTTATGCCAATTTTAATTATAACTTCAATATATATATATGTATATATTATGAAATCACATTGCTGTTATATTTCGAATGTCTAACCAGAGTAAAATTGAAATTTTCTGAAGTATGCTTGAAAGCATCGACGATAAGAGTTCTGGCGATGCGAAAAGATGGGAACGAAATTCAACTCGCCTCCCTCTAACGTAGAAAGAAAGGAGAATGTCTGTCTTCGATTTACTTGAAACTTTCGACATCTCTACATTCGTCTGGTTAAAATAATGTTAAAGGTTAGAAACTATCCCGAAGTGTTATTTCTTATTGATTTGACTAGATAGATACTCATTGTATAAATAAAAAGACATATTCAACATTTTTTCTGATGTGTGTATGCCAACGTATAATTCAGGAACGATTTGCCGAGTAGTACCGTGATATTGAAAACAAAAGTTCGTTACTATAAAAGACAGGAATGTGAAACCGAAGCTCGTATATGTTCAAATCTCAGCTTGGAACAGTTTGAATCTCTTCAGAGGTTCGTTGAAAATTGAATCAGAAGTCATTGAATATTGAAATCTCAGATACGTATGCATCTCAAATGAGATATCAATTAAACTTTTTTTTCGATACGTTATATTTTAGCGGGTAACTTGTACCCATGAAAAGCGTGCGTAATGAATCTCCGTAGACATAGATTGCGTAAAGCCAGTGCTGATTCTGGCCTTGCTGATCCTGTGGGACGGCAGTAGAATGATCTAACGCTGCCTTTTCAAAATTTTATTTACACTCTGTCTAGATCATCTATTTCTTGCATTTTCTTTAACGACTAAAAATAGATATTTTTAAAATATTAAGCAATTATACTTTCTATTTTATCGAACTCTTGCGATAAGTGAGAAAAGTTAAAAAATTACTTAAAATCTTGCACGTATATAGAACTATTGGAAATCTTTTAAAATGTTCAAAATTCGGACTTCGAACTTGGGGATTCTTCTACTTGGGATTTTAAATTTTAACTCATTTTAAACGAACACTTGAAAAGCTGAAATAATTCTAATGAATGCATTTCAAAAAAATCGAAAAGAGCTAAAAAACACCTTCGCTGATATTCTTGTAAATTCCAATCGACTCACAGATACCCACATGCATCGGCATTCGATTCAATTTAAAAAGTCAACTCGGTATTTATCCAGCCACGGCTTTTCCGTCACCGACCCCCCATACCCCTCCTCTCTATTTTAGTATCTTGTTATACAAACATAATATGTATCTACCTTCCTCTTTCGTCCCCCGAGCGCTGTACTGGTTGCAGAAAACCGCGCGAGACGCGTCGATGAATCGGCAAACATGGACGCGGTCCGGGAAGAAATCGCGCGCGCGCGGGCGATCCGAAGTATGTACGGCGCCGAGCCCCCGCGCGCCCTCGCCACCCCCCTCCCCTCGCGGGACTCGGAGAGAGGGCGCGTGGGGGAGGGGCTGGTGGTGCAAACACGCGACGCAATTTATTTTATTTGCAGAACGTAATTTGTTTGCTCCTTGGCTTGCCGTGCTTTGGGCAGCTTATATAATATACGAGAAAATCGCGGCGATACACGCGCGAGCGGGCGTTTGAAAAAAAAGAACCGGGAAAACGTTCTTGGCGGCCGGACGGGAGCTTTTTTGCCGAGTGCCCCTTCCCCTCCCAAAACACGCTTAGCGCACGTCCGCGTTCAATTTCGTTAACCGAATTTTCGCGGCGATGTTTGTGTTCAATCGACGCGGATTTATTTATTTATCTACCTTCTTTTTTATCACCACGGCTATACGGAGGCGAATAGGTACTCGCTAGCTGTGGAAATTAATGATTTGGATTACGAAAGCGCGCGTGCATCGAATGGCGAGCTCCTCGGATATGGGTGCACATATAAAGCTCCGGCAGGAAAGAGCGGCTCGATGCAAATGGGATGGAATATTCTCTCTCTCTCTCTCTCTCTCTCTCTCTCTCTCTCTCTCTCTCTCTCTCTCTCTCTCTCTCTCTGTCTCACGCTCTCTCCCTCCTGCCTTGGTTAACGAGGGAATCGTGTCTGCGGTTGTAGCACGCGAAGGCTCGCGAAAAGCGAGTCTTATAAAATTACGCCTATATATATATTTATATATATCACCCCGTATGCGCTGCAAGGATCTCGAATTTCAAGATCGAAATCCTGACCGAACATGGGTTTTATAACATACTTTTTTCTTCTCCTTTAATTGAGAATAATATTTTCTATGGGAAAAATGAGAAAAAACATAGAATATATATATACACATCATCTAAAGTTATTCGCATTGCTGTTCGCGGCTGAAGTGTCTCTGACAATGAAGATAGCGGGAAATTCCGAACAGTACACGCATACGAACCTAACGGCTCCATAAAAGTCGCTAGAAGAAATATATATATATATATATATATATATATATATATATACACAAATTATTGCTAGAGCTTTATCAGAATTTAGAAATTTATATCCTCGGTAATAAATTATACTAATTTATGATTGAGGCTCCAATGGGGTTTGAATCATTAATCGCGAGCTTCATCGCCGGCTCTGACTCGTTTCAATTCAAATTATTCGATTAATTTATTATTATTGCTTAATGTGCTATTTTATAAAACATAGAGGCTTCGTATCTTAAGCGAAACAGAATTATTGCTTGAATATTCATTTGTTAAAGGTAGGAGAAGATTTCTAATTGATTTATTAAAAATTACTCTAATCATCAAAGTGTCCATATCAATGTCTTAATTACTACAGAACATATGTATTCATATTCATTCATATTCATTCAAAAGAACATAAGATATTCTTTTATTTTGGATTTCTTGTATCGATTTGATAAGTACATCTTATAAAAATTTAACCATTTCTCAACAGTATATTGCAGCTAATTATATTTTCCTACTTTTTTCATTTGGCATTTTTAATACTTTCAACGAAGAATTTCAAGCGGCAATTTTTTTTCCCTCCACGTGAATCATTCTTTTCCGCCGTTTAACAAATCCGTTGCACTATTTATATTTCTCCGAATCTATATTTCGATATCTTCCTATATTTGTTACTTTTTCTTCATTATAATTCAGAATGGCATATAAGTACAATTTATGATTATCTATAAAAGTGTGTATATATATATATATATATATATATATGTGAGTGTGTGTGTGTATATGTGATATGTATACGTATATATGTATATATAAGGATTTATTTGTTTGTATTTGCGTATCTTTTCACCTTCCAACGGTAGCTGATATTGATTTGTAATAGTATTTGTTCACAAAACCGAGGGCAAAAAGAATGGAAAAAATACATCAAATGTTTCCTTTCCAAAATCGAGAAGAAAGATCGCTGAAAGTGACGCACGAGCGTAAGTATAGAATTCTATTCCGCGTAAAAATCGCATGTAGTTCCGCGTATCCATATATATATATATATATATATATATATATATATATATATATATATCATGTAATTTACAAATGAAACAGAATAAATTGAGAAAACTGCCTTTCTCTTACTTTTAGCACATATGCGTGCAAACCTACTCGAAGACATATACGCACACCCACGAGGGGCGCACACGAGGTTCTTTTTTCTATATCTCTTTGTTCTCTCGATGTTCGAATATAAGGATCCAAAACGGCGTATTCACACCGTGGCTCGAGATTCGAGAAAGCAGCGCATAGATATATATATATATATATATATATATATATATATATATATACATATACATATATATATATATAAGGAGCTTATTCGGCAAGCCGCTCTCGCGGGAGTCGGCTCATAAATAATTAACTATATACCTCACTATCCGATCGTTCGCGCTACGCGCGCGCAAATCACGTCGAGGATTTGGCGAGGTATAAATTTCCGCGGTGGAGCTGGGCGAGAGGGAGGAGGAGCAGGATTTTCTGCCACGGATCGAATCGATTATTGCCGCTTGATGGGTATATAAGTATGTATTTACGATTCCTCGCGAGTGAACTGACTTTCGGTGTTTCCGGGAGCCCACGATTCTTCGGAAATTTTCTACATTCTCGGCTGATCTGGCGTCTCTGCAAGTTTTCGAGAGCGTTAGTAAATTGCTTTTTAAGACGAGACGAGAGAGAGAGAGGGAGAGAGAGGGAGAGAGATCATATGGCTTATTGCTAAAACAGTGTATGTATCGACCACCGAAAGTAACGACCGAATTATCGGCCAATAAGGGCTCGAATAGGGGAGGTTATGGATTTGTAAGTTTACCTTCGACGCGGCAGCTGAAAAGTTGTGATTAAGTTTTCTGGCTCTATATACGAGCATCGGGAGAAGAGTTCGGAACGGGGTTCCTCTTTATGAAACTTTAATTCGGTCGGGAAGTGCTGGCGATCAATAGTTCGAATAAGTAATTTTCAACTTTCTTTGATTGATCCTTCAATTATACATGACTGTATTAATAAACGAGGTAGTTAATCTACAAAAGATACAACATTAAGGATTGGATATTAGTTTATTTGAGGTAGAAATAACACAATTTAGTTTTTAATGTAAATTAAATGAATTCTAGGTTATAATGTAGCTTGACTTTGATTTACGGAGGATTATACCATCCATTCCCAATGACAACATCGAGTATTTGCATTTCATATAATATTTCATTATCATCTTATATTTGATTCGAATGTTTAGCTTGAATTAAAGCTAGAATCCAGTTCATTTTCAGTGTAACTTTTTTCCACTTTGTTACGATTAATTAAAATCTCTTTGTAAATATGTATATGAATATGTTAATAAATTTTAATCTTTGTTCAATAACAACATATATTTTTATAAAAACTTTAATTGTGCTTTTGTCGACTGCTTATATACAAATTAATAAATATTTTTATTGATCTTGCAGTCCAATTAAATCAATCGAAAATAATACGTAATAATGTCAATATATATATTTATATTAATATTAATACATCAATATACAAGAAATAATAAAAATAAAAAATAAAACATGGAAATGAAAAATTATGACAGTCAGACTGTCCTTGTAATGATTGAATCGAAGAATTCGTCGACGTGTTTTGATATAAAAGTACCGCAATTCAAGTATAAAACTTAAGATTTTCCATCTGTTGGTTGGACAACGTTGCTCTATCGATTCTTTGCGTTACTTGCCCTTTCTAATTTCTCTGCTGAGGGGTCACTTGTTTATCAGACGTTTATTATCCATAGTAGCAAAGCTTTTCTAATAGACAATAAAAATTTGTTGACTCTGCTTGTTTACGATGAATATATAGGCTAACTAGATTTTATTTTGATGAGTTCTGGTACAATGAACTTCCAAATTACTTCTCCAGGCATAGAATATTCTTACAGAATATGTTATTCAAATAGATGTACCAGGATGAAGAAATAGTGAGAACCAAATATTAGACACAACGTTCGTCCTCTAGACAGCGATCTCAGAGAAAGGTGCGAAGGCACACTCTCCATCCATCCTGTTGACTTATAATCTGCGTATTAAAGCTAAATTTTTGTGGCTTTATTTATCGGTCAGTGCCTCGCCATAAAACAGGCGAATCGATAAATTTCGTCCGACGCTGTTATTTCCTCTTACGGAATTCTTTTCATGCCTCGTTATTCCTTATCTTCTTTTCTTCCTTTATAAAAGTCAAATTACGCGGACAGGCCACTTCTTACGTCATATATACGGCGCTCGTTCGCCAATACGCGCGGGTCTGTATTAGAGCTCTTCGAACCTCGGTGAAAGGTGTAGGGTGGCGGCGCCACCGTCGCATAGGTGCTTCGACATGCCGACGACGTTGTATCGAGATCGGGGAGAGATATTATACAGTAGTACTCCGATGGAATCTGGAGCTCTTCTAAGCAGGATTAGTGGCTGACAACGACTTAAATTTACGGATTTCCTTTCATTCTTTTCTTCTAACTGAATATGACGATCGAATTTCCTCTTTTATTCATTTATTAGTTCTATTGGACTGTCATTATCTGTTTATATGAAGCTCATAAAATTGCCTAAGGAATTAGGCTAGGATTCTGTGTCTAGAAGTTTTTTTCATGCGTGTGTATCGTGAAACATGGATCCGGCGCAGCGTATCGCATTATATGAAAGTATTATAATCATCTATTCAAAAGAGAAAATGAGATGAGAAATACAATAGTAAATTAGGTATACACTATGTCGATTGAACTATTAATGAAAAAGCTCTTATGTTTTAGATTTTTCGAAATAGATTAATTAAACATTTTTTTGATCCCGAACTTTACGTAAACGAATGAGCCATCGACATTGGCTTCGGTATACGAAAGTCACCTCGTATTTTGCAATCTTTTAAAATCTAACGTTCAAGCAAAGCATTATCCTTCCGTCCTCTTTCTGCTTTTCCCTCGAGGGACTCTGCCGCCCGTGACTACCGTTCAAACCACAATCGCGCAATTTCGTTAATCACGACAGTTTCAGCGTCCGAGCGTCCATCGAGTTCGAAGGCAGCAGTCGCGCTCGCGCGCTCGGCACTTCGCAAAATTGACAGCTGGGATCGGGCATAGAACGGAAAAAAAGGACGAAGAAGAGCAGAAAAAAACGGAAGGAAGTAGCAGCGGGAGGTGCGCACGTATAGCGGAAGCTCCGCGAACAAAGCAAACATCCGGCGCGTACGCACCGATGCTCTCGGGTGCTGTCTATATACACACACAGGGGAGCTGTCCAATTACTCAGATCGACGTCCGATAATGAAATACAAGCGGGGAGGCGCTCGTCATCCTTCCTCGGATGGATGTCTTTGACGTTGTCGCGGGCGGGGGGGGGGGTAAACGTTGTGTAAACCCACTACTCTCCGCTCCCCCTCCCTCCCGGTAGAAAATTCCTGCGAAAGCCGCGAGAGCAATCTGCGCGAGACAGCGCGCACGCCCGTGTGTAATACGTGGGAGGAACGAAAGGAGTAGTGTACGGTCCCCGCCCGACCACCGAGTCCGAGCGAACGGAACCCGATGGAGCCAGGTAGTCGTAGAGGAGAAAATCGACGGAGTAGGGAGGATGAAGGGGGCGGGCGGGGGGTAAAGTCGGCTCCCATTCGTATACCGAATCGTATAGAAACCATATAATAATAATGAAGATATAAAATAATGGAGCCTCCATATAATAGAGGCTCGTTCGTTTTGCGCTTGGTTTTATTATTTTAATGCCATCGACCAGAAAATCGATGGAAAGAATCTCGTAGGAGATTGACGTGCGTCCGTTTGCATCTGTAACTCATAAAGATTCTTAATGTATTCATAAGTATATGAATTTTATCCTTTTTAGCGAATCATTCAATCACATTTTATTGGCAGATGTTGCATTATTACGTAACATTGCGATAGCAAAATATTTCCTCAATTCTCTTGTTTAATCGTCAAATCATACTTAGAAAATTACTTCGTACGTAGAACTTGACGTTGATGTACATTGAATCATGAAAATTCCCTATAGCCTTACACATTTTCGTAATTTGACCAAATTTCTACAGCTTGGAATTATCTCTATAGGATTCTAATTGCATTCAATGAGCGTATATGATCACCTGTTTCTTTCATAGTTGTGTAAATAATTTATTATGAAGTTGATAGTGTTTTATACAGTTCAATTGAAAGTGATGCTAGGATTTTTATTCGATCTATTCCAGTCGATCATTATGCTGTATATAACTGTTTGGTATTGAATGCTCTGGAATGCCTGAAATACCAACTAGGACATTGTATAAAGTGCTGAAGTGCTGGAAGATTATTAAATTAACTGGGATAGAATTAGGTTATGCAGATTTCGGCCTGGACCACTTGTTGGGCTCATTAACAAGATAATTAAGTTATTACAGTATAAGTAGCTGGCAAATATGAAAATTTGATTTTTAATTAGTTTTCGTTAAAATCTGTCAAATTACGACACTGTTTGATAGATTTGCTTCAGAATTTGCGGTAATACAGAGTAATAGAATAACAGATTCAATAAGGCTATGATGAATTCGTGCAATAATTTCATACACTGGATAAGACGCGCCAGCCTCCATTTCTACAACAACAGAGCTCGTATCTTTCCGATATTCATACGTGCGAACCAATATTACATAACATAGATATATCAATATAGCGAGGCATGAAGTTCCGCGAAATTCACGCGAAAACTCCACGGTATGTATATCTGTGGCTTTCGCCTATAATATATCACGGACGTCCTCTCCGGCTCGGACGGCGGCGGCAGACGGAATTCCCGAGACGATGGCACAACATCTCCGCAGCCGGGCACGACCGGCAGGTATATATACACGCACGCGCGCAAACCTGCTCGTACACGTATAAAAATCTGAGAAAGCCATATATATATATACTACACACAAACAAACATATGTGTTCGTATATATAGCGAAACAAGCGAACGAGCTATATAGAGTGGAAGAAAGAGTACCTCCGGAACTGCATCGTGCGCGGGACGGGGAGATAAAGAAGCACCAGGGTTGGGTGATGGGGGGGGGTGGATGAGGGGAGAGCTGCGTCGAGAGGAAAGGATAGGAGGCACGCGCACGCGTCAGTCGAGCAAACACAGAGGGCGCGGTGGCGGTGGTGGCGGTAGGGGGAGGGGGCTTCCCGGGCTTGAAAAGCGCCCGCCGAACGCTCTGAACCTGTATATACCTATGTATATATAGCTACCGCGAACCGAGACCACCACCGCCGTACCGCAGCACCGCGAGTCTAGACGCCCGCCCGCCCTCCTGGGCTCGGGGGGCGCAGGGGAGGAGCGGGTGGGAGGGGGCACGGGGCGCTGCGTCTTCCTTTTTCTCGATCCTTTCTCCGACCCAGTATATATAGATATATACTAGTCCTGCCGCGCCACACGCTCCGCAGTTCCACGCGCAGATCTCTCTCGCTCTCTCTCTCTCTCTCTCTCTCTCTCTCTCTGTATGCTCCGCGTACATGCACGTACAAAGTACTGTGTAGTCCTTTTTTCTCTAATTCTATTGCTGCATCTTCTCCCTTCGTCCTCCGCCCGTTCGCGTCTCCATGTTCTTTTTTTCCTCGGAAGGAGTTGCTGCTGCCGTTGCTACTTCTGCACTTTTGTTTCTATACTTTTCTCTCTCTCTCTCTCTCTCTCTCTCTCCGTCCGCTTCGCGAGTCCCGCCACAGTCATTTCGAGAGGTGGAGTAGCTTCCACGGGCAAAGGCCTAATTTTCGAGATTTTAGCGTGGCATTGGCCAGTGACGGATTTAATTGTCTTCCCGAGAAATGCCTGCACAAGCATACACAGAGGAGTCCTCGAAGGTGGTATTTACGTCTGTTGAAGTTTTTTTGTAGTTTTGTCCATGTGTACCAGAATTCAGAAAGAAAAAAGAACTAAGTTATTAAGTAATATTTGGTTTATTTGTATAGTCATTTGAATTGCTAAAATAAGTGAAGAAAATTATATATTGGTAATAATTTTATTGTGACTGTTTACGTATACGAAGGAAAAAAGCGAAATGAAAGAGTAATTTTCAGATTTCCATTCGTTTTGAATCCAATAAAATTTCTAATTAATTAGAAAATAAAATTAGTTCAATATCTCATATATAGAAAAACTTTATTCATGCCTAACTTTTATAATATATATATATATATAACAATTTCTACTCATTACTAATATTACTAACATTATTAATGAAGATTTTATGTCTTTAAATAATTCAATTTTAATTAAAAAAAAGGCACAAAAAAATTGACTGTGACGAAAATTATACTACGTCATTTCGATGTTTTTTAATCCACTCAAAACTGAATATTCATTTTTTATCTAGTGATCGAAATTTTGTAAACAAAGACATTTTTTAAACAAACAGCATGCTAAATATTTCAGGAAATTATTTGATCTGGAGGGTCTACGAATTTATCCCGGACAATCCAAGAATATACCTAATTTCCACTTTGACTGTAATCTTAAAGACCACCTCAGGTCAAATGTATGTTTTATATGAATCCCTATCTAGGGTGTAACATTCTAAAAGAGTATAAGCACTTTCACGGTGTGGTATGAATATACGTTTTCGGGTTCACGGGACGTATATCTACTTAAAACATTAGTTTAACTATAAAACAAACTTAAGGGTTATCGTTAAGATAGAAATTAAGTTCACCGTCATATATCAACCGAAAAATCCTCGGTAATAATCCTAGATTAACTAGAGATCATGGCAATGAAACTATTTATAAGAATGATTATTTGAAAATCGATTACTTCAAATTCTCATTACCTATTTTTTTGTTATCATGTTTATAAAACCATAAAGGTTTTAAGCTTAGCATTTGAAAGTTTCGTCAAATACTTTTAAATCGGAAATCATGGAAGACCTTTAATCCTCCTTAAGTAATTTAAGGAAATCACCTAATCCGTTCAGACAATCGTTAAAGCTTGAACATAAAAACAAGCTTTTGCTGGCGTTGTAATTAAGTAGATATTTGCAAGTTAAGCATATTTAAGTTTCTTTGTCATTTACGTATTCTTTCCTATAATCCTTCAACAATGCAGATTCTTCTTTTAAATGTTACTGTAAGTAAAATCGTGAAAAAAAATTACGTATTAACATTTTAACTGTCTTGTGAATCAAACTTTTTTTCAAATGTTTTTTCAAATTTTTTTCTTTTCTAGAATTTAAACTAGTACATATAACTAAACGTATAACCAATTATTCATTAGAACAATAGACATAGTACACGATAATCATCAAGCATCAATTTTCGCTACGGAAATTATTTGGCTTTTTGGTATCTGGATAGATGTATTAGTTATTTCGTCTTTCGTTTTGCCAACATACTGTATGACATTGTATCGATAATTACGCGATCACTAACTGAAAGAGCAAGGGGTGCTAAACGGAAGAGATGATGAAAAGTAAAAGGTGGGCGAGGGTTTAGAATTCCTCTCAGAATCGCAAAATTTAAAGCAAGAATCAAGAAGGCGCACTCTAATCTATGTATATATAGGGAGAGAGAGGAAGAGGGAAAGAGATGACGACATAAGGGATGTACGGCAAAGTGGAACGAGTGAACGACTGAAAAGTATCCCCCATAAGCCAGGGCGCGGATTTGAGGTTATATGGTAATATGGATAAAGAGAAGAGATAATGGAGCTCTCCGGCTCTCGAGGTCTCTCCTTTTAAAGATTTCGACTCGATCGGCGACGTGGATGGCGAAGGGCGTCTGGGGGAGGGACGAGAGGCGAAATGAGTTTCCCGTGTAAGCGCTGGATTCCGAGTATGCGGGGTAACTCTATATATATACTTTGAGAGAGAGAGAGAGAGAGAGACGATCCGGGATCATCGCCGGCGCGCCCTTGCTATATTAGCCTTGCGCAGGAGCTGTCGGGCGGAGAATTTCGAAATCGAATTTTCGGACGCCGTGTACCGTCGTGGTTTCCCAATCCCTCGCGTTCCTTTTTTCTTTTCTTTTTCTTTTCAAATTAATAATTCCCTCCCGACAAAAGAGGAAGCTCTCGCGAGCTGTTCGTATATCGCGCGGCCGCACGAGGAGGGGAAAATTGGAATATTTCGAAAGTAGGCGAAGAAAGGGCGCGATTGAGAGATTTCGCGCGATGCAGGGCGAGAGGCCTTTTCTATTCTTTTCAATGATTTTGTGTCTGCGGATTAGAGAAATTGAACGCTGAATGGGGATGAAAATCGAGTATTTTGAAGTTGATGAGGTATGCATATGATTTTATATACGTATATATTTCGATTTTAAATTCGGACGATATTAGTTAAGTAAAAATAGAAAAAGAAGAAATTTTCAACGATTTAATTCGTTTTGAGTAAAAAAAAATTAAATACATTAAAGTCGATTTTCAAACACTTCTAAGTTATTTATATGTATCATTATTCCTATATTTATTTGAAATTATTAAAAAAGCAAAAGAACAGGAACAAAAAGAAAAACTAACGATATTATTTTATAAATTTTCTGTAGCGAGATTTTACGATGGCATTTATTTTATTTTGCAAGATAAGGGCATCTCGATTTATTAATTTGATGTTCAGAAAGCGTTCTTTATATAAATCACGCAATTAGTTTCGGAAAAGAAGTTCATCGATTATTTTATTTGTTTAAACAGCGAAGCAACAGCGTCCTCGATCGAAATCTTTACGCTCGAAACATCGTTCTTATTAAATATAGCTTTATATGTGACTTGCAAAAATGAGAAGAGAAACGGGAGAAATATTTAATTATGTCCTTTTTATTATTATTTTTCACTAGATATTTAAAATATAACGCATATCAAGATGGCCAATCTTACATGTATCTCTACACTTATATAATTATTGAATTTATTATATATATATATATCTGTGTATAAAGTGCCCGAATGTCAAAGGATGAGACGGAGGAAAGTGGAATGAATAAAAGAGCTGAGAGAATGTTGTCCCAGATTATAGCCGCACCGCGCGCGTCCTCGTCCCTCTGAAGTTATGCGCGCGTATAATCTTCGTCTTGGATCCCGCACGGTAGCCTCGTATAAGATGATTGGATCTGGTATGCGTGTAGAACGACGGGGATTTCAGCTGGTTTCAGCTTCCCGCGGAGTCGTTGGCAGAGCGAGAGAGAGCGAGCGACGTGGGGGGGGGGGGTAGAGAGATTTTGGCTTGGGCGTGTTCATTCTGTACGGTATTATAGCTGGGGTACAAGCTCCATTATGTAGTATGACAATGTATTTATTATTCTAAGCTAGCCCCGGCTTACGATTTGAAGCATGCTCAAATCTGACAATAACCATTATATTTGACAATGACGCGATAATTAACATAATACAATAATCATCGATCGATATTTTACGCTATTCAGGGCGCTGCCTGAGTTCACTTTTACACGATTAACAAAAAAAATGCTACAGTCAATAATGTACTACATTATGTAAATATTGTATTATTGCTATGGTATTATTGTAACTTCTATTGTTGGCTGTGATCTTATTTACGGTTATATCTATAGTTTAGTATCTAAAAACGTATTGAAAGTTTTGATTAGGAAATCTTATCAACGTTCTCATTGCCATGCTCTTGATAAATGTTTGATGACTTTTCTAAAAAATTGTTTACCCATTTTTAGCAACGGCGAATAGAAAAATTCTTTAACGGTTCAATATCTACATATTAGCAGGAACAGGGCACTTCCTGTTCAATCGGTATAGAAGAGCGGTTCAGAAGTCGTTAGAGCTTACTTGGAAATATTTATGCAAAATGGCATCTATATCTCTGTGTACTTTCATACGGAAATCGACCATCCGCAGCGTCTGGTTCTTGAGATCGTCTCTAGCGGCTGTGCCAACTCCAGCAGCCAAATCCCAATTCTCTATGGCGTCTTTTTCCCGCAACCGCTCCGCGTAACAACAACGACGCCCTCGCGATAAATATCTGGCGAGAGGGCCGACTTCGGTTCCGCAATCTATTGTATGTATGTATAAATGTGCTAGCGCGCGCGTGTGTGCAAGTATTCTCCCCTTGGACCCGGACGCGCGCGTTCCGCGTTCCCCGAGGCGAGGCCCCCGCTGCTCCGCGCGCTATCAGCACCGGACATCGTGCGCGCGCGCGGGATCTTGGGGCGCGATAAAGAATTCACTTTATTCTCCGCATGCCCCTCCTTCACTTACCCTCCCCCACTCCGATGGCGCCGAATATAATGACGTCGCACGCTGAGTCCCTTGCGAGAGCGTCTTATCCGTGCTGGTTTCTGCGCGACTCGCCATTTTTTATCGTGCTCTCATATAGCTTTGCGCGGTCGCGCTACGACTTGCTTCTATCTCTTCCTCTCTCTATACTTCCCTGACGACCAATGTAATTTCTCACCTTACCCATCCCCATGTATATATATATATATATATATATATACACACACCTTGTCTAACAAGATTGTTTTTCTCTCCATATTTGGTGTGGGTGTGGGCAGGACATTTTGTGCTCGCGCGAAATCGACGCTATAATAATCATGTTATTGAAGTTGAGGTATATATATGTGGAGAATTGAGACTCTTGCTACAAAACAAACGTTTTAACAAAGAGATTCTTTTTTTCTTTGAATACGAAAGGGCGGGTGGTGATAACAATGTAACCAGCAGTCATGTTCTTCTTCGTTCATAGATGACTTCTGACTATTCAGTATGGAAACTGTTTATAAGAAACATTTTTAGGTTAAAGATGATTCTACACTTGAACTTGACTCTTCAATGTACTCCCCTCTCATCGTAAAAGACCGTCTACTTCTTTTTTTTTTCAATCGGCCAAATAATGCTCAAAGTCTCTGTCTTTTTGTACAAGAGCATTGAGGAGCTCGGCTGGTTTTTTTTTCGACACCTTCGATCAACTCGAATCGGGCTCGAGTCGGTTCTATAAGGCAGACTAGGTGCTTCGGAAGAGAAAAAATCTAATAGACTGCCAAGTCACTCTTGTACGGTTCGTCTTCGAGCACTGGAGCGATTTTCGTGCGAAGATTCGCTCCCTCTTGAATTTTTTTATGTTAAAATTTTGCTTAGTTTCTTCATCGGCATTTACAGTCTCAACAATGGTTCAAATGCTCGTACAACCATATCGGCATAACATTGCATTCATTTTTTTTATTGGTGGCAGGGTAGGCTGATTTGCAGCTCGGTCGGCTTCGGTGCACTCTCGACCTCCAGCAAACAGTTTATATAATTCGAACAAACATACGCACGAGCAATGGAATTCTCGTTATGTGTCTTTTTGAACAATTTGACAACTCTGATTATGCCAAAATGTGTCATGTAGAATTTTAAGACCTAATGTCATCTCATAAAATGATTTGAGATTGATATATTGTGAAGTTCGATTATTTAATGAATATCTCTAGTTCTAGCACAGGATTCAATGAGACAATGACATTTTGATCCTACAAATATCCGTTTGGCCTAAATCTTCTCATTATATATGGGTAATTTTTTTTCAAGTTTAAGAGACAATCATTCTTTGTATATTTAGCCTAATTTGAATTGATCTTAATTACAAAATGACTGGAAAATATTGCGTTCATACGTTGGTAATAATTGTGTTATTCCTTCTGATGGGAGATGAAAGTACGGATTTTCCTTCAATATTCATTTGTTTCCTTCAATATTAATTAGTTAGATGAATTTACCGAGACGAATTTAATGAGACATAATTACTAATAATCTTAAATAATTAAGTCTAACAGATCTTGAAAACTGTAAAAGCTTACTTCCTAAATCTTTACACGTCTCGCCTCGAAGGTAATAGGAGCTATCTCGCCGTATCTGGAGGAAATCCGTTACCCATATTTGATAGCCTCTCCTTGCCAGTTGTATTTTATACAGTTTAACAGGAAATTTCACATCGATGCGTTACTCTTGTTTTTCGCCACGCATTGTTATCATCAACGCGAGAAAAAGGGGCACCGAAGTTTCTAACCTTACTGTTCTTACTTTTGCAGGAGCGATAAAAACGTGTTTTCATATACTGGAATAGTACATAATAGACACAACGTGTCGTTCAGCTGTCGGATGCTGCATTCGTTTTCTTCCCATATAATTCTCTAGATAAGACGCATTCTGCTAGCGCGTGCGCGCGTATCGCTGGACTTGTTATTTAATAGCCCGACCTCGTATATATATATATATATATATATATATATATATATATATATATGCAGCTACACTTCTTTGTATATAAAACGACGTCATATAAAACTATTTCCCTTAACCTTTGCTAGAATTTAACTGAATTACCCATGGTCTCGGTTCGGTCGTCAAACGAACCCAAGATTAAATCAACGAGCCGCCAGTCAAACGAGTTGTACACACATGCACACACACACACACACACACACACACACATAAATGTACAAGCGAAAAGAACTCGACCTCGTTTAAGCGAGAAGGCGACGCGTCCCTCTTTATTGTATTCGCGCCCAGCCGTCCCCGCGGCGGCGAGCCGCTTGCAGTTTCCGCGCAGTCGCGTCGGAGCTCGAGGCTTATCGGCTGAGACTCCGTCGCTGGCTTATCAGCGACGTTACGATTTTTTCGACGAGCCGACGGACGCGAGAGACCGACACCGAGGAAGTCGCAGAAGTTTACGGTCATACTTTTTGTCGTCATTGGTTCCTTTCGAGGTCGCGCCGGGACGACGATTAAAGAAGCCGTAACAATTTGCGCCGTGCGCGTAAAGCCGCGAAAATTGATGGCGTCCGGTTTTTGGCCGTGGCGCGCGACTGTATAAGCGTCCTTTCCTTTCCGGCGGAGGACTCGGCGGACGCACGGGAGGAAAACGGGTTATAAGGATATCGAGTTATCCCGCCGATTTTGATTCGATTTATGAGAGCCGTTAGTCGATGAAAACGCACCCCTCTCCCTCCCACCTCTCGACGCTTTAATCTTGTCAGAGGGGTCGACAGTTTCAATAACTTGCTAAACGTGTGTACAAATTATATATATATATATATATATATATATATATATATATATATATATATATATACCGTTAAAAGAAACTTGAAAAACCAATTTTGTGAAACTTCGCAATTGCATTCGGTAATTTAATTTTCGTAACTGATGTAAATTCAAGATGTATTTATCTCAAATTGACATTCTTATATTTGTATATTAAGATTAATTATATTTGAAATCTAATAATTAATAAAATCCAATAAAAAATATAAAACTGAATGGTCCGCAAGTGGATGACATGTTCTTTAAGAATTAGAAAATATTACTCCAAAATATATCAGATCTTTTAAAAAATAGCAAAAATACGAACGATTCGCAATAATTTACATATTTTTCTCGCGGATATCCATTCATTATAGGATTATTGTGGGAAAAGAATCGTGCAAGAGGAAGATGAATGAATTTAACCGTTTATAATTTATTCATTTAATAGGATTAATGATTTTTGCGAGCGACCGGATTACAAATGAAACTCTGTATGATGTATATATATATACACGCACGTTTATCAATAGACTCTTATTCGTATTTCTGGAAAACATTTCTCAGTCGCGCCTTTCGCGCGAGTCGATGAATATGGCAATAGCAGACGAAAGCAATAACTATCGAGTGTTTTTAAAGTACTTCATCGATCGTTTCAGGGAGACATAGCGAGGAATATAAAACCGAATGGAGAAGAAATAGAATTTTAGCATATAAAAGTGCTTTTAAACGATAAATTAAGCATTCTGCAAAATTTCCAAAACTCTTTACTATTATTAAAAGATCGCCGTTCTAGATGGGAAAAGAATAGGAGAATGTGCGATAACGTAAAATTTGAATCTCGAATCTCTGTTATTTAAATCCGACCGATTTTCAGCGATCGTCTAATAATAAATTTTGGAACCTCCCACATTCTATAGGAATGTAAAAGTTCAGCGTTATAACGTCGAAACTAATAATAGCGTGAATCCAAAAAAGCGCTTCTGATTTAGATACTCGGAAACTAACAGCTCCATTCATACAATTTGTGTAAAGGCAAAAACCGATCTTTTTGTTTTAATATACCGATATAGCCGCGGGGGCTATTATTAAATTATAAAGTTCTAAAGTATCCATATTATTGGTTCGTTCGGATATCATTTAAAATTCAAATATCAGATTTATAGATTATTCCTTCGCAGTTTTTGAATCTATAGGCTTTTAGAAACAGAAAAAACATAAAAGTGTTTAAAGTTAATCTATGAAGTATATTTTTGAACATAATTTAGAGTTTTAGCTGTTCAAAATTCAATAACAAAACTATTTGAATTCCGAAAGATTTATATACATATAGCCTTAATAGATTCATAAAAAATAAGAAATGGAAGGGATTTCTTTAAAAAATCACCGTAGGTCATTCGTAATTAACTGTCAAAAACTTTTATGACGCTTTTATTAACTTTTATTAACTTTGATTTCATTTATATTACGAGTTTAAATCAAATCCCATTTCCAAGCTGTTCAGATTTCACTGCAAAAAGTAAATTTACAAAATCCTCAAGCTAAGCGTTGAATTTAGAACTCACACTTGAAACTCCAATCTCGTTCAGAGTAGCTTTTGAAAGCTTTCAAAACAACTAAAACTCGAATGTCAAATTACGGTGTATGACAAAAAAGAACTTGTAATAGTCTATTCCCTCACTGTTACAAATTTCCTGACGGAATTGTCTTTCACAACTCGCACTCGAGCAATTGCGACCCCCTCCCCCTCTCTCACTCTCGCTCACTACTTAGACACTTAATGAAGCTCTATAAATAATAAATTCTTACTCCCCTTTACGGGATCGGGATCCTGCACTCTCCCGAGGAGAGCGCAATATAACGAGAGTCAATCGCTGGATGTTCGAGAGATTTTCGACTTGCTAATATCTACTCCTCGCCATAACCCCCCCCCCCCTCACTTCGGACGATAGGAACACTCTTTCGGTTTTGCATCCATACCTCGTTGCGAAAGCTTAACGAAGCCCGACTTACTGGGTCTCGGGCTTCGAGTGCGGAGAGTTAAAGGGGGGGGGGTGGATCCTCTCCTTCAATTCCGAACTGATGGAATCGATACTCGTTATATGAAGCGTTGCCTATGCGAGGCCGATTTTTTTTCTCGGTTGCGAGAATCGAGGTAAACGTCCGAAACTGCAGAGCGAGCGAGAGGGGCCGATAAGGCGCGAATTCGAAGTATCAGTTCGTTTCTTGATTGTGTGTAGTATAGTCAAGGAGAATAATCGTGCGACAGAGAATTTTTCTACCGACACATTTTTCTAAATATTTATTTACAATTAAGATTTCTTGCCTGGGTGCTTTTTAATCCGAAGTTGTCGCGAAGACTTGATATTTGTTTAATATTTTTTCCACTTGTATAAGAGAAGTCGACATTTAGCTAGTCATTAAAAATGTTTAATTATTAGGAGGAGTCTGCAGGTTCCACAGAATAAGAGATCACATAAGATTGTCATTACTTTAAATTTCTATTTAATTTAAATGACAATATATATTCAACATATTGGTTTTATTTGTATAATTTATTACAATTTTTATTTTGTAACATTTTTCGTCTTTTTATTGATAAAGCTATGTTGCTATCTAAATATTTAGATATTTCATCCTGAAGATAATTTACGCCACAAAAAAATTATTTGAATAAATATTTCATGTACAAAAGTACTTGCTTTTTAATATTTTAGGTATCGTTCGTGAACTACGTAAGGAAATTCAAGAGAATAGGCAATTTCGAATATTCTTATATTACTTTTTTATGACATAGATATATAGCAAAATATCTAAACTGAAGGGGGAGGGATTAAAATTGTTTTAAAATAGTCTTGTCTGTAATTTAAAGAGGGTCAGTAAAAGAATATGAAAAGTTCTTGCTTTCAGAGCAAATTTTTAGTTACAAACTTATATTACGTTGCCTTCAAAAAACAAGAAAATATAATTTTTTAAGTAGCGGGGAGGCGTAAAAAATAGAGGTGGTAATGACGAAGAAAAGAAGTAAGCGCAACTTTTAGATAGAAACGAGGAAATGAAGGATTCATTGGAATAGGTGGTGTGTATTTTTTATCACCACTAGCAACGTATTATTCTTCTATGACTGTTAACGCAGTCCCGTCAACGCAGATAGACCGATTAATTGTTTTTAAATTGTTTTTTTCTAACGAAAATCAGGTAATAGATTTTCGTTTAAAATCAATCAATGTTTGCACAGTTGAAAATTAGAATAATATTATTATATAGTACATAGTCATACAAGCATTCACCAGTATCATCGTGTAATCAATAACTAAAACAATCGAAGTATTTAAGTTGAATTTTGTAAATAAATTATTGACTAAATAAAATGATAAAGTATCAGTGAAAAAGAGAGAGCATAAAAAATCCCTCACGCGCGTATTATAATTCACGGAAAGCTTTTAAATTTTATTTCTCCGCGCAATCTTCACCTCCTCATCCCATACCCATACCGATTGCGCATGTGGTCGTCCAACACACGTGCGCGTGCACTTCTACCCCCCACCCCGCCCCGCACTCGTGATACACTAAGAGTCATTTAGAGTCAAACTGTCTGGTTGAAACGAGGGCCGGCAGCCAAAAAATCTCAACAGCCCTTCTCGATTTTACCGCCCCGGCATCCGAATCCTCGATCAAATCCGTTCCGGCGTCGCGCGATGCTCTCGATCCGCAATTCTACACGTCTATATAGAAGCGGCCACGCGCGGCTCTCGCATTGTTCGTTCCGCGTTCGAATTCGAGATATCCCCTGTCCCCGGCATGCAACCGCCCGCCCGCCTCCGCGCCGCTAAGTCTGCGGTGTATGCACGCGGATCTGCGTGGGCGCGCCTGTATATATATATATATATATACTATATCCTGAAATAAGCTCGGCAACTCGATAGTCTCCTGTCCGCCTCCCCCCCCCCCCCTGCCCCCACCCGCGGGGGCTTCCGTTACCGCGGCGCGCAATCAGATGATCCATTACCGCGGCGGGGCTTTGTTTACGCGCGCCGCTTACGGGGAGCGCTCGCCCCGCAACCCCTTCCCGGTCCTCTCTTTCAGTCGTACGCCGCGCCCTTTCTCCTCCGCCCTGCCGTCCGTCCGCCGAGAGAGGTCGATTATCCGCCCGGGGACAATGAAAAAGCGAGCCGTAGTCGAGGACGCGAACGCTGAATTGTTGGGATTGCGCGCGCGGCGAGTGGGCGCGAGGAGCGCGTTCGTTACACGCGCTCTCCCATAGCCGTGCTCTCTCCACCAGCCCTATCACTCTCTCTCTCTCTCTCTCTATCTCTCTGGAGTTTCGGTGGGACTTGGGTTAAATTTCAACTCTTGAAAGCGATTCAGTCTGGATTGTTTTCGACAATTTCGCGTATATAATTAAAACTGCCCTTGGGCTCTTTCGGCAGAATCGTGCCTCTTGCGATAAATTGACTCGGCGACGCATATGTATTTCGCAGCTCCTTCTATTGGCGCTTCTATTCGATAATCAGCGTTTGATCGAAGCACTGCTTTTCGACATAAAGAGTGTCGAATTATTCTTCTACACAATCGACCTCCGAGAAACAACGATGATTCTTATTTTTATTTCTTTCTACTTTAACGTAGAATCCTTCTTTACGCGTACGCGAACTGAGACGATAAAATTTTCGAAGTATTCTCAAATGGTTTGAAAAATCGTCTATATATTCTAAAAATGAAAAAAAAAAAAACAATTTTTTTGTCAAGAGTTGGCCGTCTGCTTTTCTGAAAAAAAATGAAGTTGACGGACTACTTTTAGGTTAATTCTAGCTTACATAATTGTTAAATACAACCGAAAATATTCAAACTATTACCAGATCAACGGATCAACAGTATGTTTTTCTGCATAATACATGATCTGTTCGAACAAAAAGCAATTAAAAACTTGTATTATATGATCCATTCTGTAAAAAGTGGATAATATTCGTCTTAATTTTTATCCCATAAATAATACTTATAATGATAAAATTTACTTTAGATTTTCAAATATGCATTCTATTGTATATTCGATTATAATATCATGATTCGTAAAGATTAACGAACGCATAAAGATACCGAAATAAAGACAACGAAATAAAGAGTAAAAAAAGGTTTACTTTAAGAGTCTAAAAATCAGCGTTTCTTTTCAAACGATCTATTAAAATTTTACAAATATATACTAATCAATATATTATACAAACAGCGCCGATTAAAATTTCATCAAACATTTGAATTATATATATATATATATATATATATATATATATATATATATATATATATATATACCGAGAAACATCCGAAAAGAAACGTTGCGAATTCTTGATTTGAAACCAAACGTTCCCAGCAGAGCCAAATACCAAAGCATGGAATTATGTAAATGTCTCGGTATAATCCAGGGCTGTACGTGATTGTTTTTTTTTTTTTTTTTTGCTATCATTGTTTTTTTTTTGTTTCGAGAATTGTTTCTCGTAGCCGTCGAACAATGTGAGATGTGCAAACGCAAGCCCATACAGCGACGGAACGTGCAGCGAATAAATCGCGCGTGAAAAAAAAAAATAGTGAGTGGTGGAGGGCAGAGCTGGCGCATCGATTGGCCCGCGATAACGAGTGAATGCACGCGCGCGCGCGTGTGTGTGGGTTTGTATATGTGTATGTAATTAAGCGCATCGCGCGTCTTCGCGAGGGCGCGTTGGGACGAGGGGAGGGGGTGCCGCATAAATTTCACGGGCGACGAGAGCCGAGCATTCATTTGGTTATATGTGTGTTCCGCATAATTTTTTAATTACCGCGCGCGCCGCGATGAAACGCTCGTTTAATATACGATTGTGGTCGAGACGGTAGTGGCGCTGCATTTACATTCCGCCCACGCGACGCCTTCTCTCTGATGGTCTTCTTCCCCCCCCCTCTCTTCCTCTTTTTCTCTCTTCCTCTCCCTCTCTCTCTCTCTCTCTCTATCTCTGTTTATCTGCCTCTTTTTCTTAACTAAGGGGTTAATGGAATATTGAACGATCGAGTGCCGCGATTGCGTTATTAACGTTATATTTTCGGTGGACTTATTAATCGATCGCTGACCCAAGAAACGACAGTTTTATGGAGCTGCCTGCGTGGGAAGTAGAAAGATATTAATTTTCTTTTTATACATACATATATTGAGTTGTAGTTACAAATTTATCAAATATTTAGTTTCGCATCGGTTAATTAACCATATAATATTTTTTAGAATTGTCTCTCTCTCTCTCTCTCTCTCTCTCTCTATATATATATAGGGATAAAAAGTATATTACGCAAGTAGGATTAGAGACGCCGTG
Source organism: Sycobia sp. Sy_11 (assembly GCA_018907035.1). Taxonomy (NCBI): domain Eukaryota; kingdom Metazoa; phylum Arthropoda; class Insecta; order Hymenoptera; family Epichrysomallidae; genus Sycobia; species Sycobia sp. Sy_11. The sequence continues at coordinate 4,028,037 of JACCIC010000004.1, forward strand.
TAATTCAATATTTATTTATCCGTGTAATTCAATTCACTTTTGTCTCCAACAGGACATTTTGTTTTTATTCAATAATTACATACTTCTACATACAACTTTTAATGACATTTATTTATCATATTTCATATAGTTACATATAAAATTTATAACAAGTTCACGCTCGTTATAGACAAGTTGCAAGAACAAATTTCGGTTACGCTATAGATGTATGCATATATACATATATTAACTTCATTAATGGCGCGAAGCACGAAAGATATAAAATCTGGCAATAAATATCTCCGTTTGAAAAAGAGCTTACGTGACGCCGGTAGTGCGCGGTGTATTGGTTCAATTTCGCTGTAGTACGAATCGGAGGGTGATGGGTTGCAAAGAAGGGTGAATGGGGGAGGAATTCCAAATTGGTCGAATCACTCGTTCAAGCAACGAAGCCATGTAATTGATATCGCACAATTTTCCCGTTACTAATAGAAAGAGCCATCTGTCGCTCTCTCTCTCTCTCTCTCTCTCACTTTCTCTCTAGATATATATACATATATATATACATACAAAGCGAAAAAATGACTATATATATATATATATATATATATATATATATCTATATATATAAACCGGCCTTTTTCGACGTTCCGTATGGTTATTTTAATCGCCCTAATAGAAAAATGAAGGAGAACGACGATCGTTCACAAATACGCTCCTCCTCCCTCCAGGTAACAAGAAAACTTTCCTATATACGACCCCTCATAAACACCGAGGTGAAACTTTTCTTACGTATAGAGACGAAAAATCGCGAGCTCTGCCGCGCTTTCCGTGTAAATTTTGATTAAACGCCATATACATATATACGCTTAGCGGCGCGTTAAACAACAAGAGGCCGGTTTCTTCCCCCCCCCCCCCTCCCACCTTTTCCGTCCTCGTCGGGCCGTTAAGACGAGGGGGAAGTAGTAGAAGAAGATAAAGAGTGAAAGAGAGAATGCGCGCCGCGAGAGTCGACTGCTCTCCTCGTGCCGGCTTATCGGTGAGAATTTATTATGCTGCTTCGTATTCCCCCTCCTCCTTTCTCTTCAGCCACGGTCTTGCTCCTATGTATATATAAGGACGTGGAGGAGTTAACTTAATCTTGAAGAAAGAGAAAGAGAACGAGGAAGGGAGAGAGGGAGAGAGAGAGAGAGAGAGGGAAGGATAGGGGGAAAAGAAAGGGAAAAGGAGGAAGAAGACTCGTACAGAGTTTAAGCCCTCGGACAATTGAGATGCTTGGTAAACGTATAATCAATGTTCTGAAAATTAGGATAATTCTCTCAAAAGTACGGGAAGATGGGGACGCTTTTCCTTTACTTCGGCTACTCAACTCGTTCTCTTTCTCTCCTTACCCATACGGCTCTTTCAGATTTTCTAAATGCTTTTCGATGGACAGTCTTCCTTCCACACTGTTGTTTAAAACAACTTGGATACGTTATGTATGTCTATATCTATGTATATATATATATATATATATATATATATATATATATATATATATACACTAATTCATATTCATTTTAGATTTATTATATACTTGTAATAATTTTTAACTCTTGGTATATTTAACAATTTACGTTATACCTTCTGTAGCGTAATTTGTATGAAAAAATTTAGTCGCACTTATGTTGTACAAAAAAAAAAAAAAAAAAATTGCCATCTTGTTATACAATCGCTTTAAATACTTTCGAGCGGAAGTGCTTAATTTCCTTTTACAGCACATTTCACCCATTCGATTTTACGATTATCTCATCGTTCCTTTTAAGGACCCTCTCCTCTGTACCATCATTCATCCGCCCAACGTCGTCTCCGTTTTATCGCTCTTCTTTGAAGTAAGGTAGTTCAAGGCCGATTTACCAGCGATGTAGCTAAATATAGAACGCGACCTCCAGCATCGAAACTTCTTAATCAAATCTTTGCTTTATTTAACTTCACGAAGAAGTAGATTGGAAATCCGGGGGAGAGGCTACACGCGCACGGATCGGGTGGATTATTTTTTTCTTCGCTCTCCGTGTTTTATATTTTTTTTACCTTAACTTTGCGAGTATTTCATTCGCCAGCCGAGGCAATACACAATGAGGGTGATTAAACGCGTATATTTTCTGACAAGTGCAAAAGTAATGCGATTAATCCGTTCATTTGGCATCCTTCTTCGAAAATTTGGTAACGCTTAACGCTTAACGGTTAACGTTTTTGTTTGTCAATCACAATTTAAATGAATTTTTTTTCTTATTTTAACAAACGATACGAGCATAACGTTCTTCCATTAAAACGCAAATTCCTGACGCATTTTTTACGAAATATACACCCGGTCAAAATTATATTTCAAAGTACATATATAGTTTTTAAGTTTTTATCGAGATGCAGCTCCTTTGTCCCATTCCCCTGTTTAGTTTTGCTTTTGCGCCCTCCTCTCCTTCCCCCGGACTCTTATCTCTTTTATTTCGTTCTCAACTTTTAAAATATTCTCCCCCCCCCCCGCCAATCCTCCGTCGAGCATATTCCCGAGACACATATATTCATGAGATTCAAAAAGATGACGACAGTTTGACTTTATTACCTTCGGCCTGTAATTTCTGAACCTTCATTCAAATTCAGCGCGGCGACGAGCCGCGGGAGCGCGGCGAGGTGGTTGACGGGGCAGAGGGGGGGGGGCGTTTTGTCAGTGGAATAAGGCGAGCATCGCAAGACTCTCGTCGAGACTATACGTGGACGTGTTTACACGATTCTTGCGCGCGTATGCCATTTACTCGCATAAATTTCGAGAGAAACTCCAATATACTCTTCGAGCGACTGCAAATTCGTCCGAGTCGAGCAGAAGTGTTTTTTCTTTCCTTTTTTCATCTTTATTTAATATTTTTTTTTCTTTTGTTTGGTTTTATATTAAATCTTAAAGTACGCGCATTGCTGTATCCATGCGAGGGAGAGGAGGATCTTTTGTCGGAAAATGACGAGTCGAGTTGGTGTAAAAAATTCACGTCTAAAAACGGGGTTTTATAAAAATTTTTCTACCCACGATGTGGAATACGTTGAATTTTTACCGAGAACGGCAAGGAAGCACGAAAGCATCTGGAAAACATTTTTTCATACATAATCAACATTCTTTCGTTATTAATACTGATAATCCTCATGTTGCATATTCGGAGCCTGAAAAGCAACGGCGAATCCACCCAATAGCGGAATTACACACCGGGCGATCGTCTCCCCTATCGAAAGAGCCTCTCTCGCATCGGAAATCAGCCTCCGCAATGCCCCTGAGCATCGGCCGCGCGCGCGCGCGCGTCCTCGACCTCCTCCTCCTTCTCTTTTTTTGCCTCCCGTCGGTTGGTGTGCACCTTCCACGCCCGCGAGCTTTACGAGAAACAACCTTGCGCTAATGCCTCGAAGGAGTTATTATATATATAGCATATACTGCGTTTTTTAATTTCTTTGCTATATAGCGGTAAATGTATCAAATTGTTATAGATATCAATAATGTACAATATATATATATTGTAATATAAAACTTGACACACACACACACACGCACGCACGCATATAGATGTATATATGTATGAAAAAATCATTAGCCTGGATATTGTTTTGATTTTATTCATGATTCATGACAATTCGCCTGCCCTTGGGTCAATGCCCAGAGTCCTTAAAAGGGATTCCGACTTCGGCAATCTGAAAGAAACAGACACTAAATATTCGCATGATCGAGTAGTATTATTGAATGACACTTGATATATACACAAGGCAGTTGTTTTTCTGCACGAAAACTTTTGTTTTAACTATTGTTTAAGAAATTTAACTGAATGGAACCAATTGAAATATCTGAAATATGTGATCTTAATTTTACGGGTCGTATTATCAATAATATATTATATCGTTGATCATGTATTTGTTTGGCAACTTTTAATGATAAATCTAAAAGGGAAATTTTTTATTATTTTTCTAGATCCTTGTTTTTAAAAAAGAGATACTAATAAACGTGCAAAAATTCACTTAATATACTTATTTTGCGCACTGTATAAATAAATTTTAATTCGCAGCGCTGACAGGACGAAGTACGTACGAAATGTTGACGGGAACTTTTCATAATAGTTCTATAGCCCTATTACGTATATAGTTTTTCTCCCGAAATTCAGAGTGTATTAACTTATCTTATTGCGCGTTTTTATCATGCAATTAATTTTTATTGTAGCAATAGATTTGTTTTGTTTAATGAAGGTCCTGTACAAAAAGGGCCGTGCAGTGCGTGACATCCGCGCCACCAAGCATCCACACGACACCCATCGATTCAAAATACAGAATTTAATTTCAGATTGATTTCAAAATATAATAATTATACTTAAATAATTAATATAAAATTCTACTCTCACACGATATCGTAATATTTCAACCTTATCGATCGAGAAACAGCGTTAAAATATAATGTTGACTTGATTAATGCAAATTTCATATTTATCATTATCATCTGCTCTTCTCTGGTCCCGCGCATGCATATTCATATATTTAATTACATAAATATGTCTAGCGGGTATCGAAATATAAATATGTGCCGAACGATTATACGTACGAAATTCTAGCTTTCATTATTTATCACGCGTATACCGCTCGACTTTGTCGGTACGGAAATGTGACAATAATCCCATTCACTTTTAATTCGAGGAAATTAGTGTAAACTCTATGTCTCGGCAGATCTCCGAGTTTCTTATATGCATTTAACTTCGTTACGAAATTTGGAGTGTTGCAGGAGGGACTTTCTTCGGCTGGAAACTTTTAAAGCAGCATGATCGTGATACCAAAGCTAAATTTCGTTCAATGTTAAAGGAAAACTTTGTAATTCATTCAGCGCCCTTTCCCCAGTTCAAATGTCCCTCCTTGTCATTTTTCCTAAATTACGGATGTACAATACAATTACAATTTATAGTCAAGCGCAGTTAATTTCCACGGCGACACTAGGCGTAAAATGCTCGAAAACCTTTATTCAAGAGCCTATATGTATGCACGCATGCATGTATATGAACATAGTACACCGACGTTGGAGTTTCCAGCTTTACCTTCTCGAGCATCGAAATTGTCTAGCGCTCTCGCGAACCGCGAGATCAACTTCGGTGTCCCGCGCCCCAGTCACTGGGCAACCGCAAGCCGCTTGCACGGCACGTATATATATATACAGACTTTCTTTGTTTTCCAAACTCGAGCGCGTTTTCCCCGATTTCATATAAATATAAATAAAGTACTGTATAGACATATACTATACGCGACTTCGTGAACTTAATGCGTTTCGGTTTCTGCGAGTTCGAAACGTGCCGTCGCGCAATTAAACGAACTTTCCATTCGTACCGCCTATATAATATGCGTCTAGCTCTCCTTCTGCGACTTACATTTCGCGAAAGTTGTATTAATATGAAGTCTCGGGACACGAATCGCATGAAGTCTGCCTGCCTCTCTCTCTCCTCATGCACTTTAACTCACTTTTATTACGAGGATAATGTGGTGGCTGACGACGTTTCAAAAAACAAAAAACAAAAAAAAAAAGAACAATGTCTTCGTATATGGAGCAAGTTTTCGAAGTAAACAGAGGGAAGTTTGCCCCGAGCGTTAACTGATTGAACTTGTCAGGGGGTCAGAGGGCGTAGGTTTTATCGAAGCCAGGCGCTTTTTCTGCGTTTACAACAATTAAGAAGTTCGGTAAATAGAGCCGTTATTGCTCCCCCTCGCTCCCCGTTCCCTTTTTCCTTTTTTCAGAAATCAAAGGAATGAGAGGGCTTTATTTTTCTCCTCGTATATACGCGTCTTTCACGCGCGCAGGCCGTTAAAAATACGGTCGGAAAAAATAACGGTTCCATGTGTTTTATTGGATTATTATAGATTATGTGCCTTACGGTCGGGCGACCTACCGAGCTCAAGGTGGGACAGGTGGAGGGGAGGGGAGGTGACGTTGTAAAAACTTTGGCCAATAAACTTTATTGACCAGGATATTTTTCCCGTTTAAGAGCGAATCGCTTTATCGGATCGATCTCCCCGCTCCCCTCCTCGTTCTCTCTTTCCCTCTCTATTTTCAAATGATTTCTCGGTTCGTTCTAAAAGTTTTTAAGGGTATAATGTCGAGGGAAGCTCGAGTTTTACCTATATCGGTCTTACGGCATCAAGTCAGATCCCATAATAATAGTAATTTCAACGAAATTCGTACAATAATGGCAACTGAGAAAGCTGCTTCTTTATATATTTAGGATGTCAGCTTTATCATTTTTTTCCCTACTCCTCTGAATTACCAAATCTCTAAGAAATCTAGATACGAAAGATGCAATTATTCCGTAGTAGCGTCGAGTCGAATTGAAAAAAAATCATAAATTTTGAAATGAATATTATGAAGGAAAACTGAATTTATACTGAAAATGAGCAAACAATAAAAGAAAAAATATTTTGTAAATTTTGTTATGAAGCACTTGCTGGGCTGTAAAATAAAAAGTGTAATAAATTTCATAGTACTGCAGCCAATGCACCAGCGTGCAGTCCTGCCTTCAAATTGCAAATAAGCGAAATTCTCAGTGTAAAACTTTATTTTTTTCTTTCGTCGAAAACTTCTTTTTTCTCTTCCTCCGTCAGCTCCGCAGCCCGAGTCTTAATTTATTGAACTTGTCTTCCGACCTATATTCTACATCTCAAAAAATTTATCAATTGCTATATATGTGTTTGTGTGTGTGTGTGTGTGTGTGTGTGTGTGTGTGTGTGTGTGTGCGTGTACTTATTTTTTAAGAATAAAAGACTACTTCCTCCTTCCTAAATCCCGCGTCTCTATACAGCAGCTCAATCAGAGCTTCCTACCAAAGCTCTGACATAAACTTACATCTACATTCCTCGTTTCGTCCGCGCTGTCGGAACATCGAGCAGATAGAAAAGCTTTAATCGTGGTTATAAGCAGATCTCGTTGTGCGATTTGGCTACATAATATCGAAGCTCATTTGAAGCTCCTTGCTTTTCGACGCGAGAGTGGAGAATTTTGTGGTAGAGCGAGGGACTTTTTGCGTTGGTAGGTATCGCTATCTTCGTTCTTCTCGATGGAAGGACGCATAATAGAGGGAGAGAAAAAGGCGTCGTCGCTGTGAAATTTCTTTTTAACCTTCTGTGAAAGAAATTCGTGAGCTTTGTTTTTTTCGATGATTCCACATATTTTTTCCGTTTTTAACTTTGTTCCTCGGCATAAGGAATGTGTAGCCACGAGGGTGTTTCAGAGAATTTGAGATTGGACAGTAAGTAAGGAAATAAAAATCGTTACATGAATTTTACTTTGAATTAGATGTAATGAAATAATTGTTTACGATTTACAAAATACACGCATACGGAACAATAATTCACAAATCGTAATTGTTTCCGGGCCAAGCTCTTAATATAAATCCAATCCTGATAAATTTAGGTACTATCAGCGAAAAGCCTTAAATTGTTGTTAATTTTCAATTAACAATAATAAGAATGTAGAATAAATACGCGTCTTATGAAAATCATATTTATTAGTAAAATAATACATTGCTCAAACACAGAGCTTACTAATTATATAAACATTATAAACCAGCTACAACAATTGCCTTAATTACGAGTCGCTTTATCAGTTTTTTAGATGCGTTCTTTGTTTTTTATACTTTTGTATGTATACGTTAATAAGATTTACACAAATAGAAATCAGTTTGTTGTTTCAGCGTATAAGAAATATGTGTGAATATAAGTGTGCAAAAATTTTTCTTCTATGGCCAATAAATTACATTTAAAGGCTTATCCTCTATCTAGCGGGATAAATGAATGAATGAACGAGCAGCGATTCTTTTCAGACGAATGAAATCGGTGTCAATCCCATTGAGCTATACAGCCAAATTAATTTCGGAACACCTTCGGGTTGAACCCAATAAGCTAAATCACGCCACACACGCGCGCACAAACGCACAGACTGGTCGGATGGTCCATGCGAAAGAAAAGGTTACAGGTCGTCTCGGGTAGGGGAGAAAAATAAGAATAGGCGATCGTCGAGTTTATATTGCCTCAAAGCTTCTATATCTCAAATTAACGTCAAAGCCAAGATTACGATCTGCTTGTATTATAGCGTAGTATACCCCTAAAATCACGAAAACGACCACACGCGTTCTAGCATTCCTATATATATATATATATATATATATATATATATATATATATATATATATATATATATATATATATTTATATTTGTATATATACATATTTGTATATGTAAGCCGATTTAGCCTCCTCCGAATGGCTTTGTAAAATACATTTTCGTGTCCTACGACACGGGTGTCCTGGCTCGTAAAGCGCGCGCGGATCCGCCGAATCGTGTATAATATATATATATATATATAAGAGAGCCGAAAAAGCGGGCGCGCATTAGCCAACACTTTTATTTGCGCGCGCGTCAAGCGGATCCACCGCGCTCGTCCCTTTTTTTGGCCCCGAAAAAAGAAAACAAAAAAAAAAAAGAACCCGAAGAATAAGCGACGAGGTAAGAGCGGCGGGGGTGGATGAGAAGAAAAATACCCGACGGGCGCGACACCCGCGCGGCTTTTTATTTGGCTTATACGCGGAACGCCTGTCGCGTGCGCAGGACCGGAGAGTGGCAGGGCGAGGAGGGGGAGGAAAACGATACTTCGATATATACCGGCTGCAGTCGTAAACTTTTTAAATTTCCTCGTGTCCTTCGGGCTCCGACCCCTCCGCCCTCCCCTCCCCTGCCCTCGCGCTCTCGCGTGCTTCTCTTTATGCCGAGAGGTGCGCGTGATTCTTTCCGTCCCCGGGCGCACGCGGCGTCTGCCATACGGGGCGCGCTCCTTTATTCCCCGGAAACCCGCTCCGCCGCCCGCTTATATATTTCTTTTCATTTATATTTGCCGAGTTATTTGCCCATCTTTACGATCCTTATATACGAATTTCGCCTCTTCAACTCCTGCCCCCTCCCTTCCTTTGCCCGTTTCGCGCGGGACTTTTGTTTCAGATTCGACCTCTTCCTCTCTCTCTCCCTCTTCCTCCCTCTCTCTCTCTCTCTCTCTCTCTCTCTCTCTCTCTCTCTCTCTCTCTCTCTCTCTCTCTCTCTCTCTGACTCTTCGGTACGCAGCGATATTATTTTTTCTTCTTCTTCAATAACATTCTTAAATCACGGCGATCGCGCCGCGTGCGTCGTCGTCGTCGTCGTCGTCGTCGTTGTCGACCTCGTTCGATTTATCGCTCGGCGCGACATTAGCATTCGAGACGGCCGTAATGCGCACACCGACCAGCGATGGAGTTTCTTTTAATATTTCGTTATATTTGTCGCGGGTGCGAGATCTCTCGACAATGTTTGCTCGGCGACGCAAGGGAGCGGAGGACGAGAGAGGAAAAAAAGAGTAAAAAAGAGGATGGGGGGGGGCGGGAAGAAATTCTCATTATATGGAATAATTTATTCGGAGCCCCGTAAGTATTCTTGTCCTTCGGCTTATTCGCAAATACAAAAACAGATTTATGGAAATGATAGATCTGCGGGCCCTCCTCGTCGTATAGATGAATGTATGCTGTATAAGAGCGAACGATTCTCGGAATTTCTACTGAGCGTATACTCGGAATAATCGACGGCATATACTGTTATTGTAGGAGAGGCAATTTCGTGGGTGTTCAGAAATCATTTTTTTTTCAGTGCTGGCATACAGTGGCCCTGTATATGTAAGTGTTTATATATTTTAATCAAAGCCTTTTTTTTTTAAATTACGAATATTAATTTTCTTAATTAATTGCTAGTTGACGCTTTTATAAAATTATTGATAAAGGCTGTATGACTATTCTAAAAACTACTTTTCACAAATGGAGAAACCAAGAATATTTATCATAGCAATATATGAAGACCCTTTATGTAATTTAATCTATCAAATAAAATTACAAGTAGTCTGCGTGTAATTTTAAAATTTCTTTTGCAAAGTTTGACGAATGCGTTATGTGCATATGCTCTTTAACGAGAGATAAAAATATTGCATAAACATTTTTCAGTTCGAAAATTTAGAAATGAATAGCTGGAAACGTCGGAATCGGTCGGGTTTGAATCCACGCAAATCCATCACCGTCGCCATTCAGATATTTCAAAGCATATAGATTAAAATTCTGATGGTGGAACAGTCCTGGCGCACTTAACCTTTTCTTCTTACACTTAGTCTACTAGCAATAGTATCGTTTCTCTAATTCTCTGACATTTCTCTCGAACTTTGAGTCCATAATCCAAAACTAGGAATTAAATTTCATACTGTTAATATATATAGAAATTTCTGTGACATTATCTCATCGAACAAGAGACTTTTGATTCTCTTTTCTTTTTCTCCGACAGTATCAGTTTCAAACGTACATTATTGGACATTCCAGACAACATAAAATGCTGCAGCAATATTGCGATAATATTCTTTTGAACGCCATGCTGTGCGAGATATGAAAAAAGCAATAAAATTATTAAAAACGATTTATGAACAAATTGTATGAAATTAATATAAATCGAACCTAATGTATGTATCAAGAAAATCACAAAACATTCCTTTAGATTTAGAGTATATGTTTAAAATACGGAATATAATCTGAATATATTGATCGAAATATGTATTATCTTATCATTAATTTGTTTTATTTTCTTTGTTACAGGTATGTAAGAACATTATGGGCATTAATGACAATATTGCTGCTTTGGGTGAGTCCGCAGTTTTATTTGATAGTCCATATTCAAAAGACAGTTACAGAGGCTGTATATGCCGGATGTTGGCGCTGTATAAATTATTAAATTAAGAATTATCTATTTCGAACCTCTGTGGTTTCGACGATCTTAACTTTAACGTTCAAAATTTTGCTTGCGAAGATCGGTTGTACAAAATAATAACAGAAAACAATATCGACACTTATTTTTTGTCTGGTTTGAAAAGAGCATTTCATAAGACAGTATATATTTTTATAGCATATAATATTAGTAAATAAGCAAACCTGAACCGATCGAGATCAGTTTATTTTACAGGTTAATGTATAGGATTTTCTTCGAGTTTTTAATAAACTAATATCTTAGACATATAAAATAAAATTGAATCAACGAAAATAGTTCCTTTACACTTTTACAATTGTTTTCTATGATTACTAGCCGTTGAAAGCCTATTGACTCTTTTATAAAATTACGCCAAGCGAGTGCCAAATTCGCAAATGAAAAATTTCGTTGATTCAAATTTAATGTTATATTTCTACGATACAAATATTTTAAAAAACTCGAAGGAATCCTATGCTACTATGTACCTACTCTTAGCGTCTCTAATACGAAGTTCCCCTACACTTAGTGGCTACTTTGCTATCGTGACGTCATGACCACCAATCGCAATTGATGAGAAGTGAAAACGGGAATAGGAGAGCAAAGCTTTTGGTATTTCCGCAGCATTAAGTTGCGCGCAAATTATAAGGGTAAGACTAGAGGAGATGGGGATGAGAAAAACATAGTTTTTCAAAACAAGAATCGAAATAGTTGTGAACACAGTATGCAAATAACGATATAATAATGTTGATCAAGATTCTGCTACGGCTTATACGATTGTTTACGTAGCGCTATATAAAGCTATAAACTAAAAAAAAATCCTTTGGTAGGCCGACATCTTCTCGCACCTGACAAGAGCAACTCTGTACAACACCACACACACACACACACACACACACACACACACATAATTGACCACGCGACGCGCATGGACCCGAGCGTGCTTCGTTTACATGCAAATATCAGGGGGATCGACGCGGACCGAGCATCTGCCGCAGCCTGCACCGCCGGCAACAGCCGCCCGCCGCGCTCTTCCATCGCAGATCCCCCCCCCCCCCCACGGCCGAGCCGCCGACCCGAGCGGTAGGTGTACGTCGCTTTTGCGGCCCCGCGGACTCGACAGAGCAGCGCGCAATTAATGCGAGAAGGGCCGCGCGGCGGCGCGGCGATGCGCGAGGACAATGGCCGGTGCGCGCCGTCGGTCCGTGAGTAGATGCAATACGTAAACGCGGCGACGCGGGCGTGTCGCGTCCGCGCGAGCCGTTAAGGATCGATCGATCGCGCACGGCCTCTTTGTTCAGTCGACGCGCGCGTTTTAAAATGTTGGAAATTAGCATTTGAACCGTGACAGGGAGGGGGATGGGAGTAGTATCGAGGACTCGAAAATTCTGCCTTTCACGCTGAAACTCTTTCATAATTAGAATTTATAGATGACAATAATTTAATTTTTACAGTTATTATGGATCGACAATTAATTTAATTCATACAATTAAAATTTTATACACCCGACGACAATCAAATTATACAGTATTTCCAAATTTGTTCAGGCGCTGTGAGAACGAAATCCTTCTCCGAATTCGCTTTTTTATTTGAAATTTTCGGCAACGACAATTAAAAAGTCTAAAAATGGAGATTTTAACTTTTGAGAATATGTTTCATGGCACGAATGATTTTCTTGCGTCTATCAATAAATAAAAGCACACCATTAGAAACATAATTTTTGTCCTTCTGAAAATGGCTGAGCATCTGTAGATATCCTGTTTTTTGTTTTTAAATATTCATAATCTTGAAATTTTACTCGTTCCTATAAATACGTTTATATTTTGCTAGATAACAGTGCATTGTGTGTATATATATATATATATATATATATATATATATATATATTATAGTGCGAATGCCATACAGCAATTACGATATATTTGAGCAACTAGAATGGAATATGAAAGAGTGAATGAATTAGACCTCTTATTATCCGAGTCAATAGATAGATATCTTAAATGTAGTTCAAAATGCAAGTTTTGTTGCTAGTTATTTTAGGATTATTTAGATAAGCCTCCTATGCGATAGAAATATATTCCCTAGAACTTTAACTCTGTGTCTCAGCGCTAAAATTTCTTAGAAGTATCATTCCAATTTGTAACTGGCTATGATTTGTTGACCTATGATTATATATATATATGTATATATATAATATAAATATATACTATATATACATGCATACTATTAGTGCAAGATTAATCTTTCTCGTAGTATTATCAAAATAATTGACGATTACTTAGAGAACATAGCCATCCGTGAATACAAAAATATACAAATCGGTCAAAATTATAAATTTTCTTTTAAAATTATCTAGAGAATCAAGAAAAGTCACTTTATAAACAGTAAATCTATGAAATCTTGGACACGACTTTTTCTTTGATAAAAATAAACTAATCCACTGATTCGCGCGAACATGCGAAATGCGTTCATATAACTTTGATTCGGGAATCCAAAAGAAAACGGAACGATTCGCAACCCCCCGGTTACGCGCTCTAACTCTCCTCTCACTCGGTCCAAGATCTTTTTGCCATCGTCCCCTACATGCTTTCACCTCTTGCACTATCATTGCCTCTCTCAATTGCGCAGTGCGATCGATTCGCCGACGTCTATCGGTCGTATATGTAACAGGTTGCGCGGCGCGACTATAAAGCGCGCCCGCCGAGAATGGCCGAGCGCGTTTCGTCGAAGGTTCGCTTTATCGTCGAGCTCGCGCTATCGCGGGCTACGCCTAAATTCCTGCGGATCGTCTTTTTGTTTCGCGCGCGCGACGATTGTATCGCGGTCGACGACGATTTAGAACGACGATGGTCGGAATTACGCGTATACATACGTAGATGTAAGTGGTACTTTTGGAAGGAAGGATATCATACGTCGCTCGGTTGAAAAAGTTAGGCAGATCGACGATAATCGATGCAAACCGAGCGGGTAGGTGAAAGTATAGCGCTTTTATATTCGTATACTTGGTGGGTTGCACTTGACGAGATTCGATCTGTTGAAACCGAATGACAAGCAATTTGCATAGTTAAGTCATTAAGATTGCACGTAAATCTTTATCATTAGTTTCCATAAAATTCTACAGTATTACTTGAAATTAAAAGCAAATTTGTAATATAGGTAGATTGTAAAATTAATTATTTAATATCGTAATATAAGTTATTTTTTATTTCTTATATAATGACTGAAAGAATTGCTTTTTCACGTTACCAATAAAATCGAATTTTAATACATAGCGTGAAAATTTTTTATTGCGATCTCAGTAATTTATGCTAATAAATAGAAAAGTATAATATTGTAGCTTTTCCAAACAGATTTTTTATAAAATTCTTTACGATAAATACTGAATTTATATTTAGATAACTAGTCAAATTATCTGTATAATTCAATAACCATATGTGTTTTTCAGAACGAATTGGTGGTTTACAAGTAGAACAGTTCTCTTAAACTTTTGTTTCAATTTCATTTCAGCAAACATTATTTTACTTTTTGTACATAATTATCAAAACATAAATTAACACTTTTACTTTCAGTATTATTTTTTAAAGAAAATTATTATTTTATAAATCTAATCGCTTCTGTATTACATTTGCTTTGTATTGGATATTCAACGAAAATTTATAATTTTAATTATTATCTGAACATTTGACTATCAGATTCTGTTAACTTATATAAGTATCTCGTTAAAAGTAATTTCATTTTCCAGCTGGGTATTTTACATTGGACGTCTTAATGTCATAATATAATATAGATCTCGATCTAGATAGTGTTGAGAAATTAGCATAACGAGTATGAAGTGTAATGTCAGCTTTAATGCGGAACGATCCGAAGTTCATTTATAAAAGAAATTCCGAAAGCGTTATAACTAATTATACATCGGATTATAATACCGATAAAAACCGATGGGAATTTTCCTTAATAAGCGATATCTAAGCGGGATTCGCCCGCTGCCGCTGCGGCGCGTATCTATACAAAATAAGCGCACTATCGGGGCGTTACCCCTCATTACCTTCCGCCCCCATTAGCAGAAAATTTTCGCGCGGAAGCACATATACATACATACATACATACATACATACATACATACATACATACAAATATATATATATATATATATATATATATATATATATATATACATATGTAATACTCTCTTGGTAAATGTGCAGCGTGCACGGAAGGGTCCAACGGCGGAGGGCGGGGAGGGGGGAGTTCGCTGACAAAGAAAACGTTATAAAAACTCTCGACTCGAGTCTCTCTCTCTTTCTCTACCCGCTTGCACGAGGCGAGCTGTTGCATAAAAGTGACCCGACACCCCCTCGCCCCCTCTACGCTGCCAACGATAAACGAATCAAACAGCCCGGTCAAAGACCTGTCAGGGCGAACTAAAAATATATTATTATTATTATTATTATTATTATTATTATTATTATTATTATTATTATTAGTATTAGTATTAGTATTATTATTATTAGTATGTACCAGCCCACTTCGCGGAATAAAACGTTCGAACACTCTATAACGCAACGTTATTATTGTCGCGCATGGAAAGCCTAGAGGGTCAGAGGGCCGGAGCACAAAGATTGCACTTCTATCTCCGCATATATAGGCAACAGAACTCTTCCCCCCCCCTCTCTCTCTCTCTCTCTCTCTCTCTCTCTCTCTATCTCTATCTCTATGCAACGCCATCAACCCGAAAATTCGATTGTCTCTCGCGCGCACCAGTAGAGTGCAGCTGCATCGCATCCGAGCTCCCACACTCGCCTTTGGCCTCAATGCGTTTAAGCACCTTTTCTTGCTTCCTGTGAGAAGAGGAGGGGGGAGCCGCGCTGTAGCGTGAGGGTTTTCAATCTTGGAGAGGGCGGGGGTGATACGACCCCCCTCCCCTCGGTGGCTACGTTCTTTTTGCGCTCGCGTTCGCCGTTACTTCGATGGAGTCAGAGAGAGAGAGAGAGAGAGAGAGAGAGAGAGAGAGAGAGAGAGAGAGAAAGAGATGAGCGTCGCCCGAATGGTCCGGGATCCGCGTGCGCGCAATCGTACAGATAGGAATGACATGGGGTGGCTGAGTTTCATTGCGTTATTATACGGGTCTAAGAAGTTCAAAGGAGTCTATTTATCGGAACTGAGCTGATTATTGTCGAATCGCGCGTGATAAGAAGGCAATTGCGGTGCTTTTCAAGAATATAGCTGTATAATACCGATGTACGTGCTTGCACGCGTGGATAAAAATCGTATTCAATTCAGGGACTTCTCATTCTTAACACTTTTCTATAGTAGAAAAGGTTGTGCATTTTGTAGAACGATCGTATGCGTGGATTTTATGTTTCGCGTGTCTGAAAGTTGATTAGTAATACAAAATTATATCTAACATAAATGGATCTGTTGATTCTTTTGATTACTTCTATGGTAATTTATTGAATGTTTCTAATGGAGAACAGAAATAATAAATAATATGAGAGAAATTAGTTGACGATATTTTCAATGTTTTTTTTTTATAAATGGTAGAAGCTAGAAGTTTGAAATTTCTATATCATAAAATTGTCCATTTGATTATAAATATTTATTAGGGCAAAGACGTAAACAAAATGACTAAAAATAATTCTGAATAATAAGGTGCAGAACTGTATTATAGCAAATAGCTATAAAATTATTTGTTTCGATAACATTTTAAATCCATCGACGTTATTTTGAGGTAAGCCGAAATCATTCGAAATTATTCAAATTTTTGCGGATATAATTAAAAGTGCTTTACGATGGAGTATGTTGAAAGTGCTCGCTTTTGAATCTGCCTCGGGGAATCAACGCTTCCGACACGCTCGTAAAACTTTTCGACCTCGTGGCGCGATTACGGAGCGGCCATCAATCGGACCCGCGCCTCGCAAGGCCTCGGACGCTATTAATCAAGCGGGCTCGTAAAGCTGTTGCCTTACAGCCCACATTAGGAGCGAAAAATGCCATTGAAGCGCGGCGCGAAATTAATTTTAAATCAATTTCAGATCACGAGATCGTATACGAGGAGAGTTCTGAAATCTGTATTATATTAATTTACTTCTGGAATCGTATATGTAGCTTTGCTCGGGACGAAGTTAAGGCGTTGCCCGAACGTACGTGGGGAAGAAAAGCAACGAAACTTCCCTTAAATTATAAACATATCTTGTACAATAGACGGTTATAATTTATCTCCCTTTGAGTACAAAACTCTCCTGGCTGGGGGTAGGGGGATAACTTTGCGCCCGGAATAACTTCGAAGAACAATGCGAGCCAAGTGCGCGCGCGTCAACGGTAGCAGCAGCGGTACAGACAACATTAAGGAGCAACATTGAAATTTTTACAACTGCATAAATAACGTTTTATCACACTGCAAATCTCGCGAATATAACTGAAATATATATATATATATAAATTTGTAACTTATCTCATTCTCTCTCTTGACCAAGTATATAAAAGTATTTGAAAAACCGTGCGGAAGAAGGCCTAGTTTCTTTTTTTCTTGAAACGCCTGCGCATCTGGCCGGCTCACAACCATAAATGTATGTTGAGAGCTCATCACCTTTCAAAGAACATACGTATATATATATATATATATATATATATATATATATATATATATATACACACGCACAATACAATACACGTCGATTTATTCGCGACTGCGCGGGCGTAATGAATCGCTTCGGCGGCGGCGGCGGCGTTCTTAGAGAGATGAAACGGCGAAAAGCATCCTGATATATGTACCAGTTGCGCTTCCATTACTTTTCGACAATGGAAAAAAAGATGAGACAAAGAAAGAAGGGGAGTGTCAGGCAGTTAATAAAGTTACAAAAAATATTGGACTTATAAGACTTCGCGTTATTCTTCGCACAGGGTGTATATATATATATATATATATATATATATATATATATATATATATATATATATATATATATAGATAGATAGATAGATAGATAGATAGATAGATAGATAGATAGATAGATATATGTATACGTGCAGAGACGAGGCGAGAAAACCCAAGTGCTCGATTTAATTTTTCCGGATAACTCTTTGGGCGTCGAACCACCCTTCCCGCAACCTCTCGATAACGGCGCAGCTCGCACAGACATTCCTGCCTGCGCCGCGCTTACTGAATAGCCGGCTAATTTCGCGACTGTCTTTACATTAATCACGAGAGCGCGCTGGGCCCCGGCGCGTACGCGGCGTACCGTCCTATAATAAGTATACGCGGTCGTATATCATGCATATTATAATGCTAAAAGCTCGTATCGCGCTGCCGGCGTATATCTTATTTATATATCTATATATAAGCTCCGTAAAAAAAAGAAGAGAAAAAGTAACAAGAAGAGAAAAAAAATCAGAATCACGAGGATTTATGAGTATTGCGTTGCGGTAGCGCGGCGGCGTGTCTCTTGTTAAAAATCTCGGGCATCACCCATCGTACGCGCGCGCACGGGCACGCACACACACACAAGCTCACGCGGATGCAAACTTCGATGCCGGCTAATTCTCGATGTCCCCGTATACTTCCTTCTCTCCTTTTTCCTTCCTTCTATCGACCTTGTTAATCCCTCTCCTATCCTCCCATCGATGGGTCTCTTTGGTAATAAGGGCTGCAAAAGAAGCTTTGTACAATTTTATGTAGATACATAAGATTTTTTTAATATGTATGTTCATCTGACTAACAAATTCTCTTTCTATATACGCTGTGAACTACAACATATTAGAACGAAAATGAAACTTATAACGTTTTTCGGTTTATAAATCAAAGCTGTTATGTGCGGTTTCAAAAATTTTGATGTGCCGAATTAGTATTTTAAAAAATTAGTATCGTTACAGGTACAGTCACTTATCTATGAAGTTATTGTAACACGTCTTCATTTCAGCAACTGTTCTCAAATTTCGAATTCTTTGAACGCTAAAAAAATCTTCCCAGTTGTCGGGTGTAAATATTTATAAGACAAATGCCCCCCAGAATTCTCTTCTGGCGCGATAGAATATTTGAAGAGTTTCTGCTGCTGCTGCTGCTGCGCCGATCGACGTACGAATGCAGGGTCCGAGTGCGGGGAGGAGAAAAACGCAATATAGCGGTGCATAACTATATCCGATGGCGGGCGCGACGAGAGGGGAAGAAGAGTCCCGAGAAAGCGTTGACTTGGGAAATTGCCGTGAACGAGCGCGTCGGCGGTGTAATGCGCCCGGCCAGAAGAGCGTGGGGGAGGACAGGGGAGGGGTGGGGCGAGATTCGGAAAGAATTTTAATGATTCCGCTGAAGTTTCGTAATGGTACACTCCCGCATTCGATTATACGTCCCGCCGGCGGGAATTTGATCGATACCCCCGCAAGACCAAATAAAAGCTCCGACCCAGCGGCGGTCCTTCGCTCGCCTCACGGCATCCGTCCTGTGCCCGCTTCCTTTTTTTCTGCTTCCTTCCCGCGCCTCCGCCCCCTCCGCGACCTCGTAAAAGATTCGACGTTCATAGCGCATTCTTCGGTTCATGTTATGTTAGCGTTAGAAAACGGCAATCCATCAACGCCGACTCCCGTCCTCTTGCATTATTACATGTTTACCTCCATTTCTGTATAATACAATCAAATCACAACGAACGAATCCCCTTTGATCTATAATACAGTATAATCTAAGGATAAATTTTATATATATATATATATATATATATATATATATATATATAGCGGAGCGGAAAGTATCGATCAACACCCGCACGCGAAAGCGTGCGAGCCGCTTAAAAAGGAAGCCGAGAATCAGTAGGTATGGTAGCGCGCGAGCCCCAAGCGTAATCTCTCAATTGGCCATGAGGCCTATAATAGAGCGGAACGGCTGTATTCCGTCGCTTGCTCGCCTATATTATATATATATATATATATATATATATATATATATATATATATGTATGTATGTATGTATGTATTATTATACTACATATATGGAGGAATTAAAATACGCGGCCGCGTCCGGAACCAGCCTATAATATACAGGGAGAAAAGGGGAGAGGGCACGTCATACGTCATATATATATATATATATATATATATATCAATCCACCTGTGCAAGCCCAGCACCAAGGCCACGTGCTCGAATAATATGTAATAAATTACGGACGTCCCGATGAGGCGGCGCGGCGATGCGCGTTAAACCGAGAAGTATAAAGTGCGAGTGCGAGAGCGGGCTCGCGAAAAAAGGCCGAATAAATAATATCTGGCGTGTGGGCAGTCGGACTTGTCTGGGGAAAAACGACGAGAGAGAAAGAGTGAGAGAGAGTGAGAGAGAGAGAGAGAGAGAGGAAGGGAGAGAGAGAGAGAGAGAGAGAGAGAGAGAGATGTGTGAACAAGGTATAATTGATGCATCCGATTGTCGTGGATCACGTTGGTTATAGCATATGATGAATGCAAGAGACACGAATAACAGCAAGCATGCTTCGATTATCTTGACTATATAAGTATAGAAGGAACCTGCTTAAAATCCGTTGGGCGCTTGTCTTCATAATCGAATAACTTCTCCTCCTTTAATCCTCATATAGAAACCTCCCTAAGTTATATCTCTGTATATTTGATCAGAGTCGAATAAAATTTACCCTTTCCAAGTTCTTATTAACGAGGAAAAAAAAACGTGTCTGCGATTCCGGCCGTATGCCCATACTTGTCGTCCGTATGCAAACCAGCTGTAAAAAATACACATCCCACATTACGCTTACGTCGTATTTCTATAAAGTTTATAAGGGATTCCAATTCGAATTGTGTATTGCAATGTACCGCCCGTATATAGAAATCGGGGTTAGAGTAAACGGGTGAAAAACTTTTGCGATTCACATGTCAATCACAGGTGGCGCAATGACAGAACAAATCTACCCACAGCGCAGCCATGGATAATTTGCTTACGATTCTTAAATTCCTTAATTTCATTATGAGTTCATTATGAATAAACAAATAATAAATTTTGAACGATATGTTGTTATAAGAATAAAATTACATTATGAATGGTTTGAAATAAATAACCTTTACGCCAAATATTTGACAATATTATCAAAACCAACAATCGATAGCATTAAGACCTTCTAATGAGGACTTGGCATGTACGATTACTTGATCCAAACAGAACATTTTCATCCCGTATTTGATATATGATGCCCATACAGCACTGAAAATAGAATAAATATTTTATCCAGATTATTAATATAAAATTGCAGTGTTATATTAATCAAAGTTTGCTTGACGTTCGTGTATTTTTATTTCAAAAAATAAATCAAATTCTTTTTTTATCCGCACAATGAGAAATTGTTTCATATTCATTTTTAGAGAGTAAAAAGTTCTTATATTAAACAAGTGTTACAAAACCTTAAGCATTTTTAAAATAAACAGCATTTTACTCGTCGCTAAGTGAAGAATATGTAAAATTGCATTTCACGCTTACGTCATCAGAAGTAGCGTACACTACATATCGCGTGTACGATTTACATTTTTGACGTCACTGGCATGACCCTTGGGCAACAACTGTCATTATACAGGTGTAAATTCACGTTTTACGCCGACATTCTATAATATGCACGTCTATTCCGCGTCTTTAAAGATCAAAAGCAAATTATTCACGCACAACTATACGGGCAATACACTACGCCTATTAGCAGAGACAGTAGTATACTATATATCACATATTTAACAGTTGATTTAATATATAGTAATATCTTCCTGTATATGTATATACATATACATATATGTATATACATATACATATATATATACATACATACATATATATATACACACACATATATATGTGTGTGTACGGATATATAATGTATAGATACCTCGATCTATAGCGCTACCAAAGCATGCGACTTTTCGCAAAATTTAATTCCAAAGTTATAATCAGGCTCCGCCTTTATACCACACAACAAAATCGTTCCGCAAAACTTTCGACTATATTTCCGCGGGTTCGTCCGGAAAACGTCGTACAACCGCCGGGGCGCGGCGGCGCGGCGGCTCGGGGGCAGACGGGCGCGTTCTCCTTTGCCGTTCCAATTTCCACTTGAAATATTCATCGGTGCGCGGTGGGCGGTACATACCCTCTCATCCCCTCTTCGCACCGGTAATGAGTGAATATTTAAAGGACGTACGTCCGTGTATATCTATATATATATATATATATATATATATATATATATATATATATATATATATATATATATATTACATTTCAATGCCTTTCGCGCGAAAGTCTCAGAAGAGAAAACGATCGAGCCAGATGCGCGCTTAAAGGAGGGTGGACGGAAAAAGGAGGGAGAGAGAGAGAGAGAGAGAGAGAGAGAGACAGGAGACAGAGAGGAGGTTATAAATTAATCATCAAATAAAGGAATATATCTCCGGTGCAATTTTTTTAGAAAGTCTTTTTTTTCGTCATTTACAGTTAATAAATAATTTGCCTCAGTATATACCGTCCCTAATAATTCATGAGTCGAAGCGTTCTTAGCCTGTGCATTCCCGTGTTTCTCTTTAACGACGCCAAAGTATATGGGGTGTTCGAAAAAGCTACATAAGTGCTGGCTGCAGAAAAGGAGGAATTATTCAAAGCGGCAAGACTATTCGAACGCACGAGAAGAAACGGAATTGTACAAAATATATGTAAATGTTTAGTTTCATTTTATTATTGTTAATAAATATAATTAATAGAAAAAGTGAAAATTAAATTTAAAGGAATTTTGCAAGTTAATTAAATTATCCTCTCGATGCTTCATATTATAAAATAATTGCGCTTCGTTTTAGGGATATTTTTATACGACTGCTCAAGTCTTTAAAAACTTAAATATGTTAAAAATATTTTTGTAGGATTAATTTAAGATATTCAATACTTTTTGTCAGATTGAATTTAAAAAAAGTCTGATATTATCCTAAAAGGGTACATTTAGAAGGCCTTAAAAAAGATCTTTTAAGATGTTAACCGACTCTAGAAATTTCTTCCAAAGTTCCATTTAGCTTTCTTAGCTAAAAAAGAAACTTTTTAAATCGCAAATTTTTCTGCGCTAAAGGCCCGAATTCACGGGTACATCCTAACAGTACAGCGATATTATCAAATAACTTTAGATCAAACAAAATTTATCCAAATTAAAGGTGAGCTCGTAATTCATAAAATGATTTTATCAAGTTTTTTCGGCATAATCTTAAGTCCCTGCACAATCGTTAAATATTTCATTATTACAATGAACTTTCACTCCTTATACATATATTTAGAACCTAAATCCTTGCACAGCCCTGCCGTCCATTATCTCGAGCCATTCCTCGTGCCACCACGACTTCCCATCTCATTAAACACGACTTTATTATGCTAATATGAGCCGCGAACGACACACACACACACACACACACACACCTAGGTACACGCGAGGGCGCGCGCACACACGCAGGCACACACGTACACGCAAAACTTATGTAAGTAAGCCAATCGCCGCGCCCTCTGCATACGCTTGACTGAGCGCACGAGATGCTACTCCCGCGATTGATGTATAGACGCGCGGGCCGGCTAATTGCCCGACGGCGGTTGACGGAAGGCCTCTTCTGGCGCTGATCCCGAATCCTCGAGACCCTCCCCCCGGCCCGATTGTGCCGCGGTCCGCGGATCCTCGAGGCTGCTCTTTCTTCTTCTATACCTTCACATAGGACGGGGTGCATCCACGCTTCAAATCGTCGTTGACTCTGAATCGGCTCCCTTGTTTTTTTTTGCAGAGTATACTGATCATCTATACGTGCACAAGTTAAAATACTGTTTAAATTTTGTCCAAGTAATTTTTATTTTACATCTTGAGATTTCTGTCGAGGTTCGAGACACAGACAAAAAACTAAAATAGACGAAGAATATAATTTTGAAAACGCAAACCACATGTGCAACTGTGTGTTTATTCTTAAACGAATTTAATAATTCAGAAAACATTTTGCTAATTACTGTATCTAATTAAAGGACAAGAGTAACGCAAATCTCTGATCCGCGTGAATTACTGTCCACGGCACCTTTAAAGAAGTTTAGTAATTCGGAAAAAATCAGGTACAAGCACAAACGGACCAGATTAAACGAAGAGCTGGTCGGTCGGCCGTTTCGCGGCATCCAAATGGGAAACAAAGTTTAATCCGATAAAAGCCGGAGAATGAAAGAGAGAGAGAGAGAGAGAGAGAGAGAGAGAGAGAGAGAGAATGAGGTAGCGGAGGGGAGGTGGGAGACGACTGAGAAACAATACGCGTCGCGGACGCAACCAGTTAAGCAGCCGAGGGGGAAATTTTCATTAGCCCAGAAGCCAAGAGGGGAATCAAGGAACGAAGTCGGGGGCTGGGGGATAAGAAGAAGGGCCGTATAGAAGGTATAGATCGGCCTCGCGTGCTTCGTCGACCTCGAAATATCCGGCGTAGAAGATATCTACCGAGGCGCGCACCCGACTCCTTTTAATTCGGATAATTATTCGCGTCGCGAGGTCCAACGACCAGCTCACGCGTCTGCGCATACTTGAGGAGGGGGTCGGCGAGGGTGGAAAGTGAGAGAATTTTATTTATACGATCGCGACTGCCACGGGATATAATTATATACATATGCACACACACACACACACACACACACACACACACACACACACACACACACACACACACACACACACACACGCACACACACGCACACACATATATATATATATTTATATATAGAGTGTATATATAATGAGGGGAACGAGAAATGCAAATTTCGAAGGATGCGGGTGAGAGAAGGCTCAGGTATATAGATTTATCGCGCGGTTATACGAGCTGCGCAAGCGAACGATATATATATATATAGACAGCCGGAGTTCCGAGACAAATTTGCCAAGTAATTTCGTGAAATCGAGCGTGCACGAGGGAAGGGTCCCGATCGAATTTCATCGCGCATCTCGAGTCACCGAAGCTTCGCGCGAGATTCGCGCTCTGTTTTCTCCGTCTAATATACAGGACAAATCGTCAGGAAATTCGCGCGAGAGAGGCTGCGTTAAGATTCTCGGCCGCGAGCGAATTCTACAATGATATATGGGCGACGACTTGAAATTCTGTAATTGAGGCCGATTCCTTCCTTATAAAGTCAACTTAATAATGCAGAAATTTGCCACTGACTTAATGCTCATCGATGATTAGATCGATACAACATATATGTATATGTATATATGTTGTATATATATATATATATATATATATATATATATATATATGTTGTATATATATGTGTACATATATATATATATATATATATATATATATATATATATATATATATATTACGTGGTGACTCGCATAGAAGAAAATTCTTTGGTTACATCTACATAACACACTATATATCATCTTATTTTAATTTATTTATTTTAAAAATGCCTGGACGATGCTCATTGACGGCGCAAACGTTGATTATAAATAAATATAATCCCATCAGTTTCTCGATCTTTTCTTGCCGAGAAAGTGCGTCGTAATGATGTATGGGTTATCTAAAATCATTTGAAATGCGAATGAAAACTAAGTACACATATAGATCATAGAGCATTTTTCAGGGGGAAGAGTATACGCAGATAGATACTTGCGAATCTAAACGTAAAGCGTAAAAAATTATATCGATTCAACCTTAACAAAATCGCATTGTGCGATGTTAACAAATCCCACTGGCAATTGATTCGTCGACTCGCCCCACAAATTCTCACCATTTAACTAAAATAATTTATTAATTTCAGAAGTACCAAAATATTTATCATGTCAACTATGTACTATTTCTTCTATTTCATTTACATTTACTTCCTATTGAAATTTAAAAATTTTCAAAGCGCATTCTTTGTAATATTACCATATGTATGGTGTGTAAAACGCAAACAGAATGAAAATATGACGGAAATCGTACTTTTAACATATATAATCCGATTGGTGTACTTTATGTTTACACAATAATGAATAGATTTCTATGGTATTACATATAATTATTTCTCTATATATATACAGAGCTTGAAAAAGTTTCCGTTTGGAATTTTAGACATTCAAACTCATTATAAATTACTTGTAAAAAGTAACAAGGAGAGTTAAAACTTTTAAAGAAAACAAGTTCAATATAAAAAAGGAACGAAATTCTTTTTTGGAACTCTCTATCGAATGCGAAAGCTAATTAAATGAATGTAATTAAGCTATATAAGAATTATATTACATATAAGAAGTTCACAACGGTTTAACCATTCGCGTATTCTGGACAGTTTAATGTAATCTGAAAATATGTAAATTATAAGAATCGCTATATTATGGTCTATAATTTTAATCTATATTTTTTACCTGCAATCGTTCTAAAGGTATGGAACACAATTATAAATTATTTTTTTATTCAGAACAAAGGTTTAACGAATCGTTTAACTGAATATATTTTTATTTACATTTCTTAAAATGAAGTTTACTGCTATGTACATTTTAGAATGAGAATATATTAAAAAAAAATAATAGAACTAGATTATTCATAAAAGTATCCGTTTTACTTATCCATTGACAAAAGAATTCCTTTGAATTTACAATTTGAGATAGTGTCTTGATAATTAAGGAAGGTTAAAGTGAATAAGCAATATTAATCGAATAATTAGCTGTTATTCAACTGCTTTAAGCAAACTAAAATTTTTAATAAATATAATAACCGCATGAAAAATTCAAACTTTGTATACGTAACTCGGTTATCCATTATTTATATACTTCGGATGTAGTAAATACACGATCGCCTCTTTCTATCAACATCAAACCGATTATAACGAACATTTCATCGAAATAATCACCGAGGGCACGATGTATTGTCATTTGCATTGTACGAATAATCCAAATCCCAACCGGTTTTAATCAATGACACAACGAGCAAAAAAATCGTCGATTCTGCGCGTATTATCGCATTATTCCGGCGTAGAACAATATCCGCCCCCCGCCCCTCATTACCCTCTCGTTTCGCTATGCTCGAACAAGACGCGATTCGCCACCTGCCCCTTGCCCACCCGCTAACAAAGCAAATAATTAGTAATTATCCCGTTGGTTAATCTCCAATTAGTCGAGGGGGTGTGGGTGGTAGCGCACGGTGACCCCTGCCAGAATAATACCTACACGGGAGTTTAATTTTTTGAACGAGACGAGGACGCTCTGTCTGTGTGTACGCGAGCGCGCGCGCGCGTAAGAGCGTAATCAGATTAGCTGATTGTGCGAGGAGAGTTCGCCAGATCTGATGCGTTATATATACGCGTACTAAACAAAAACTCGTATACGGCTCCACCCGAGAATGTATGCAGACGCAGGCACCCACGTAGAGAGAAGCATTAGAGAAAAAGAGAGAGAGAGAGAGAGAAGTCAGACTGTCCTTGTTTATGATCACCGGGAAGAATCTGAAATAGAAATTACTGCTAAAAATAAATTAAATTAGATAAGAAATTGAAAATAGAAAAAATAAACTATATTCTACGCTAGCAAAGGACAACCTGACTACCCCCTCTACTTAAAATTAAAATTTTCCTTTGATGCCCGATGTTTCGAACCGCTATGGTTCATCTTCAAGAACTCAATGTTTTGACTTGTCTCCTTATAATTTCTAAATACAGTAAATTATATTATTCACATTTATTAAGTTTTAATTTATAATTAAAGATATAAATCAAATCAATTTTTTTAGCATATATATTTTCATTACCAGAGAAAGTTTATAAATCATTAAAAAGAAAACGATACTCAATGATTAAGTCCTGAACAACATTAATCCTTAAAGTCTTCTTCAATAAGTGAGCTTCTAAAAAAATAAGCTAAATGCTTACTGCAAAATCAGTGTAAACTAATTCTGTGTACAACATGCTTTCGATTTTGACCATAGCAAAACTAAAGCGAATTATATCCTCGAAATAATGACTGATCTATTGACTATTATTTACCATTTCTCAAGCACTAATCCGAATTTTCAACGGCGCATCGATTTTGTATCGGCCTTTCGCCACCAATGTCTCTAACGTCTAACAGGAATAACCCGGTATTTTATCATTTATATGTACATATATATATATATATATATATATATATATATATATATATACATACATACATATATAATAGGAGCAGTTACATAAACACGATCAATTTGTCCCGTGCGGAAAACCTTACTCCTATATATATAATCTCCAGATAACTTCGCGCGGTGTATATGATGGATCGCTCGACGCTGAGCTCACTGCATCGACCGAGGGCGGAGAGCCCGATAAGCGCAGTTAAAAAAAAATATGTTGTGGCGGAGCCCGATCGACCGATAACTCCACCTCCTCCCCTCAATAGAAGTACCGGTCGGAGAGCCGAACGTTACGTCGGTCAAAATGCAACACCGAGCCGGGCAGCAGCTCTAGACAACCATCCGTACACCGGGTGCGCCGATTGAAAAATAGAAAAAGAAAGACAACTAAATCGCAAAAGGTAACCCCGCGACGCGGGCTCGACCGCGGTTGGGAAAGCCTCGCGCACCGGTGTAAGGTATACCCTCCCAGCCTCCCAGCCTCTCCCTCCCGCCCTTCTCTCTCTCTGAAAAAACTCTCAGCTCGTATATAGGTGTGTGTGTATATATATATATATATATATATATATATATATATATATATGCCCGCGTAAAACCCGTCTCGAGAGACTATTACAGTATACCG
Organism: Sycobia sp. Sy_11; assembly: GCA_018907035.1. Lineage (NCBI taxonomy): Eukaryota > Metazoa > Arthropoda > Insecta > Hymenoptera > Epichrysomallidae > Sycobia > Sycobia sp. Sy_11. The sequence continues at coordinate 4,056,564 of JACCIC010000004.1, forward strand.
ACAGTCGTCCCGCCGCCGCGCGCGAGGGCACGTAAGTCAAACTCCATCAGCGCCGATGTTTACGGACTCCCCGTATATATTGCTCCTTCCTTCGACTCCCAATTAATATTCCGCCCGCGCCGGCTCCGCGCTACACGTGCCTGCTCACCCTGTACGCGTGTACCTGCGCACAGGCACGCGTGCGCGTGTGTGTCTGGAACAGGCGCCGCGAGTGTTCGTCCCTCCGTTCCGCCGCCTCCTATCCCCCGCCGCCCCAAGGCCGCGCGCCCGCGCGGAATGCCCAAACGAGGCGCTCCCCCCTCTTCTCACTACGGCCCCCCACGACCTTATATATATATATATATATATATATATATATATATTATATAATAATATATAATGTATTATTTATCATGCAACGCTATCGCGTAACTGGCGCGAGCCGTAAAAAATAGCCATCCTGAGGTAAGCAGGAGGAGGAGGAAGAACAAGCGTGCGTACGCGAGCGAACGAGAGCGTATATTAAACGACTCGAAATTACTCCGTACGAGGGCAACAAAGACTAGTGGAGTGTGTGTGTGTAGAGAAGTAGAGAGAGAGAGAGAGGAGAGAGAGAGAGAGAGAGAGAGAGAGAGAGAGAGAGATGAAGGAGATAAAAGAGAGAGAAGGAGAGAGGAGAGAGAGAGAGAGAGACAGAGAGACAAGATTATACAGAATCGATCAGTGGCGCGAAAGAAGCTGTTGCTGTGAGATCGATGTGGCGCGCAAGAAGGCGTTGCTGTAGATATTTATACAATATAACGAAATACATAAGCGCGACGACAGCTCGAGATGTCGAGGCGAATCGGTCCCCAAAGAAGGCCCGACGTCGTTGTTGGCTCGTTTGTTCGCGGTTAAATTCGAGCGTTCCTCCCCCCGCCCCTCCCTATCGTCGGCGACGACTAAAGAAGGGTATTTACTGCGCTACCGAGTACCGTCGGCGTGCCTGATGTGGGAGCGTAGTTTGAACGAGGATTTGTAATATGTATAGACACGCGTTATAGAAGATTTCACCGCTGTACGTTTCACGATTTTACGAATATGGACGCCGCGATCGAAAGTTTCTGGCAAGCTAGATTTTAGAATAGATATTATTGACGCGTGGTTTCTCGTTCCTTTTGTATTTGAAGTTACTTTTCATCTTCGCCTTCTCTTTGCCTGAGTTTCATATTCTTGTTTATTTATTCATTGTTTAAAACTGATATCAATAACTTATTATATGCAATTATAATATAATAATAATAATAATGCAGGAGCAGTTATTGCTGATTAATTAGTACTTTACAGAACGAATTTTTTTAATACTTTTTTGAGCCAATATATAAAAAAGCATTCGTTCAGTAAAATAGTAAAGTAGAATCTGCGTAAAGTATAATTGCATTCTCTGCTCGCGGACGATAAATTCCGCTCGCCCCGGAATCGCCTACATCGCGAACTTGCATCGTTTAGCTGAAAATTTGAATTTAGCGTGTAACGTATATTTGTCATATATATATATATATATATATATATATATATATATATATATATATATATATATATATATATACACGATACTACATATTTCGTATTGAATGCGCACTAAGTGTACTCACATTCTCTATTTTGTCCCCAGTTTTTCCGACTTCATATTGCTCCTGTGAGAAACGCACACTTATCGCAAGCAATAATCCGTCATCCATTATTTTACACTTGAATAATTTACAATAGAACCAGAGATCAGACTTGGAAAGTCAATCATTAAACACGTAATTTTGACAAATTAATCATCTCAATTTCCATCACTAACTGTAATACAAATATAAAATATTTGTTCAAAATTTGTTTTCACTAATATGCATATTCTCCGACATCCGTATAATTAGTTGATGAGAACTTTATTTATATGCAAACCGTATGTATACAAGACGCGTCTAATTTAGCATGTATACTTTTGTATTTTTATGCAAATAAAGCATTTCACTCTCTCTCTCTCTCTCGCTCTCTCGGCCGTTAGAGTCTCTGTTTCTCATTCAGTGTCCTTCGCATATAATAGTATTCATGATTATATTCATTTGGCCATAATTTTGCATCAGTGAAAGGAATCTAAAAGTACATAAATATAAAGACTAGAAATAGTGAAGACATTTAAATGTAAAAAAATATCTACACTAGAATATTTTTACTATGTGCTGATAATTTCAAGTATAATAATAGAAAGAATTAATACTGAATTACTATACTAAATTCTATACTAAATTACGGCATCCCAATAAGTTTCTCTTGATTGCATAGTGAAGAAAGGCGTCGCGTTTCCAGCGCAGCCGATGCGACATCGTCCAAGAATCCAAGAACAAAATTGACTCCAATTCCGCATAAGTAAAGCGCTAAGTATACAAAACTATATAAACATGTCTCGCGCACCGGAGGCTTGAAGAGTAGAAGAAGGAGGAGAAAAAGAGGCGAAAGAGAGGAAACAAGTACATACGAAGGGGGTGAACAGAGTAGAATGCGAATCACTCCTTCACTAACTATATATATGCGAAAAGGCGAACTCTCTCGTCCAATACTCACGACGCTATCGGATTCATTACCGCGCAGAAATGCGGTAGGAGGTTTTGGATTACTTTCCGAAAGCCTCGTGCAGAAAGGCCGATGCGACGCTGGCATCGAAAGAGGGATCGCGATCAATGGCAGTGGGAGCAATGACTGCGCGCCTTGATGCATAATATATATATGTTGTGTGTGTGTGTGTGTGTGTGTGTGTGTGTGTGCGTGCATGCATGCATGCATGTATGTATGTATTTGAGTCCTGCTCATGAGAGTAGAGAGTGCGGGTGCGCCGAACAAGGCATTCGCGAAGAGGGAGAGCCATAAACACAAGGCCGGGATTTTTCATCGCGCCGCTGAGCACGGCGCGGGAATATGTGTAATTATGCCTGCATCAGTTGTTTAAATTTGACGCATATATTATTACTAATATATGTATTGACTTCGTTTTTTTCCCTTTGCGTTTCTTTTTAACGTACAACGTTATATAGTTATTAAATCGAGTATGTGTACATACATATTGATATATATATATATATATATATATATATATATACATACGCGCGCGCGCGCGTGTGTGTGTGTGTATGATAGGACGGAGAGTTGAAAAGAGAGTTGAATTGGATTTTTTTTCGAAACTAAAAGCGTTTCGAATAAAAGTCAATTCGAAACATTTTTGAGCTTTCTTTTATCTGCCGCCCCTCCAGCCAATGATGAACGGGAAAAGCTCGCGCTCGCAAACGAATAAATCAATCGGCCGGCGAGAGTCCGATCCAGTTGCAGCTGTTTTTCTTCCGTGGCTGTTCTTTCCCTCCCCCCCCCACCTTCTTTTTTCATAAATTTTAGCGCTCGTTATTTATCAGCGACGCCTATGCGCCGACAGATTTTCGCGCCCGATCAATCAAACGGCGGCGCTCGCGCGCGGCGAGCGGATAGGACTCGCCTCGGCGTGAATAAGTGCTCGTTTTCGGTCAACGTGTAATATGTGCATGCGTGTACGCACAGGTCGTACGATCGGATTTTTCGGTGAATAATGCCCGGCTTTGATTGCACAAACGTGAAAAATCTGTCTTTTGCCAAATTGAAAAACGTACGGGAAACCTCGTCTGGACGGCGAACTATTGGAATTTTGAATTACGTAAAAGTGGAGTGTGTTAAGGTGTATACACGCACTATTGATAATCTAGTAAACTTCAAAGAATAATTCCCATCAAAATTTCACTAGTCGGTATAAATAACGGTGCATCGCACGATTATTTACTCGCGAAACTAAAGATAATCTTTGTGCATATGCTATAGATTCAGAAATTAGAGCTTTACTCATTACGGCTACTTTAACTTCATTTTATCCAGATATTACATATGAACTTTATTATAATTTTTTTATAAGTTTTTTATAAGTTTGCATAAAAAAAAGAAACGTTAACAGTCACAAGGAGAATTAGCTTGCGCTCTACTATTTGTAAAATTCATGCAGTTTCAAGTTAACGTATACTCAGTCGTACTCGGTACAAGAAATGCTCATTTATTTATACATTGAGTGTGCAAAATAAAGTGCTCTTGACTAGTTCAAAAGGCAGAGACTGTATGTACTTACAAAGAGTTCGTAAAGTCGAAGTTTACACGACAAAAGTATTCGAAAGGTTTTATATATTTCTGATTAAGCAAATTTGAGTAATAATTTTTGCGATCAGTGGTGAACATGTTAATTTATCAAGTATGGAATATAGCTTTTTTATATGTTTCGTCCTTATAAACAGTTATATAATTTAGTCATCAAGCAAAAAAGCCCTGTTATGTTTATTAGTCCCATTTACAGAAAGATTAATTTGTAAAAGCATATTTTTAAAAAATGTTTTGTTTCTGGTATAGATTTTAAGTGAAATAATATAGGAACCGGGACCACAGGAATACGAAAATATTCGTTATTTATACACTATTATCTATACAAGTACATCAGAGCTTTAAAACAATTAAATCGTAGCTGGAGCCAACAAAGAGAAAAATAAATGGTCTTATTTATAAAATAAAAATTGATATTGTACCTCTACAAAGAAATCCATTATCCAAGTTAATATCGAAATACCTCCTTTGAAATTCATAAAGGCAGATTGAAAATTTAATATAAAATGTCGGCTCTAATTTCAAAAAATCGCTTCGACAAAATTACGTTTCAACAAGGGCTTACAGGTTAAATTAATATTACAAGTACATCTAAATCATAGAAATAATATTAAGCATGGGTGGAAAGCTGACAATTAACCGCCGAGGATTGCTACTTCATCGGAAACGATCCGAATGCGCGTGAAATACTGAAGCTCGATAATGCGCCATCGCGCGTCGGACAAAAGTAGCTGTCGACCAGTAACGCGGTACGTGACGTCGGGAACGCCCCAGGCTCTCGGCGAGCGGGTGTCGCCTCGCAAGATTCACGTGTATCGTGTTATCAATCGGGTCGACACAGCGGTGAGTCGATTGACCGAAAATCACTTAATTTCCCTCCACTACACAGGCACAGGCACGCTATTACTCTCGTTCCTGCGTCCTCTCTTTTTATCAGTCGAGGAGGCGCTGAACTCTGCGACAGATTCTGCCTCAAGTATAGAGGGTTCAACGGCGCGTACGTCGCGTTTAAACATCGTTTATCAATGGTTTTACTAAACTACTAGAAATATATTGGAAGACTTGTCGGCGAATTGCGTGGCCTATGTATAAAACGTTCTTTTAGATCAAGTATTCTTTATATAGAAATTACGTATAATCATCAACATTGAACTGTGCGCAATTTCTTTGAAATAATTCCCGGTACTCTAAAATTACTATTTCTATAAATATAAAACTTGTACCTGTTACATTTTTATTTACAAGTAATTCTCTATACTTGAGAAGCTGCTTAAAATAATTTCCCTTCTCCGTTCCACTTTACCGATTAAATTAAACTTCCCCCTTTTTTCTTAAAATCTTTATATAGAAAAAAATTCGATACTAAGTTTTCCTTTTATGACTTATGGCCCTCCGACATCGGTACTTTAAACAAAACTCGCTTTAACTTTTATTATCCAATAACATTGATTTCGTTTACTGTACCTAAAAAGACTTTTTTTATGGTGTGGAAAGATAAAGAATAAAGTTCCCATCCCCGCCTCTTCCCACCTCCCGCCTTTTTTTTAACGATCTCAAAGCTTTTCTAGTACCAACCGTTTCAACTTAATTCAATACTAAAGCTGTTTAAATTTTTATCGCAAACTTTCCGCCGAAGAACGTAAAAAATCATTTCGTTCTGCAATGGTCCGTTCTTAAACGAAGAAGGGAAAATTCGTTCTTTGGATGGAAAAAGTGGTCGATTAATTCAAATACTGACTTGGTTGTTTAATTCGTATTAAATCTCAATTGACAATCGCTTTAGAACGTTTTTCATATCATTCGTCTGTATATACTTCACAAGTTTTACTACCGATGTATCTATTGTTTTGTTAGGACAGTTAGTACAAGCGAAAACAGTCTCTCATGTTTAATTACACTAGTACAAGGCTAATACAATAAAAAATTCAATTTTGTAATTTTTGAATTTTAAAATTTAATTTTTCAATAATATTGTACACTTATCGATTATCTTTCCTTCCACTTTAAGAATCATTTTATTTGCAAATAAGCTTCTATTTTCTCTCTCTCACTATTTCTATAGTTTTAATTTTAACGCCGAGTTCAAATATCTCCTGACTCGAGAAGTTAAATGGAAGAAAAATATTTGTAGCAAACAATGGGATTTGCCGCACAATAAGGATTACGGAGAGAAAAAATATACTTTATATATATATGCCTTAAGCAAGTGACCAAGCATTTTTTTGCAGAAGATTAACCATTTTAAGAGACTTACCGACACTGCATTATCTGTACACATTGAATCAATATTATAAGAGATTTTGTTTTAGTTCTTTTAGTTAATAATTTTCTTTTAACGTGCAAACGTGTTTTATATACTCGAAACTAAAAATATTAAAACTGATTATTTTTTTGTTATTATAGCTTTCACTATCGCCTAATCATTAATTTTTACTTTAGGTTCGGGAGTCGCTACATGGGTTGACACTGACTAAAATACCGTGTTTAATAAAAATAGCAACAACAACAATAACAACAACAACAGCAACAATAATAATAATCAATAATAACGATAAAAATCCCCTGACGCACAAAAGGGGGTTAAAGGAAAATCTTATTTCCCGAATGAAATTAGATCCCTATATATATACTACGTATCATTTCGATTTGGCACGCGTGGGCGGCAATAATAATTGTTTTTGCCTCTCGTATCTAGAGGGAATAAGGTTATCTTCGTATTTTCCCGTTCCGTACACACACACACACACACACACACATGTGTGTGTGTGTGTGTGTGTGTGTGTGTGTGTGTGTGTGTTGTGTGTGCGTGCGTGTGTGTGTGTGTGTGTGTGTGTGTGTGTGTGTGTGTGTGTGTGTGTGTGTGTGTGTGTGTGTGTGTATAATCTAACCGACTACACACCGCGCGCACGTTCCGATCTTTGTTCAACTCTCGCCCTCGCCCCCTAATTTTCATTACCTTCGCCCTCCGCGCCGGTTCCTCATCTATCCCTATAATATGTGCGTGCAATCGTGCTTCCTTCTGCCGCCTCCCGCCGCCCCTAGGAGTATCGAACAAAGGATATTGAAATTCATCCGCGTGTGAATTCATCTCTTTGGTCTGGGGCGCGGGCATTCGCCGCAAGCCCGAGGGGAGAGTGGGGAGAGGGCGAGAGGAACAGCAGACGAGACGCGCAAGATCCTTGAACCGCGAACCGATCCGCCGGACCAATTTCGTTTTTCTCTCATTTGGATACTTGTACCTGTTCCTCCCTCCCTCTCTCTCTCTCTCTCTCTCTCTCTCTCTCTCCCTCTGTCTCTCGTCTGGCAGGCTTTCGCTTTCTTCGGCGTATGCCATCGGGCTCCGGATTCGTGGGCCGGTGATGGGCGCGGCGCGCAGGGTCGTGCCGATCTTTACGGAACCGGTGACGTCGATTTGGATAGATCGGTGCAGGGAAGCGGCGGAGTGATTTTAAATGTCTAGATGGCCTCATTTTCTCCTTGAGGTATTTTCTGGAATGTGGCATGCTGACAAGAGGAGGGGGCTACCACCATTGGAGAAGCAAATCTTATCTCGAGGGAAAAAATCTATGTAGTTTGGTAAAAGAAGAACACTTTACCTTAAATGTTTCTTTTTTACTAAATATTTATCGAATTTTACTAAACGTTTTTTCGTTTCTAAATAGTATTTTTTTATTTTTAAGTATTATGCAATGCAACTTTTATATATCGCTTGTTTACCTCCATTACAACCAAGCAATTAAAAAGAATTTAGGTATTAATATACACACATTAAAAAATTTTTTTCATTGATCTTAAATTTCAGCACAATTTATAAAAGAATAGAATCGAGAATGAAGTTTCTACGACATATACATAGACAATAGTGGAAATATATAATTGAATTAAAAAAAAAAAACTGGTTATATATATTCGGGCGACGCAGAAATTAATCAATAATTCTCTCTGCGTACGTTTCATTAACGGAAAATGCAGCCATACTAGACGATCGAATCGTACATGTACACGTATATACCGCATTTTTAAAAATTATCCGAAACTCGTAGTGTATTTCGCGCGTGCGGCGCGGCCACGAATCTACACGGCGTAAACATTCGAAGTTCCCTCTGTCCAACATTGAGAAACGCTTTGCAACTGACCGCCTCCCCCCTCTGCGGTCTGCTACTCCACTCCTGTCTCTGTCTCTCTGTCTCTCTCTGTCTCTCTCTCTCTCTCTCTCTCTCTCTCTCTCTCTCTCTCTCTCTCTCTGTAATTTCCCGAAATTCGTAAAGCGAAGTCGCCGGTTCGCGCTGGCGTTCCTCGGTTTAACGAGCCCAACTTTGTGTAACCAAACGAATAATTAAACGGTTGCAGTTTCGAGTAGTGCCGTGCGTTTCTCTCTAGCTCTCTCTCTCTCTCTCTCTCCTCTCTCTCTCTCTCTCTCTCTGTCTCTCTTTCTCTCTCAGCCATTGGTAAGAGAGAGAGAGAGAGAGAGAGAGAGAGAGAGAGACAGCCCGTGAATAATTCATGGGGAGATTAATACGCGCTTCGATTAAAAATATAGTGAACTAGGGCCGGGGCGAGTGAGGGAGTAAGAAGGGATGGGAGGAAAGCTCTTTTAGTCTTAAAGAAAGGAATGTTTAATGCCTGTCGATGAATTTACATTGAGTTCCCAAAGTATTCTGGGGAATTTAATCTGGCCTTTTAAAAACAGTTTCGGAACTCCGACGCGCAACTGCGCCTGCATTTAAGTACAAGTGAGCGCTTAGCATGTTAAACTTTATTTGCAATTCCATTTCGTGCAGAGTCTATGTATGTATGTGTATATATATATATATATATATATATATATATATATATATATATATATATATATTTAAAGATGCAATATTTTTGGTCCTCATTTATGCAGAGCACTGAATATACTGGAATATGTATATATATATATATTCATTCAAAAATTTGCTTTAATTAAAAAAATTTTTTGGTTTATTTAAAATTTTATGTGAATTTCTTTTACAGGTGGTTATTTTATTTATATTTTGATATATTTTGCCTTACCTAAAACACCGAGAAGAAACGGATGTAAATAATACTGTCAAATCATTATTTTTTTGCTAATTGAAGGACCGATCAAAGAATAATTAATAATTTGTGTAATATTAGAGTATGACATGGTAGAAAGCTTGAAAAGTTAATAAACTAACTAATAATAATAATAATAATAATAATATAATAATAAATACATAATAATAACAGTACAAGAGATTCTCAAAATAATACATTATCTTCCATCTATTTGAATATGTTATATTAATATATTATCAGTTTTGCTAGTTTAGTTTAAGTGAATTCTACATTATTAAACTTAGGTTGTTAAAATATAGGATCTTAGATGAAAAATTCACAATACAATACTCAGATTTTTAAGACATAAAAATTAATCATGACATTCATATAACTAATGGACAGTATTAAAATCCATTATTCTTTTAACCTTTATGGCATGAGTTTCATAATGATAAGTATTTATAGTGAACTAATTTGTACATTGTATTGTGAATAATTATGTATATATCAGAGAAGTTCTGTTCAAGAAGATATATTAATTAGTTATTCCCTTTACCATTGTACGTCGAAGTGTTACGGATAATTTTAAATCATGCATATTGACTGTTAGTGTTGCCCACTCCCATCCCACCGGCCTCTTAAGACTTTTTTCAAATCCTTGTCATTAGTTGTATATTATATTAATTGCGGCATCAGCCTCCTCCGAGGTCTCGTGTGCTTTTCTAGTCCTCCTCCCTCCTCCTTCTCGCATATACAAGAAAAATTGTTTTCAGGTTACCTAAACGTCGATCTACCGTGGCTAGAGCAGAGGCGCAAAGAGAAAAAATAGATTCGCGCGGAGGCGTGCGAGAAAAAGCGACGACCGTCTTCCGCGTGGATAAACGAAAAAGCACGCGTTCACAAACGGCCGGAATAACCCTCGAGGGAAAAGTGGGGGGGGGCAGACAATGTGTATATTATATTTTCCTACATACCCAAATACAGGCACACATGCGTTCGCTCTCGCTCGCGGCACTTGCAAGATTCGCGCTCTCTGGCTCTGGGCAATAAATATATATGTATGTAGAAAGCCCCCCGCGGGTATACGGCACGTCGGTAAAACGTGTATACTATAATAATGGCGCATCAAAAAAAAGGAAGAAAGACACAATGAAGGAAAAAAAACGATTAAATAAGGAGCGAAGGAGATGTAGAGAAAGAGAGGGAAAGAGAGAGAGAGAGAGAGAGAGAGAGAGAGAGAGAGAGAGAGAGAGAGAGAGAGAGAGAGTGAGAGAGAAAGAGTGCATGGGAAGAGCCTATATATATATATATATATATATAGACGAGATTTAGTGTAGCAGCTATATGCTCTCAACGCGACCGCACTTCGAAAGAAGCGTATGCATAGATACCGAGGAACAGGAAGAGTTGCATAATTGCCCGTGGGAGTAGTTCGACTGAATGTCGCGCGTACGAGCGAGAGAGCCACGCATCCTCTCCGTTTTCCGTCGATTCGATTTCCGGGACTTCTTGATTACACGCAGCGCGAGTCGCGATCTTGTGTCACACGAGGTTAGGGAGTTATCGGGGGTGGGAGGGAGGGTGAGAGGTGTTGAGCCACTTTGTGAGAACGGGGAGATATTCAGATTCGGTTTGGCGCTGGTTTTGTAATACGTGGATACGAAATTTGATATCGAGACGAAGTCAGAGTTTCGAGCGTTAGAAGAGTTTCTGCGGGTGATTTTGCGGATAAAAAGCGAACTCGCCGAGAGTCGTTTATAGCCTTGGTGCGGTTCACATTCGTGTTTCCGAAACCATATAAAAGTCGTATTACTGAAAACATTTTCGACGGACAGATGGCTGCACTGACCTACAACATCTCAGATTTCGAACACCTTGTGACAGACTTTTATATCTTAGAATCTCTCCCTCTCCCCACGGACAATTCGATCAGCCTTTTACATCCACTACCAACCTATCGTCGTTACTTTTGGAAATTTCCTCGTAAATAACCTGTTTCGATTATTATGCAGTATTATCGACTGAATTCAGCACGTGGGTTTTACAGTTACTAGTTCCTTCATTTTTTGTTGTCGTTGAACGTTGCAACTAGTAAATTTAACTAGTAGATATAAATTTAAAATTTATTTTATTGAAAGCTAACGTTAAAATCCACTAATTTTTTGTAAAATTACATTTAGCATTAATTTTGTAAGTTATTTTACAGCTAAGTTTTTGTAGATCGAAAATTCAATACTTTATCAACTTCAATCGGTGTTGAATTAGTAGCTACTAGCTAATAACAGTACTACTACTATTAGCATCCAGCATAAATGCAATCCTTAATTGAACTCTCTGTTTATATATACTGGTTGAATGATTTATGATACATTGAATTGGAGTACTTTCCACTGATGGAAATAGATACGATAAATTTGACCGAATTTTCTTATTGAAATTTTTTACTTATTTCTTTTAATATTATTTATTTTCCCTTCTGCTGTGACTTTTCAATCGCATGTTCCACTACTAATTTAGATAAATAACTATTCAGAATTGATAAAAAAATAACAGTATATATTCTCAAATGAAAAAATGTAATTAAGTGCAATATTGTCTTTCCTTATTGCAAAAATTTTAGTTGCATGTAATTTTAAACTCCCCTGTAATTGGAAAATAAGGCGAATGTTCACAGAAATAAATAAATAACAATTTATATTTTACAAAAAATTGTTTACAGAAAATTTTTTTCGCATATTTTACCTTTTGGTAAAATTTCAATTGGCAATGGTCGTCACTTTTCACTGATTAAAATTTCAAAAGAATACAAAGGAAAGTGCAGAAATAAATTCGAGTTCGCGTGTGCTCAAAAAAAAAAAAAAAAAATTAATTTGAAACGACTGACAGAAACATTCCCGGACCTTATAAAGCGCTAGTCTGAGCAATTCAATGAATGACCTCCCATCCCTCCTTCGATTCGTACTACCATTGATTCTCCCGCATCGACTTTCGTTATGCTCCGTAACAGGCGCGACGCTCGAACCAATCTAAACGCCCCACCCCGCCGACTCCTCCCAGCGCGAAAAACTACCCCGTTGTCGTCATCGTGTGTGTGTGTGTGTGTGTGTGTGTGTGTGTGTGTGTGTGTGTGTGTGTGTGTGTGTGTGTAAGGGCGCGCGTGCGAATGACATGTGAAAGTTCGCGCGCGGGAAAACCGACGTCTCGAACCATCAGCTTATATGTTAGAAGCGCCGTGCGAAGAAATTGGCCCCGAGTCTTCTGATTCGAGCGAGAACCTTGACGGGAATGGTGGAGATAGAGCCGAACCCATCTGTACACCTCCGCCAATCGGCGGACGAGCGGTTGGATCATCGTGGATGCACTCAAGGGGGGGGGTGGAAGGTCATTCGCAACTGATCGATATATTTGAGAAAATTCGTTGGTCGATTCCGTTGTATTGCCCGCCGACAAGGGCTGCACTGGATACTGGATATTGGACGGTGGAGGAGGGGTGACGTATTCTGATCACTGTTCGCAATTTTCGTGTCGCCTGGACGACGCTCGATCGAATTCCGGATCTTTCACGATTTGCGCGTTATTGCCTTCGCAAATTGTAATAATACAAATATGAGGTAGGTCGCTTGTTCTAATGAATGAAAAGAACAGTATTTATAAAAGTTGCAAAATTGAATTATATTCGAATTCCTAACGAATCATAAAAATTGTTGGATTTCGTTCTAAAGTTATGTTAAACTGTCTTGCCCCGGTTTTTTCTGATTGATTTTTGCACTGGAGAAATTCTATATTTTCTTTACTCTTTCTTCAGCTGCAACGACAATAATTATTACTAGAATTACAAATTTATAGTGCACCGTAAAAAAAGCATTTCCTACACTGTAATAGTTTCATTAATCACTTTCTCTTTCAGCGCTTCAATCCAAAATCCCAACTTTACGAACGCGTAGGACTGTCTATGCGATAGAAGAAACTCCGATGAAAAGCTTTAACAAAGCTTATATTTTTTTTTTTTGCCCATACCTGTTTGAGGTTGGTTTTCGAAGCAGTACTGATAACTGATTCTTTATAAGAATTATTTTTACCTTTAATTATTATTATTTAATTATTATGAATTAATTATTGAGAGGCCTACGATGGCTTGATGGCTGAGAGCGAAGGACTAGTAACTTGGTGATCCGAGTTCAAATCCCGGTCTCGGCCGGTCTCGGCCGATTGACACAAGCACCGCTGTAATAATTTACATGTGCTTTGTTTACAAACACGTCGTAGACCTCCGTCGCTGATTAGCACCAATATTTGGAAGCATAAATGAGAACGACGTTAAATAACATAAAAAAAAAAAAAAAAATATATTTTTACCCATACAACGTAAATTAAAAAATAGGACGATGAATAAAAAACGTTACAGTATTTTGCCTAGCTATCACCATTGACCTTGGACGTACTCGGAGGCTCATAGCTCCTAGGTTATAAGAATCTTACTATTTTATTTCATCAAAGGAAAACCTTTATTTTTGACCCTGGAGAATATAATTCGAAAAATTTTTACCTTCAAATACGTACGCCTGTTATTGGCCATAGTACACTCTATGGCTCGAAATAATTGAATGTTACGATTAATACCAAATTCATAATCACCACATCATATATATATTTTTGAAAATTACTGCACGCCCAACCTTTAATTTATACAAAGCAATTTTCGGCTCCAAATCGCCCTTTAACATTCAACACACTTTATACATCGGTCCGTTGCACGTCTATATATGAAATTAAATAACAAATATTGATTTTTCGCTTCCACTAGACTTTATCTATTTAATCTATTTATTTTTCTTTCTTGAATTGCGCGAAACTTCCCCGGAGAACCGCAAAGACAAACTTTGAACTTCGGGATCCACTTTTACCGCAGCTACTTAACCATTTGTATTTCTTTTTCTGTTTCAGGTACGTAAAAACAAGTTTTCGACGCTTTCCCGTGCCTCAAATGCACCATGTAAGTAAAACGGACTTTATTTCAAATATTTATCCCGAGATGGTTCGCATGGAAAAATAAATTAATTAATAATCATTCGTAATACTGTAAGTCGAAAACAGTTTTCTTTATCCGTATAAAATGTTGTCAGAGATCCCACCTTATTTTATTTATTTTCTATTAGAACTGAAAAATGTGTAAAAAATATTTGTCTGTGTCACTTTCGACTGTATTCGACTGTAATTTTCGTTAGTAAATTTTATCATACGTACTTGCACATATAAATATGTAAAATTATTTTATAGACTAAATTAAATATATAAAATTAAATATAGTTTTTTAAATATAATTTGAACTGTAAAATATATTTTATTAAGATGTTTTTATTATATATTTTCTGATTTTCGGCCCATTTTGTTGTTTCCAACTTTTCTTAATGGCCTACAACAGTTCAGTGTTTACAGACACTATTAATATCGTTTATATTAAAATTTCAATATATATATATATATATATATATATATATATATATATATATATATATATATTAGTAATTTTCCTGATACAGATTAATTTTTCTTTTATAATTACGAGTGTCTCCTCTCTTAGAATCTAAATAGAAATAAAATTATTAAGAAGCTTTTCTAATCGTTTGGAAATTGGACTTTCTTTGCTTATAATTTAAAAGTTTTTACTTGAAAGGCTGGCGTCATATATACTTTTAAGACTTCCACGAAAGAATAGAAATTTAACCTTTTTTTGGAGACTCCAATTTTAAAAAATAATTTATTAGTTCCAATCGGAAATAGAAGTATTTTCTACTTAGCAATATTTCTCTAAATATTTTCTTCGATTTTTTAAACATTTTGCCGACAAAAGTTCATAAAGAAAAAGTAAAAAATACCTCACATTTGTTAAAAAATAGCACAGAATTTTATTGAATTTAAATTTCTTTTTTTTTCCCGCAATTTCCAAAGGCTTAAGTAAAAGAATGTCCAATTAAAATAATCCTATTCTATTTGGCTAAAAAGAAAGCGCAGAGAAAAAGCTCGGGCAAACTTTGTAACCACTTTTCTCTTAGATATATATACACCCACTCACGAATCTACTACACACATATACAGACACACACACAGCGATGCAAAGGGGCCACTAATGAATAAAGAAGGAAAAAGCCCCGCGAGCGCTTTGCGAATTCAATCGCACGTCCAGCTCTGGCGCCTCTCCTATATATAACATAGATGTACTTTACCGAGCACTCATCGCCGAATCCCGCAAACGGCCTCAATTAACCGGTTCGAGTTTTCGAGTGCAAATAAAATCCCTCCCCCCACCCCCTTGATCCCGAACTCGCCACCACTTGGAGTTTCGAGCCCGCGCGCGTCAAAGACGCCTCCTTCTCCTCCTCCTTTGCTGTTTGGCCCAGCGGAGCGAGAGAGCGATATAGGATGGGAGGATGGAGCAGCAAGCGCATCCATCCAGCATCGGAGTGATCTCGGCAACTCCGACTCTTACTATTAACGTAACCGGCGCGTAATTAGCGGAATCTTCCTCCCCCCCTCGACATATATACATGTAAGGGCGCGGCAGCCGTTAAACGCGGATGAGCCATGGCGACTATGTGTGTGTGTGTGCGTGTGTGTCGGGCGATTCGTCCGGTGATACTTTGGAAGGGGGGAGGGTTATTGCGCTACATTATATATATAGACAGAGAGAGAGAGAGAGAGAGAGAGAGAGAGAGAGAGAGAGAGAGAGAGAGAGAAGGAAGGGCTCTGCTTCAGTCTGGAAATCGGAATAAGCATCATCAGATTTTGGTGCCCTGACGCGAGTTGGAATGGAGAATTTTGCGAAGTGGGCTGCGAGTTTCAGTCTGTGTTTGTATATACATGCATTTCTACACATAGATATATGCGAAAGGGGCTCGAGCGCAACCTATGCATACATGTCTACGTGCGTGTGCGTCCGTCCGTGCGTGTGTAACCGCGATAGCTTTGGCAAACTGAATTTAGACTCCCTCCACGTGATCGTCGCCGTCGCTCGAAGTACTCGCTGAAATTACGACGCTTTCATGCTCAGAAATTGATTTTTAAATTATGTGTAAAAAACATTTTCTTGTTTGAAAAGCTTTTATAGAAATAGAAAGTACCTTTCAGCTTTGTATATATATATATATATAGTTTTGAAACCTGAGAATAAATACGAAATCTGCCGAGAATTAAATTACAGTTTGTTTTTTGTCCGGCGAACTTTATATTTCACTTGTCCACGATAAAATGCCGAGAAGGGCTGTACATAATTTGTTGAGTATAGGCCCGAAGCGAAAATAAGCGAAAACGGGTATCGTGTGTGTGTGTGTATATATATATATATATATATATATATATATATATATATATTATGACGAAGCAAAAGCAATCAAAGAAGCTGAGAAGCTGAGTGCAAACAACATTGTCGAGCGAATATCCCCCTCGAATCGAATCAACGCGCCTCGCGCAGTATTATTAAGGCCTCAGAAAAAAACATAACACACGATTGAACATATATAAGATATATATATATATATATATATATATATATATATCTTTGATATAAGAGGTAAACCGGTTAATTTTCATCCACTTATATTTTTGTTACGCGTTACGCTTCTTCCCATACATACCTCTATATATACAAGACTTGTGCGAGGTGTAGGTAGACTACATATATTTGTTTCGTCAAGCACGTGGAAGAGTAAATTGTGCGAAGACAATAATTTCACGATAAATATAATAATCGATCTAATTGTTGAATTATTCACTCCCTTAGTGCAGATTTTTATATTATAAAAAGTTCCTTAAAAAAAGATGTTGGCGAATGGATTTTTTCGTAGTTTTCCATCGAAATAAATAATTAGTATTCATTCGTATAAGAAAGAGAAAAATTTTGCCTAATACTATTACAGTTCTGGTATAGATTTAGTTATGCAAGCTTTTTTTATTGATTGATGCCGACACTCACGGTATAGTGGAAAGCAATGAGCCAATGAATATGATTTTCGTGCTTTATCGATTTATTTTAATTAATGGGCTATATGCATATTATGAGCTAACGTTATTATACTGTATTTATAATTTATTATTGTTTTAACATGGCTAACAGAGTTAATCCGCCGCTTTGTCCTCTAATTTATCGATTGAAAATAGATAGGGAGGGTATCGTCAACAATTTTGTCGATAATCGCCTCAATAGAAACGAGCGTTCATGCGAACAAGTTAATTTCGGCTTACTAATTGTTCCTGAATATACGAGAATTAAATCTATACGTATTCTAATTGAAAACAAATTCAATTTAGCTATAACCACGTCTAGGGAATTTGATACTAGGTTTTAAATTTTAATCTTACATTAGTATAACAAGGAAGCATTTTTGTTTGTATATCGTTTTCTTTACATCATACATGTTCATAATTCGAAAGAATGAAATATGTAGGACGCCAGGTATACTATTTTAAAACCGATAATCGAAAATGTGAATATGAAGGGATTTTGACGGAGTAAGAAAATTAAAAATAAAAACTGCAGGATATAATTAATTAGGATAGGTGATGCCCGCTTTATCGAGATCATCTCCGGACTGTTCGCGATAAGAAGTGACTTAATTCAAATACTTGATATGTATGACGTTGATCCGACGGAACCGTTCACATGATCTTATTTAGCACGGTGGCTATCAACAACGAAAGATTAGTAACATTAATAGAGTAGAGTTTTGAGCAATCAGAAATGGAAGGGCTAATCTTTGGAAAAAGCGAGGTGGTCTCGAATATCGTAAGTGTACCCCGATCATCTACAGCCCCGCTGCAACGACGATGGAGTACTTATGCCCTTGATCAAATTCTTTATTGTCGCACGTATAAGATTCAGTTTTATTTTTAAAATTTTTAAAGGCCCACGCTCGAAGCACAGTAGCACCGCGGGCGGTCGCAATACCTATAGTACTCATTTCCTCGTACAGCTTTGCGTTTCTATATATCAGCGTTGGAGGTACGTCCACGCCCATGCGACGGAATAAATCTCGCTTGTTTTTTTCCATTCCCGCTTACATAATTTAACCGTATACTAGAATTACGTATATTATTATTAAAAAAAAAAATTCAGATGGTATGAACTTGAGCTGCTGCTTCTCTGAGTTGCTTACGCAGGTTGTAGTATATTTATGGAATAATTCCTCTACTCGTACCATAGGCACTATTCGCACATCTTTTGCTCACTGAATGTCACAATTCTGCATTGTAATAAACTATCAGAAACAACCATACTAATCAACAATTTACTTCTTTATCTCACTCCCCCGTATTTGCTCCCCTTTCTCCTTCAATTGCAACCGGTATTCACAACCACAATGACAATTTACGAACTCCGGCCTGAGCTTCTGTATATACACACATACAAGCACAGCATACACGCGCGCGCACACACACACACACACACACACACACAATATGATAGTGATACTCGGAATGCATTCGAAATACCCGCGCGCGGCGCGCTAATCAGGAATTAAAGTCCCGCAGAATGGAATTCATTACGCGACCGTAGATCATCCCGCGCGGCGCGCGGTTCCACCTTCGCGCTGCGCGTACAGGTTTATATATATATATATATATATATATATATATATATATATATATATACATATCTATATATACAGCCAGAGCCTGCGTGCATATCAGGGGACGCGTCTAGTTGCGTCGGCCGCATTGTCACGCGCGCTGTGTACGGTGCGCGCGCCCGCGTTATAATAAAGAGAATACGACACGCGCACGCGACGCGTACGTGCAGTATTACACACACAGGCATACACATATACACACGCGCGCGCTCTCTATTCCCTTTCTGTCTCTGCGGCTTTGTCTCCCTGTCGCAGCGATCTTTATTATCTATCTTTCTCTCTCCCGTCTCTCTCTCTCCTCTCTCTCCTGTCTATCTATGGTCTTTTCTATCCCCTTCCTGCTCTTTCTCTCCTCTCTCTTCTCTGTCTTTCTATGTCATTTTTATCCCCTTCCCTGCTTCTTTCTCTCCCTCTCTCTTTTGCTTTCTATGTCCTCTGATTGTGCGGTCGCACGAAACATCGTTCGATCATCATTTTCCTTTTCTATTTCACGAGCGGGTGTACCAGGATCTATTGTAGATATTTATATATATATACACGCTTCCCTTTGGTCGGAACGCGCGCGCAAGGGTGGGAATCGGCGGCGTTCGCCCTTTTTAATCCCTTCGCGCTCCGGGTCGCTCGAGAAGACGCACACATACAGGGCTTCGAGGTACGGTGCCCGAGGATATGCTGTAATTATCGTTTGCGCTTAGTTTGTGATGGCCCAGGTATCGAGTATATACATACAATATACTTATATATATATATATATATATATATATATATATATATATAATGTTGGTGGCTGGAAGAAATTATGTTGTTCCGCCATGTATATACATATATATATATATATATATATATATATATATATATATATAAATAATGAAATACATTGTGCGAGGCATTTTATTTTTTCATCTTCTGCTATCTATTTTCTGTTCAAGCCCATCAGTTTCACGGCTATGCGAGCGGAATCCAAGATTAAGTTTTGTATAGAATTTTTCGTTAGTAGTGCTCGAATTGGATGCGTACATTTTAGTTTAATAAAGAATTTCACTATAACATTTATAATATCTAGGCCGACCAAGAAAGTAGACCACTTCAAACAGTCGTATCGAAGTCCATAATTGAATCAAAATTTCAGTCATATCAAAACGGATTCAATATTTTTCCGCAGAAAAATAGCAGAATTGGTTATTTTCTGTCGGAAACAAATAATGAAACTATAATGAATTCATAAATATAGATAAATTTATAATAGCTTTAATTTCATATGAACGTATCAGAAATGACAGATATAGGTTATTGAATTCCAAGGATTCTGTTTCACACCGATTATGTGTGTTATTTTTCCTCGTAGAATTTGAAAACGATTGTATTTAAATGACAATTGTTACTTTTCGTCGTGGAGCTAACTATAAAAACGCAATGATTTGTGACTAATCATAAATAGCGTTACGTTACGTTGAAAAATGAATGGTGCTAATTTTCGTCGAGAGTATCGACACATTTCAAGTAAAATTTTATTTTTTAATAATTGGATGAGTCTTAAATTTAAGATAAAGATTTTAACTAGTTATCTTTATTCGAGCCTCTATCAATTTTAAATACCGGAAAGAACGGTGATCGAAATAACATACAGATATATAGTTAATCTCTTTTTTATTAATCACGTATAAATCGTTTCATAAATATTTATATAAAAAAATAGTATAATCACTACGAAAACAGAAAATACTTAATAATCTCGACGAGAGATTCTTGCACGATCCATGCTTAAGTTGTGTATAATTTATATATGAACTTTCCATGCTAAAAATAACCTAAATTCATGTTTAATGTTTTCATAATTGTTAACTTGAGGTGCATCAGAAGCAGAAGTGCGAGATATGTGACGCATCTTAATCAAACAGTGTATATATATATATATATATATATATATATATATATATATATATATATATATATGGATACAGTGAGAGATCGAAAGAAAATTGTACAGGGTCGTGAAAGACCGGGTAAGCGTGGCACACCGCGAGCGAGAAGAGCGGCGAGAGCGTGCTGAGTAGATCTTCTATACATACCATACGCACCCCCTGATGCTTATTCTGAAAACTATATACATACATATATATATATATATATATATATATATATATATATATATATATATATATGTATGTATATAAACAACGGCGGCCCTCCTTCAAGTTCTTGGGAGTCGTCAGTATTTATTCAGCCCACCCCTCTTCCTCTCTATCTCGCCGCCGCTGCGGGACGACTCGCGGCTATGTTTGCAATTTCGTTATGGCGCTGCTACGTACACCAACTCCCCCCCCCCCCGCCGCTCTAGCACGACCCGCCAATTCGCTTTCTCTCTCTCCTAGTCCCTACGATTCGCGCCAAAGTTCACGCGCAATTCTCTGCTTATTTCCATCGCGGTGGTAGATATATATATATATATATATATATATATATATATATATATATATATATATATATATATGTATATATGGCGTTGCAAATTGGAAACGCGTTAATAACGAAATTAGCCCCCGTACGTTGCGTCGCGCTCAGAGCCGCGCCCGCCTCGGCGGAGCGATAAACGTTGCGGCGCGCGATATTGACGCGGCCGTTAAGCGCATTATACATACATAGTAGATGTTATATTATCTACCGCTGTAATTTTGCATTCCAATTGTTTGCCATCTCCCTCCACCCACTTTCTATCTCTGTCTCTCTCTCTCTACCTCTCTCTCTCTCTCTCTCGCTCTCTCTCAGTCCCTCGGTTAGATTAATTCAGCACGGGGCGAAGATTGTCGATCGTTATAGAGGGCGCCCGCGCGTGAAAGCGGCATAATGGTGCGCCCATTAAGTAATCGCCTTTGTTTCCTCGATCTTGCCCCCCCCCCTCCGGCATATAATATTATAATTCGTGAGCGGAATAATGCATTGCATGCACTGCCCGTGCTTGTGTAACGTCGTTTATCAGCCGTTCGCTAATATTGTGCAGTTGGAATAAATTTACGTACATCGAGCCGATCCATGATATAGCTAGATTTCGCTATATGTATTATATATGTTACATGAGGTGCCAGTGTACAGCTATAATTTGATAATTCGACGAAATACTATATATTGAATTAATTGATTTTACGAAATTCCAGCTAAATTTTTCCCGATTCCACAGGATTAAAACGTAAAATAAGACTAAGAGAAAATTCATCACGTGGTGATGAAAATTCATGGGGTGTGTCGATGTCTAGTACGTGCGGACGAGGTTGGCGTCATTATGCTCCGTGGATTTGAAGTTTGTATAAATTTATAGGTTTGGGACGTTGCTTTAAGCATAGAGGAAGAGTAAGCATTAACATTAGTTTGAGGTATCGCCAGAGTGTTTTGTTCCTGTAATGTACATAAGCGATCACGTTCGGTGAATTTTGAGTCCAGAAAACGCGCGAGAGGCGCCATTAGTTATCTAGTTACGATCCCGCTTTATTTTACGATTTACTTAATTTATACAGTTCGAATCGCCCCTCGCGCTCGGGATTCACCTCAATTCGCGTAATTCGTAATACAGCGATAGATTCCGGGCGTTTCGTTTTGGCAGTCGGCTTTCACGCGAATACCTCTCGCATACGGCACGCGCGGCAGAGCGGGCTCGGGCCTGTTTACGCTGACTAAGTATACGCGCGGCGGCGCGCATTAATTTAATTTAAAATCCGATGTACCTATTGTCTTTCGGAAACGAAATTTTAATTAAAATTCGTGCGTACACGTCGAGCGCGATATTTATAGGTAGGTGTAATTGAACCGCGCGTTATGTGTAGCGTCCAAATGAAAACCGGGCTGAAGCCATTTGCAATCGCTGTTCCTTAAAAATTAATATTACGGAAAATTATTGGACGTAATCAAATCTTGTTTACTGTTTGACTTTCTTAAATCTTACAACGACCATCTGAATGTTCCCGTCACAAATGAAATCAAATAAAAATCAAATTTAAAAGATCACAAGATCTCTTCTTTGACTTTTAAATTTGACATGATTCGATTTGAATTTCACTTTTATTTTAGTCCATCGACAGTTATATCATTCTTATCGTCAATTTAGAGTTTGACATTCTTTCACATACTCTCAATAACGTTCTCTTGCTATCCTTGATAAAACAAACAACGAAGATATTTCTCTACCTTATATCAAATTGACGCCAATTCCGACACGTTCTCCCGGGAATTAGAAATGCGACCGCGTGCCGTTTTTTTCACACGAATCCCCGACCACTGGGATACACAAATCCGCTAACAGTCCCACTTCCACATGCCCGCTCTCCTCACGGTCGTTAGACGAGGAATCCGGGAAAAAAGGCGCACCGGCATCGCTTTCGACGCTTGGCCGAGCGCCGCCACCGCGCGTGTACGTCGGGCGTCGCGTCGCTTAATAAACGACGCGCGTGGCGCATTCTTACGCGTCTATAGAAAGCGCTCGACGCGGCGCGGCGCGGGCTCGTTCCCTCTTTGCGAGGCCTAAGGCCGACGCCGCCACCGCCCCGCGAATTACAGCTGCGATATAATGCAAGGGCTTGGTGGGAGGGAGGTTGTCGTGGCCAACGGCCAAAAACAACCCGAGCGGACGCCCGCGTGCGTACGCGTGCCTGCGTGTAATCGGCCGAGTAATAAATAATAAAGAGATCGCTCGACGATTCTTCGAAGGTGACGTGTTTTAGTTCGGACTGTTACGACCAACTTCGGCTTGTATCAGTATATATTGTCTTTAATTTTTGTTAATTTTGCGAGAATGCCAATGATAGTTGGTAATTCTGTAAGAAACTTGTTGAAATAGTCACAATCTCGAGAAAGGATAATGTGAATAATTTACATCTTATCTCTATACTGGAGAAACTGATATTGAAAGTGATCTTGAATAAGATAAAACCGAAACCGGTCATAATAAATTAAATTAAATAGGATAAGTGTAGTTTATTTATCCGTTCAAGATATTGTGACAATTCCAACCCATGTCTGTAACAGAACTTTTTTTTTACTGTACAGCTTTCATCCCAATTCTGCGCTCCAAAATATTATCTTTCATGAAAAAAATCGGCAGATCTTTCATTCGATCAATGCTCATCGAGAGACCAGACGTAGTTCTCTTGAACTCGCGACGAGCACAACTTCAGCCCTACGAGTCTTGCCCTTACATTTCCCCAAAAAAGACAGTCCCGTACAAACCTATGTCCTCCAACTGAGCATTCATCATTTACTTCGACACAAACGAGTGAATTACTCTCATTAGCAATGGAACATCCTCAAAATTTTCAATAACACACAACGTACGAACCAAATTCTAAAGCGAGTTTGTGCTATTCCTTAAATTACCAGAAAATCTCTACGCGAGAACCGATGAAATTTAAAAAATTTATGTTCCAAGAATTAGCCAATCAAAATGATTACTGATAAGCTTCGCCAATTATCTACCGGTTTTCGTTAAGTAGTCGACGCAATCGATATTTCCTTATCAATTTCTACCAGTTCCAAGGCGAAATAAAAAAAAAAATTCACCCTTCGAAACTGACCGTTACTACTTGATCTTCCAAATACTTTGATTTCTGCTATAAAGAGATGGCGCGTCAAATTATATAGTGCCTCGGCCTTATCTCGGTCGTTCGGCGTACGCGCGGCAGGGAAGAGGGGTCGGATATAACGCGACATCCGTCGGCCCTTAAGCCTTCGGCGTAAGTGATGTTGGCTCGGGTATCAATTTATAGCCCGGCGATCGGTCGAAGGACGTCCGTTTTACGGCCAATAACTGTTTTCGCGCGCCCTCTCAGCCGATCTCGCTGCGCCATCAACTGTATAGCGGGGAGGGGGCAACGTAATCATCGCCGTAATATAGATCCTTTATGAAATTCCCGAGAATATGAAAGGAATAAATTCATTATATATATATACACATACGATCAAAAAGAAAATGAAAAATTGTTCCAATTATATTTGTTTGTAGAATTTTGTTTATTATTTATTTTATCCTTATACAATTATATATTTACATTATTGCTTTCCTTACATCATTTTTTTGACTTTTCACTATTGTACAGATTATTCGTTGATTGTTTTTTATAATTATTAGAATTTCCATTTTATCTATGTGTCTTTGTTGAATACAAGTATTTTATTTATTTATTTACTTTTGCAATTCAATTTTTCAAATCTCTATCAACATTACTTACTGTTTATGAAGGAATTGCGTACAATTTCTGGTAATTAATAGCTCTAATACATATTTCAGCAAGTATAGTATACATATATAGTCATATACATCTAGTAAATAATAAATTTTTTCTTTACTACTCAGCTGTAATTGAGATATAAACACATAAATACATATAAACAATTAATTTGAATAATTAAAATATAAATTATATCTATTTATATATATAATGAAAAGAATCAAGTTTTTTCGTTTTTTCTTCACGTTCTGCTACAACATATACGTGTACAAATTATTTATCGATGAGAATCGTCTTTGACCCTGAAGGACAAAATTTATTCGAATGAATCCAATTATTATCACAGATGCATACTACTTTCTCCATTCCATGTAAATCGCATTAAACGATATTTCTATGTACTCTTGAATAGTCTAAAATTAAAAGAAATTTCGAATACTGATACATTTGCTGAATAAAATAGTCGAGAAGTAACAAGAAGCTGTGTTGAAGATATTGCGTTGACGTACTGTAAATTAAAATACATATATACGTACTACTAAATTACATATTTAGTGATTCGAGACAATCTCGCAGTAATTAAAGTGCTAATTTTCAATTTTAACTCCATATTGTCGTTATTTACAGGCTATTTGATTTTTTGAATTTGTTGGTACCGATAAAGTAACAGCAAATAAGGTACACGAAGTTTTACCAATACAACATATTTGCAATACAAAGGACGAATTATCCATAAAATCCGCGGCTCTCCTATCACTTTGAATATCTAGAAAAGCTAGCTCGCCGACAATTACCATAAATTGGACGAAACGAAGCGCACGCGCGATTTTCGGACAGACACATCTCTCGACGAAATTCCTTTTTCGCCCGTTCCGCGCTCCCTCTCCTCTAGCCGTCGCCGGAACACGCGCTCGCATTCTCCTCCTTTTAACACCGCCCGCGTGCATCAGTCTGTCTCTATAGCGCAGCCAACGCCCAAGTTCAAGAACGTCGTCGTCGTCGTCGTCGTCGTCGTCGTCGAGGCGTTCTCGGGTGGCCGTATAGAGTGGCTCCCTACTCGCCGGCTGCTTTAACGACTTGCCCGAGGGTTTAAATTTATCGCTCCCCGCCACGACTAATCGAGCTCGCGATTTTCTCTCTTCTCGGCCCTCCGTACTGTGACGCTTGGGCTTTGTTACTTTTTTTGGGCGGGCTGAAGGGGGGGGGGGTTCCTTGACGCGACGACCGGCAGTATTAAGGGGGATTTGTGCCCCGTCTCTGTCTCTGTTTTACTAGCGACTTTCGCTCTTTGAAGCAGTTTCGCAAGAGGCAAGTTTTTGGCGTTTTTTTAGTAATTACTTCTTGTTTTTTTTTTTTGACTTATGTGATCTAAAATTTTCATAGCAATCGATTCAATAAAATGAAAAAATTCATTTTACATAAATATTTTATTCGTTCGGTTCAAAAGCTATATTTGTCATTTATATAAATTTTATTTATCATTAACTCCGAACAGCTGCTCATCTAAACTATATAGAATTCTAATAAAAATTTGCCGAACCCACATATGAGTATAAAAATAAAATAGATATTTATTTGTTATCGTAGAGCAGAAAGTTTTTTCCCGTTTCTAAAAAAAATATAGAATCTGATGTTGGAATAAATATTTTCTATCGGTGAGAGTGTATTTTATGTGGGGGGGGGGGGGCAAAATAAGACAGAAATCAATAAAAATATTTATTTAAATGAGAAAAACTATTTCTATGTCTGGTCGTCTAGTGCGGGGATATTTTTAAAAACGTAAATATAAAACCCACTTTCAAAGGCCTTTCGAGCAAAACACGCGCGATATTTCGTTCTATCCTATCAAAATATTATTTTTATTTCTGCTCCTTTTTTATTCTTGAAAAAACGTTAGAATTATACGTTCTTTTTTTTTTAAATAAAATTATTATAGTGGCTTCTAATGGCTATTCATCGACGATAATTCATTGGGCCAATGCACGCTTACATTGTAACCGAGAAATTCGCGAAATTAGCGCACAAGGTCGAAAATTCCAGGCGCGCGCTGGCTGAGAAACGCTCGCGGTTCGCGGCGCTACATCCGATATCGGGTTGGGAATATTTATTTCGTGAAGCCTGGAATTTGCGTAACAGCCGTGATAAATGCAACGCGAGCGAAATGGCCGTTATTAATTAGACGGAACCCCCGCTGCTATATATATATATATATATATATATATATATATATATATATATATATATATATGGGAACGTTGAAAGCTCGCTGATGGTACCCACATCTATAATGCCATATAACTGTTTCTAGTCAGCTCTCTCTCTCTCTCTCTCTCTCTTTCTCTCTCTCTCTCTCTATCTCTCTCTCTTTACGCAGCGACACATCGTCGCGATTGGAGAACTACGACGCTATATTAACCTGGACTCCTACACCGTTGTCTTCATTCTCTTTCTCAGCATAATTAAGGATCTGCGCTTATATAGCGCGGAACAACGCGCAGCGTCACGTCTTCGCGCGCGCACGCGATTACCCATACCGATTGCTGATATATACAACTCTCTTCGGCGGGGCGGGCGTCTAGGAGGGGTGGGGTGTTAATGGCGCGTTTTACGCGAGGCCGTCGGACGCGACCCTATTAAAATTCATTAGTCGCTCGCGATAAATCATCCCAAGTATAGTTTAGCGCCGCGTCGCGATCGCCCTCTTATAAGTCACCGCGAAAGAGAGGGAAGGTCGAGAATTCGCGCGGACGTCCACCTCTGGAGAAAGAGAGAAAAAAACGACTTTGCCGCACTGCGCGCTCGAGCGTTTTTGTCGCTGAGTGTGTGCGTGTGCGTGGTGCGCACGCGATACTCTAAAGCAGATTATGCGACAGTGTTAAAGAGAGACAGAGGGAGAGAGAGAGAGAGAGCGAGAGAGGACAAGCGATAGGGAGGTAAAATACTTTCGATTGCTTTGGAGCAATGCCGCTTTGAAGAACGATTTGGAAAGATGGTTGCGCTTACCGAGGGGCAAAATTACCCGCTAGGTCGAGTAATTTAACACTTTGATAAAGAGCGGTTTAATAATTGAAGCGTAGTGAATTTTAACTGTATAGTTGCGATTTATCGATTAGACTTTTCTTTAGCTGATTATAATCTGGACTGTCTTTATAATATTTTAATAATTTCGGACCGAGATATTATGTAAAATGATTGTTCTTATTGGGTCGCCGATGCTAAGATGACATTGTTATCGATCCAGCAGAATGAAAACAACATACTCTCAAAACTTTTAATAAATTTACTTGAAAGCTACAACAGTTACAAAAGTTTCTAAATTCATTACAAAATTCTAATATTCTGACCTAAATTAGTATAATTTTTAGAATTTGTAGTTGTTTTTTTAATTTAAAACAGACTGATTATGTTTAATTTCTGGAAATCCATCACACAACCGTAATACATTCTTGAGACAAACAGACTCCCTAAATAAAAGAGCCAATTACACCCTGGAAAACTGCCTAATTTTCTTGATCGACCGATAAAATCATTTCGCTGCGATATTGTGGAATGTTCATTAAGAAGAGCTTCTACGAAATTGCTCAATACCGCACGAGATAACGGAAGCAATTGCTCGGTGTGTCCGTATTCGGTATTCAGAAAGTTTCCCGGATGGAATTAAGCCGAGCAGCGCGCTTTGCAGCTTATTAAAGCGACGCGATCCTTAATATATATATATAGACAAGTATATGATACAAGCGGCTCGATCTAAGGCTAATTTGAACGTTCTCCATCGTCGTGCTAACGGGCATAGTGAGCGGCCAGGTTAACTTTCACAGAGCCGGAGCGAACCGTGCGATCGTTAAAATTAACGTTTATACATTCTAATTTCAATCGTGCTCTTAATTAGAATAAGTTCGAGTCCTTTAGCGCTCAATTGACTCCTCAGCCGATTATATTTATTCTCATTGCTACTACAATATATCGGCTCTTCGCATAGGAGGACATAAAAGTTTTAAAACTAACTAAACGAAAACTTTTAGTTTTTAATGGAGGATTGACATAATGAGAAATGGTAATATGACGAAT
This sequence comes from Sycobia sp. Sy_11, assembly GCA_018907035.1. Lineage (NCBI taxonomy): Eukaryota > Metazoa > Arthropoda > Insecta > Hymenoptera > Epichrysomallidae > Sycobia > Sycobia sp. Sy_11. The sequence goes on from JACCIC010000004.1 coordinate 4,085,683, forward strand.
ATAAAAATTTCTTGCCTATTAAGAACTCGATCTTCGCCCTCCCCACACCCAATAAAGAGCAGAGAAACTTTCAGATGCTCTCAAATGCTAAGACGAAATTGAGAAATAACGTTTACGTCGGGGTTTACGATAGTTTGGTCGAGCCGACGACTGAATACTAATCCTCCGGGAATTCCCCACGGACGAAATTCAAACACATAACAGTTCTGTATCTTTATCGCCGTGAAGGTTGTCATTATGATATATTCGTCGACGATCGTCCCTCGATCGATTAACGAATTGATGGGAATGTAAACGTATGCGGGGGTGAGCCGTGCTAAGGAAATAAAAAGCAAAAAGAAAGAAACAATCGTCAAGTTGGTTGGCGTGGCGGAGTTTCACAAGGCGGCAGTAGTGTTAGTCGAAATTGGTCAGACGCTTATGTCAGATGCCTCTTCTTCCATATATATTGTAACAGTGGTATATCATTATAAGCGCGTCGATAAGTACAGACAATCATATCATCCGACTCGGATGAATCAATGTACAATTTTTTAATCCGGCTCTGATTAATTAATCTAATTTTCGCCGTTGGCATACTGGAAGAGTCTGTTATTTTATATATAGATCTAGCCGCGCATATTAACTGGCAATTGGTATGCTGTTACATGCATCGCGTCGCCTCGATCGAACTATGTAATTTAGGTATATATAATAAGCTTTGTTCAATCCCCCGTGTTTTTAAATCCTCCATTATATTTATTCGATTGAGAATTTTACGGCCATTATATGCATGCACCGGGTGAACGGTGTCAAATCATAAGGATTTGCGAATCTATATATATATATATATATATATATATATATATATATATATATATATATTCCATTTGAAAGCCGGAGGTATATTAATAGAACGCTTGTGGGCGCAGCGCTCGCGTATACACCCAATCTTCCTCCGATTCATGCAAATGTTATCTCATTGTCACGCTTCCCCGTTGCTTGCTTATTCACTTTCACTCTCTCTCTCTCTCTCTCTCTCTCTCTCTCTCTCTCTCTCTCTCTCTCTCTCTCTCTCTCCCTCTTCCTCTCACAAGCATGTCGCCATTAATTAATGTCGCCTGTATACGCACGGCAACCACTTCTTCGGCTCCCACTTCTCGCTCTCTCTCTCTCTATACGTATATACACACGCCTCCGTTGCATGGACAAGAGGCAACGAAGCAACAGCAGCAGTCCTGCCCTCACCTTCTACCCGCGCTCCGACAATCGACCATAATCCCGATGACTCGATTTATTATGCAAAGGACTCCTACGTCCTTGCTGCTCTCGTCTCCTGCGGCCGTTTCTGGGCTCGGTGCACGGGATCGTACCTTAGCGCGCTTTGTCCGCGTGTCCCGCATTGCGATCGCGTACAGTACACTGTTATCACGCATACCTTATACATAGCGGGCAAGAGTTTTTCGCCAGTTCTTTATCTGCATTTACCGGAGAGCGCCGTCTCAATGATTCGCGCTAAAGTACTTGAGAAAAGTGCGCGGACATCGGTCCGTTCCGGCACCGTATAATGCCGAGTTGAAAATAATTGCGGTTTCGGAGAAGCACCGAGCAAAGTCTAGTATTCATAATTAGCATAATGGAGGGTATTTAAATTTTAAATTCCCGACAACAGCTTCTCGGTTTCTTTAATTCTCGGTTGAGCCGCGGTTGCTTGCGTGTTTTTGGCACAGCAATTTCAACCCAAATACCTCAAAGGATTCTTTCAAACTTTTAATGGATTTATCTATATGTAAAATTCTGCACAAGTTTCTCGCTTTGTTCACAGTGGAATCGATATTATTTCAAAGGAATTTCAGCAACTTTATTTCCCTAATAAAGGACCCTGTTATCATTAGTAGATTCTTTAAGAAATTCGTATTAAATAGTATTTAAACCGAAGAAGAAAGCACGAACTTTCTCTGCCAAACTTTCAAAATGCATTTAAACTTCGTGGAGAGGGGTAGTTAGCCCATAACCTCGAAAATCGCATTAAAGTCCAATGAACGTTGCCTATGATTAAAAAAAAAAACGAAAAAAGTGAGTCAACAGAGAGCGGAGGCGACGAACCGGTAGAAGTTGATAAGAAAGAAATAAAAGAGGGAGAGGATGAGATTATGCTCCTCCCATACGTAACGGCGGCGTCTTATAAGGCCATTATAGGAGTAATTCCGTTCCCGTTATATAACCTTCCACCCACCCACCCTCCCCCTTCGCACGGGGGTCGGACATCGAAGGCGCGGCCGTAAATCCGCGCGTCTGTGTATAACAACTCGAATAAAGAAGATGCTCGGCCGAGTGTGTAATTCGATTCCGCCGATCCGACGTTATCCAGCGCCGTGGCGGACGACGCGACGCCGGCAATTACTTTGGCTCGAGCAACGGTTGGTGTAGATGGCGGGGGGGGGGGCGCTCCACTATAAAAAGAGCGAGGAATAAGCCATCCACAGGCCAGGGATGGGGTGTGGGGGGCGAGTCGTCTTCGAGACCGAGGAATTAGCGGAGTGAAATAAAAAGGGGGCGGTGGGATCAGGGTGGGAAAGAGACTTATTGACTCGGGACCGGCAGCGGGCGGCGCGCAAAATTTTCCCGATATTAAATAAGCCGAGCGAATTTTCCCGATCCCCGTGGCCGGATTTAATCCTCGTCCCGCTTCTGTGGCCCGCGCGATAGATAAAGAAGTAGGAGCGGCGAGGGGGGAGGAGGAGAGGGGTCAGCTATAAATTCAGAGTCAGCAGCGTCTGCTTCCGCGTTGTCCGAGGCGATTATAGAGAAAGTGGCAGATTGAGAGATCAGCGTTGGGGGAAGGGGGGTTGCGAGAGGCCAAGAGAGTAATTGGTTCATCGAGAATTATTGCAAGAGCCTCTTCGTCCTCGATCCTTGCGCACCGATCGATAATGCGCCATTCAAGAATCCTCGACTATATCTCGAGTGCACGGCGGCACTCCTTCGGTTCCGTTTGATATTTCTCGATCGACGCGAGGGGAAAGGCTGAGACAGTAATGCTGGATCTTTTCATTCGACACGTACGATTGGTTTCCATATATATATATATATACATGTTGTCAGCCGCGTGAGATTCAATTTGTCGCAGATGGAGGCCAATTTGTATTTATGTCGGCGCTCGGAATATCGTCCGGGATCAAGTCTAAAGCGCGTGCACTGCTCTCGCGTAGGGTATTGTTCCATTTTTCGTATGTCTATGTGAATTTCCTATACATTGGCAGTTCTCCAGATATGCTAATTTACTCGGTTTTAACGTCCTCGCCGATCAGATAAATCTCCGATGTTTCATTTGATGGATCGAATCTGGCGTCAGCCGTTGATCGGTAGAATGATCGGTTCGTTAAACTGACAAATCGAATGAATCGTGAACTGGATGTTAAGAATCTAGACAACAGAACCAAGTCATCGTACAACAGAAATGACATTGCAATAATGAATATATGCAAAGCGATACGTGTCGGGCGTATCGAGACATTTGTAAGATTATTTTATTCAATAGATTAACCGAACAGTCTGAAATATTAGTCTGCAATCGCGTACATGCTGCAACTTCTAATCTGCTTTCTAGCAGATTTTAAGCGTAGAAAAAAAATTTATCTGACCCTGTATTACAAACTTTATGGTCGTTGCGTGCGTGTCTTTAAGATACAAAAGCGAATCTTTTACGGAAAGTAAGTTAGTGTAGAGGTGGCCTACCATCGATTACGACAAATTAGGTTTCAATTAGTCCCACGGACACAATTAATTGCACCGAACGACATTGTTAATCTCCGAAATACAACCGATTCAATTCCTTTTCCTTTTCATCAATAATTTAAAAATATATTATTGAAATCTCCCATTGATCTCGGACATATGCACTGAATTTATATTTTTATATGAAACTAACGCTAACTGAACCTGTAAATACTTAGTTGTCTCTTAACGCAGAAGTCCGCAAAAAACCCCGTTAACTTTTATAGAAATCCATAAAAAAAAATTAGGCAACGCATAATTTCTGTTACTTACCGCTCAAATCGCTTGGACCCGTTAATCTTTAGCATATTGCTGCATGTACTTTCTCGAGTAATCAAAACAAGCCGACATTGCGTTTCTTTCCCCTCCCTCTCCCCCTTTCGCTCTCCTTTTAAAGTTAACAGCGCCGCGACGCGGGTATAGAGAGATAATATTTTTACATTTTTAAAGCGCAATTAAAAATAATCCTATCAAGCCCAGCTCCGGAAAATTAACGCGGGGCATCCAGCGCCTGTCGCGGCGACGGCGGCAGTTATATATATATATATATATATATATATATATATATATATATATATATGTATATACACTTATACGAGACAATAATTTCCCTTGCCGCGAGTTTACGGTGCGCGGGGGAGTCGATGCGCGCGCCCTCCCGCGACGTCTTTGTACGCAACTTTTCACGGCGCCCACGTGCGCGCGGAACGTTTATTATGTGCTGGAGAAAGTGGGGGAAGGAAGGGGGCTTTAAACTTAACTTTGCCGATTAGTAACTCATGATATAGGGAGGGAGGAGATAAGTTTTACTTATACGACGAAGCATTTCGACTTTTTTAGTGGCTCTATAATAATATCGTTCACTGGCGATACAGTTTTGTCTGTACTATAAGTTAGTTACAATTATCAGAGCATGTACATATGTATTACCGGATTGGTGTTTACGATGTATGAAGATCAAAAATTCTTATACCGGCCGGCAATTGTGGTAACAGATTCGATATCGCGATTGATTCTTGATATGGCTAATGTGAAATTTCGGTTCTACAATCATAAGCAGCAAACACACACACATACACAAACACACGAGAAGACTACCCTTGATGGAACTATTATATGTTCTGCTCTACTTTTTTTAGCTATTACAGTTCTAAGGGAAGATAAGTATAGTTTCGTGTTGAATTGCGGGTAATATAGCACTCACTTTTCTACTTGACAATGTGTTTTAATGAAACGGCGAGTGCGAGAACGTATGTTTTCATTCTTTGGAAAGAGACTGGAAAATGCGTATGTTCTTTTCTTTTTTGTCGTTAGAGGCTTGTTGAAATGAAACTCCGAGTATGTCTTTGTTTAGAGTCGGATTTATCCAATTAAAATTGTGCGTTTCGTAGACGTAATTTTTTTTTTCGTTTCTTGTCTGCTTCTGTCTTTTGAATTGCAAAGTTAATCGTCGATAGACATGTCTGCAAACTTAATCCAGGTAATTTTAATCGTTCAGTGATATTAATACCTGATAACGCGTCGAGTGTCTTTAGTTAGCTCGCTATTAATAATTCAGTATCCAATTCCATTAGTTCATGTCTGCTGTTTTTTCATCAACGTTCGACTCTGAAATATGAAATATCCGCATAAATATTAGATTGGATAAAATTGCTCGGGGTCTTTTACCTACATGTCATATCATATAAATGAGTAAGCAATATTAAATTATATACAAGCAGATATAAGTGGATTAAATTATATCTTTCAGTAGAATATTTATTAAAGTATAATGACAGGGTAAGGATCAAATCAGAAATTAATTAGTAACTATAAGATTCAAGATAATAGGAAATAAAGCTTTTATTAGATTATTTTTTACGAGCGTTAGCCTATTGGAGTTTGGAAGGGTATTCTTTCGTAAAACTTATCGGCCTCTCTATTCAGTTGTACATAAAATAATTTCTGTACTTAATTTTGTTTTTTATTTTTCATAGAAACATAAATATGAAACTGATCATCTTCTTCCAAAATATCCGACAATTTCACATACCACAACTTCGAGATCGTTTAAAAAAATCCATTGCATCCCATCGCCGACAAGAGCATTCCCGAAATGCTGCACTAGCGTGGCTCATGCACATGTGTATATATATATATATATATATATATATATATATATATATATATATATAAACTGTAAACGATACGCTGCTGTCGCGCGTGCACAAGTGCGCCGGTGGTTAAAATTTTTCCTCCTCGACTATTCTCGTCGGGAGCGAAAAATACCACCGGTACGCGCGCGCGCGCACAAGGGCATTAAATTGGCTTTGGCGCGCGTCCATCATTCCGACCCTCGGGCTCCGCATCGGCGCATCGCAGTCCTGCGATGAGCGCGCGCGGCGGGGGCTTTTTTCTCGTATTCTTTCCGCGGCCTTCCCCTCCCGCTCTCTCGCTCACAGTATATTAACCGCTCGGTCCCCGAGAACGCGAGTCTTTTTCCTGATATATATATATATATATATATATATATATATATATATATATGTATATATATATTTATTCTTTGTATCATTATTTTAGTCTCTCTCCCTCGCTCTTCTTTTCGGTCTCACCAAGGCTCCGTCGAATGTGTATTTCTTTTTTTTTAATTCACTCGTACGCCCGCACTGCGCGTGAACAAGTCAGCGGTTTCTTTCTATGTACACGCGTACAATGCCACGTTGATGTTCTCGACATTATATATGTGTATATATATCTATATATATATATATATATATATATATATATATATATATATATAATGTGTAAAAAAAATATATAAGGGAGCGCGATGTATGTATTATAATATTCGAGAGAACTCAGCGGGTACTGCTCTTTCGATCGACATTGTAATTATTATTTTATATTTGTAAGCGATACGGTGTTACTCGCTTTTAACGTATATATTATTAATTTGCAAACGTCCTTACCGAGGATTTCGAAAGTTCAAATAATGCACTATTATATTAACACTTCGGCGCTACTTCCTGCATACGCGGTGAAGTCAAATAATAACTCTATATATATACACGTATATATGCAGTTGTGTGCGTTTGTATGTGTGATAATTAGTACAACGGTTCGCGACCGTCGAATATAATTTTCGATTTGCGAGTGTTAATGCCGAGCCCGGGAAATTAGAAATGAGGATACCGCGAAACAATCGATTTCGCTCTCATCTCTGATTATGAATTGTCAATTGGCTTGTCCGCGACCAATATGTACAGTCGATTCGTCGATTGCATAAACGAATTCCCGAATTGCGTATCGCGCATTCCTCCTACGGTCAAATCGGAAATGCAGTAATAATTGTTATGTAAAAATGCTCTGATAAATGAAACTATAATCATCCTTGCGTCGGGTTTGAATAAGCGTTTAATAAATATAGTTCGTGACAGAGAATAAGATGTCTATAATTCCTTGTTTTTGTACATTAAGATATCTGCTGGGATCGTTAAATCTTTTTTTTATTTACAATATCGTGACACGGAAATGAAAGAAAACCCACCACAATTTCTAAATTATTAAAAAATTTAGAAATAAAAAAAATTATTGACGATTAAGCATCTTCTAATTCGAATCGCCTAAAGCTCCGGTGGATCAATTCCGTCGCTGCGATGAGAGGTTAAGTCAAGTAACCCACGACTCTCGGCTCTCATCTCTTTCCTTAGGAAGCCCTACTCCAGCGATTGAATTTTCAAGTTGAATTTTTTTTAACTACCGGCAGCCAGCAAAAAGCGTCAAGTGCCTTTAGTAGGGAAGGAGTAGCTACGGCACCGCGGTCGATATATCGTCGCATCAGAGATCAACCTAGATGGTGGACTGGTTCGATTTCGAAAACTTACAAAATCTTTTCTAAAATCCCCAAATAGAATATCCGTACAGTCATTATTTCGAATGAATCACTGGTCTAAAGAAATTCTGAATTAAAATTTCGAATTAAAACTTTGAAGGAATACGTACTTTAATAGATAAGTTGAATTTTCTTAGAGACATTCTTCACATTATGTAGGACATAATGATACTATCCAGTCTATTTTTTTACTAAAATTTATGAGAAAATAAATAAAACAGAATATGAATTTAATTCCATGCATTATTTGTAATTTTGAAAATCGTATATTTAATCAGAAGTAATAATCTTCACGATTCGTAATATATATATATATATATATATATATATATATATATATATATATATATATATATATATTATTTACTGTACATCAAATCTCAGGAGGACGATACTATTATTTTGATTAGCATAAATTATTTATAAAATTTTCCTGAATCGTCAAGCTTATTACTTGTGACTAAAGATACGAGTTTCAAAATTACAAACTATGCATAGAATTAAATTACATTCTGTTTTTTTATCTTCTCATAAATTTTAGTAAATAAATTGACTTTATATTATCATTATAAGCTCCATAAAGTGAAGAATGTACATATATATATATATATATTTACGGTGTATGTTCTGCACTCCCGCGCCAGCCGGGCCGCGCGCGATTCCTTGCAGCCACTACACTCACGTACTCCTCCTCCATTGCTCCCCTCTTGTGACCTTTCTATAGAGAATTTCAGGGGGCGACGCGGCGACACGTAGACTGCGCGGTTCGACCGCTACTCGACGCGCACGGCCTATTTATCTTTTCGCGCATCGGCGACGCGCCCTGCATGGCGGCGCGGACGCGCGGACGATACGGCGAGTATATTTCGCGAATTGATTCTGACGCTTTCATGACGCGGGTCGATGGCAATTTTGATATTTATAGAGGACCGCGGGCTCACTTTTGTTCCCCTATGCCCATGTCTATATATACGAGACTGCGTGTGTGTGTGCGTGTGTCTACATATGACGTGCTTTTGTCTAGGCCGCGACAACAGGCTAGGTCTAGATATTTCAATTCGTGTTTGTCTATGTATGTATAAACTCAATTTGAGAACTAATAAATCTAATACTAGTCTATATTACGCGCGGGGTGCAAAACAGAACAGACTTATAGCGATGACTGACTTGTCGAATGTGTGTGTGTGTGTGTGTGTGTGTGTGTGTGTGTGTGTGTGTGTGTGTGCGTGCGTGTGTGCGCGCTTACGTAACACAAACTTGATTCCAGCTATGCCGATGGAGAAGACAGAATATAAAACAATAAATAATTCAAACGCATGTATTCGAATTATTTATTGTTCACGCAAAACTGATATGTCTATGCATTATATTGTATTATCGACTTTATATTTATTGTCATTTATTATGTTCATTGTAATTATTACTATTTGTTATATTAAATATTTCTTGTTTTGTAGTAAATAAAGAAATTTCTGAAAGTAAGAAAAACTTGTTAAGAATATAAACTGAATGATTGTTATGTTTAAACTGATTGATGTTAATTGAATATAAACTTGATTTTAATGATATCCTTTAAGGAATAAATCTCTTATAAATTTAAAATATTTTTTTACTTTGCGAGCTTCGAATTCTTGATGAAAGCGAAAGTTTTTTAGGTGTATATACCACGTTAGTATTTGTAATAGAAAAATATATAAATTGTATATTAGTATAAATTTCATAGTTAATAAAAGAATATTATTATTATAATTATAGATTACAAAAAAATTTTTAAATTCAAAAAAATTTTAGATAAAATTTCTTAAAAAGTATTAAGAATTCATTTCAGTATTAAGTTATATAAGCTTAATGTAAAAAATACAGAAAAAAATTTTTGAAGCAACGATATCGTTGCTGTCTTAACTTATGAAAAAGGATTTGAAAAAGTCAATGTAAAAAGCCTATCTCTAAAAGCCAGAGTAGATCAAATTATTTTTAGAGTATAATCTATTAACAGATCAAAGTCAAGAAAATTTTACAGCCAACGTCCCATAGTTAATTTTAATTTTTTTTTTAATATCCCACACCACCGAATCCATGATAAATTTACTTGGCATAGAATATCTCTTTTTAATTGAAATAGAAACTGGAAAAAAGGGTCACTAAATCTCCAACTTTGAAGTACGATAAACCACGAAACTAATACACCATGCACGAAAGAGCCATGTGACGCATAAAAATAATACTGACAGAAATAGCAAAAAAGAAACTTTCGTATAAAAACTATCTGTATGAAACTCGTACGCATAAAATCTGAACTATATATATATATAGCAGTACTCGCGAGAGCGAGCCGCCTATGCCGACGAGGCGCAGCGGCAAGGAGAGCCTATACTATACATATATAACTAATAAACTCGAATCACGCGCCTGATGCACGGGGCGCAGCGTCGGAGGGAGCGAGAGGGAGATTGGAGCAACAGCAGGACCAGCAACAGCACCAGCAGTCAACGTTAGATTCGCAACCGTGCGAGAGTACGGCGAAATATATATATACATACAAGCCATAGCGCACTGCAAGCCGAAATATGCATGAGAGTGCACCTAATTGGATCATTCGCCGCGACGTGATTCTCGCACCGACTCCCCCTCGCCCTCCTGCACGCGCGCGGCCCGTATTAATATCCGGTGCTGCGGGCGTGTCTTCCCCTTCACCAGCTCTCTGTCGCGCTCTTCCTCCCTTATTCTACCAAATTTTTTAGCTCCTACACGCCATTACACAGGTATACGTACCGAATATCACGCACACGGCAGAGAACCCCCCCCCCCCTCGTCATTCTCTTTACGGAGGCTCGCGAGCTGCGGTCTCGCTGTTTCACATATAGACGCTGGGATATCGATCGCGGTCGGTGTGAATTGCCTTACCCCTTACTTTCGCTTATGTAAGGCAATAGACCGCATACGGAGACGGCTGCCGACCGCGTAAACTAAGACGTTCCTGTACGTGCTAGCGATTTCGTATTTCCCTCTCTATCCTCTCGTTTTTTCCGCGAGCTTCGCAGTTGTGCATACTTGGATATTTTATATATATATATAGAATGGAATCGGTGCCGTATACAATTTTTATTTACGACTTCAGCTTCATAAACGATAAGGGAAAATTAAAGTAAACGATTCAATAACTTTGATTCGCGCTTTTTCCGAAATTTATTCAGGCGCTTTAAGATGTAAATTTTTTACGAAGTAGATCAAATTTGGATATGCAAATCTTTGTTTCTGTGCTTTGAAAACGAATTTCGGACGGGATAGAGAGTGGAGAGCCAGGCAAAAAGGACAGAATTAGTTTTTCGTTTCAATTACATTTTCTATATTTAATTTCTTCATTGCACTTTAAATTTGCGCGACTTTATCACATCGCCGCATCACGTCAAATTTAATAAACTTTCGAAATTGCGGAGATGTTTTATCAGTATTTTTTTACGTCAAATGTACTACGTTGAATAACAGTAAATCTTTGCAATTACTGTTTGCTTTTTCTTCATTGCCCTCCACAAATTTCAATTTTCAATTCTACATTTTTCCAGAATAACCGTCTATAGGTTAAACTTAGAAATCTGCGTAGTAACTTCGACAGTTCCATTCTCTTTAATATATTCAAATCTTCGAGTATATAAGTTTTAATTTATTTACAAACAGGCTCGTATAAAAATTTTTTTAAACAAATGTTTTCCTTCGTCTGGGCGTTTCAAAACTTTATTTTGATCTACGCAATCCTAGTATAAAATTTCGAGATATAATAATAAGTAACGCAATTCTTTTTTCACAAATCAATCGTTCGTGATTGGTTTTATTTTACAAATGAACAAAATTTGTTCCTCAAACGAAAAGCGCGTACTATTTCGCGATTCCGAAAACAAACTGTAGTTTGGCGCGCGGCGTATACGGCAAATTCAAAGGCAAATGATTACAGAGCCGCGCGCACGTATTGACGTATACATCGGATATACAGGGGACCGCGCGCGCCTCCGCATTATCCCGCGCGCCTCGCGTCACAATTGCAAATTAGCCTTCGCCCCACGGGTCTGTTTTTCCCCTGGTCCATGGGCGCGCGCGAGCTGCCGGCAAAAATTGGATTCGTTTTGCATGTGGCGCGCAGCCCGCGGCCAAAAGGTCGTTAGCGCCCGGAGGGGCGGAGGACGGAGCCGGCGCGTGCCTCGAATACGTCGATCGGCCGGCAATCCAACGGAAAATCGTTAAAGCTCCGCGAGAGGGCGAGGGAGCCGTGGACGAGGAGACGTTCGTTCGGTTGGTGAATTATATGCGATAACATAAGGGGAGCGCGGGACGCGACGATCGCGCGATGAGCGGTCAGCGTTTCCGAGATGCGCTGCATTTCTCGACGGGGCTGATAACACCGCGCTGCTCTCGATCTTGCAACGGCGCAAGCTGGCAGCCAACTGAATTAACCCGCTTTTTTCTTTTTAACTATTCAATATAGAGCGCAGTATCGACGAACGAACTATTTTTCGTTTAATGTCGATTCTATAATTCTTTTCCCTCGACCATTGACTGCTAGTCCGCGGAGGAAAAAAATGTTCCTTCTCTAACGCGCCGGTTCATGGACCATGGTTCATGGAACTCGGCTCTCGTTCTTTCACTTGCAGGGGAATTTAGCATCGCGAAGCGCCACGAAAGTAACTCTACTCGAAAAATGAGGAGGAGCAATAAAAGTGAAAAATCGAGCAATAAACGCGTTAACGAAGCGTTTTACATGCATAATGCCAGACTGCAACAGGTACCTCCTCTCCGAGCGGCTCTCTCTCCCTCTCCCGACTCTAGGCGCATCAATCGAAAGCGCCGTTAAGCCAGCGCGCAACGGAGTCACCGGGCAGGATCGTTAATTCTTCATCCCGATGTATGGCGGAGCAATGTGAAAATTTGTACGAATACGTTTTATTTTTCTTATTGCGCGGGGATAAAAACGCCGCCTTCGGGGATCTCGATTTAAGGTAAGCGCGCGCGCGCGCGACGATTACGCATGTAAATCCAGGGCCCAACGGAACATCGATGCCGTGTGCGCCGCGTCGTCAGACTGGCAGTCGCCAGCAGCGCCGAAGAAACGAGGCGGGCGACCGGCTCTATGCGAGAAAGCGCAGGAGTCGCGACGAGACGAGAGCGGGATAACGCAGCTGTCGAGCCGAGAGCGCTGGTCGACACTACTCGCGATACACCGCGCCCCCTTTCGTTGCCCGCTTCGTCGCTCGCGTTGCGCACGATGAATTTTTCATTGGCTCGTAAATAGGCAGACGGGTAGCGGGACCCGCGCGTTCGGGAAAAGGGTCGAGCTGTCCTCGTCACGGATGCCGAACGGAGGTGCGCGGTGCACTCGTACGTACAGGACCGATGGTTTTTGGATTACGCGATAATTCAATTATATTGTCCTGTAGGATAGCGACGTTACGAGTAGAGCCCCTGTGTCAGCAACGGTGGAAATTATCACAGTTATATATATATACATTATGTTTACAAAGTCGTGCACACAGTCCAGTCACTCCTTCACATTTACGAGTTTCATGCGCAACGCGAGCGAAATAATTTGAAAATTTTTAATTCACGGGAACACTTTCATTCGATTAATTGGATTTACTTCATTTATACGAGAAGTGATCATTTATCAAGTTGACAATCGATTAAAAATTTTTTTTGAAAATTTAATTAGCCCGGAGGGAACAAAATCACCGGCATTTCACGAACCGTCGGCCATTGCTCGAGGTAACGGTTGGGCGAGCGAAAAACTCGCGATCAACGGGGCGACTCATTCTATCCGATCCGCGATAATAAAAGGAGGGGGTACGCTTAGATCCTCGCAGCGCTAGCGACAATGCCACCCCTCCCCCAGTCTCCGCGAACAGCCGGCGCGTAACCCCTGTCTCCCCTCTCGTATCCCGCGCTCGCCTCGAGATCCTCGTTCGCGCGATCGATAAGCACCGCGCGCGAGCGAGCGAGAGACGTCCGTCGTATTACGTACGTCGTTATCGTCATCGTCCTGTCGTCGCCGTCCTCGGGCCGCCGACATTTTTACGGGGCGAGGGAGGAGCGATAACGAGCATCTCCCCGCGGCGCGGGGCCACCTTTATCTGCGCCCCTCGATCCGCGCGCTCGCGATAACGATCTTCCGCTCTGTCTCTCGGTTGCATCGGGGGGGGGGGGCGGGGGGCGCTCATTTTTCACGCGACGGTGAAGGGTCGCGCTTGCTTTGCCGACCGCGATCGCACGAACCTCTGCTATATATACACATCCACTGCGAAGGTGACCCGAGAATGATCTACCGGTACGATTCTGGAGGGGAGGGGAGTATCCGCTGGAACGAGCCCAGCGAGGGACGACGTTACTACCGACCGCCACAATAAAACTACCGTCCGCGGCAGGCGCTTTAGGACCTGGAGGAATTTAATAGGCCGCGAGACGCTGGCCCCAGGGAGGAAAAGCTCCAGCGAGCTTCATGCCGACCTACTGTTTCTTTTATTTTCACGGCTTTACGGAGATCGGAACGAACTCGCGGTGAAATTAGCCGTCGCCAAGTGGAGATTCTAAAGAGAGGGACTCCGTCCTCGTTCGTAAAAGAGGATAGTTTCGGATAAATAAATGATTGTGTTTTTTGTAATTCGTTAAAAGGCTCTGTAAGATTTCGAATCACATTATAAAGTCACGAAAGTCACGAATAGTTCGAAACCTCGGCAGACAAACTAAAATCTATCTTTATTTATTCAAAATAAATTTCTTCGGGGGCAGAGTTATTGCTATTCTTATATTAATTAATCATTATTGTTATTATCTAATTTGATAATTAATAAAGTATTGGCTACGAAATATAATGAAATATATTTTAAATTCAGATTGTTCATAGAATTAAATAGAGTTCACGTAAAACTATTTAATACAAATTTCAAGCGTGCTTTCTAAATTTTTCTGCTTTCTAAAATTAAAGTATGCTTTTCAAATCGCACTTGAGGCAGGAAACGAAGACCTGCCATACGGCCGAGAATCCGAGGACATGCGAAAAGCCGACCGAACGGCGCGAACCTGTATTGGCTCTATCGGCGCAGCATCGATTTTCCGTATAAGAGTAAAAGCTCCGACTGATAATAGCGCGATAATAGCGCGCGTATTCCCCTCCGTTCTCTCTTCTTTTACGCGCGACACCGATGGCAGACAACGGAGGCTCTCGTGCCGCGAAAGCTTTTAAAGCGCTTTTTTCCTCGGCGACGCGTGCGCGCCTTCGCTTTTCCCAACCCGCGACGCGGCGGAGAATCGAATCGATCCTCTTTTTTTTTCATCTCGCACGCGCGAAGGCCCATTTTTCCTTTAGACGCGCTGGATGGGTTTTCTTCTTTACCGCTCGGCCCTCTCTCTCTCTCCCTCTCTCTCCCTCTCCCTCTCTCTTATTGTATACATCACTTTTGTTACTTTTCCGCCATTGTGCTGTAGCGGAACAGAGGTTGAAAAATTTTGCGCTAATGGCTTACTTCAGGAGGCAGTGGCGAAATACCGAAAGTGTCGGGGTCACCTTAAAAAAGGCTCTCACCAATGCCTAGCGAAACGCGCGTGCACATGGAATCTGCGGATAAAGGAGTACGGTGCGCAGTCGCTTATATAGTATAGAGAAGTTTCAAAACAGGATTGTCGGTTTTCCATTGTTGATTGTCGGGCTTTTGTTTTTACAAATTTGTTTATGTTATTCTGTAAAAGGAATTTCCTGTTTTGATGAGAAAATGCAATCCAATTTTATCGAAGAACGACTTTGCGATTGGAAATAGGTTATTATAACAACAACAAGAATTTACAACAACATCGATGTTCTGAGATCAAAGAATTTCTTCTACAAAGGCAACTTAATTGTTCGTATTGTTTTAATTACTATTGTTAATTTCTTTCTCTTTTTTATTATCTATTCGCAGCTTAATAGACTGCGCAGAGAAAATGATCGATACACGGACTTAGTGACTGTTTTTCAGTAAAATTTTCAGTAAAATTCAGCCCAAACCACTGAACACGCAGAAATATTGGAGACAAATACCACTCTCGGATTATCAGAATTATTCAAGAAAGAATTTTACGTTAAGCAATCATTATGGGGGTGAAAATTAATTAAATATGCTTTTAAGATAGTCTTTGTAATTTCCGATTCGTCAATGTCACTAATTCGATGATTGGTTTTAAAGAATACTTTCAACGGTAATCACTAAAAATGAAAATCTGGATTTGATATCAATTTAGCCATTAAATGATGATAAATGGATACATTCATAAAAATTCGTGCATTTATATTGCACATTATACTTACAGTCGATACGGAACAACCTTTCTCCTGAATAGTTATTTCAATTACAAAAACCAAAAAACAAAATTATGTTTATTGTAGACTGGTAAAAGCCATACGAGATTTTTATGCGAATTATTGTTGAATGAAAGAAAACCCCGCTATTATCTTAGTTTATTCGAACGGGATATTTCGTTCAAGGATTGCTGCATGTAACTTGTGAGCGAGCTCTCTGAGATATAAATATTTACACATTTATATATATATATATATAATCAATATAAATATATAATAATATAAATATATATATTTATAAGGTAAGAAATGAACTTATTCTCGACTGAACAGAAGCTCGATGCAGTAACGTGAATATGTCTGCTCCTGCATAGTAGCGCACTTCCCAAGTTATATACACATATACGGCGCACAAATTCTTCATTGATCTTTACTTCGCGTAAGCATATATATATATATATATATATGTATATATATATATATATATATATATATATATATATATATATTGCCCAGAGACTATATTGCCCATAGACTATATTTCACCGCGCGTTCTGCGAAGAGACTCGAAGGCTAAACATGAATGAAATCTCTTATTAAAACCTTATCTATTTCTCTCTCTTTCTCTCCTCTCTCTCTCTCTCTCTCTCTCTCTCTCTCTCTATAAGGTGGCTGGGGGGAGAAAAGCACAGTAGGAGAATAGCAACGGCAGCCTGTGCTATGCCGTTCCGCTACCACTTCTGCTGCTCAACTGCTTTCCTGCTCTTTCTATGCAGCGCGACGGATAGCCTGCCCCCGGTGCTCTATACGTCTGTCCTTGGGCATATACTTCAAGACATGTCCGTTCAAGGGTCTAATATACATATATATAATATATATATAATATATATATATATATATATATATATATATATATATATATATATATACAGAATTCTATGACGGAGCAGAGACGGAAAACTTCATGTACGCGCGGCGTATTTCCCCTCCCCGCACTAGCATAATAGCCCCTTCTATTACATCGGAGCTCTTGTCGCGCGGGACTTTGAGTCAAGAGGCGAGAGCGCCAGCTCGCGCTTTGAGTTTCGACTCCGATACGCCCCCCCCCCCGCCGCCGCCGCCCTATCCCCGCAACTCCCCCCGACGAATGGAGCCGCGCTACTCTCTCGACCTAATTAGATCAATCTGAAGCGGAGGAGGGCGCGGGACCAGACACGAGAGAGGAGAGGGGCGCCGGTGGCTTCCGAGTGCCGGAAAACCTTCGCGTCGGATGAGAGTGGGGTGGGGTGGGGGGTATCGCTGCGATAAAGCGCGGCGCGCGAACAGCCGCTCTTCGTCATGGGGATATGATTGATGGCCGCGCGCCCGCACGGTACTTAAATCATCTGATGCGCGCCCTTGATAAATTGTCCTATATATATATATATATATATATATATATATATATATATATATATATATATATATAAATTTTTTGTCCCCGAGGCACGCCGCTCTCGAGAGCACCTCTCTCTATCGTCTCTCTCTCTCTCTCTCTCTCTCTCTCTCTCTCTCTCTCTCTCGCTTTTTCCCTCTATTTTTAGAGCGAGCTTAACGGGGTGCGAGGGTTTTACAGTTTACGAGCTTCTTTCCGACGGCCCTCCCCCTCCACCGCCCAGACCCCCTTCCTTTTTGTTCCGCTTTCCATTCGACTTTTTTCGCAAAAAAAAAAAAAAAAAACAAAGAAAGCCCCGTTATAGTATAGGAGCGGTGCGTTTTTGAGGGGAATTAGGCTACGGAGACGCGTGCTTATAGTGTTTGTAATGGAGAATAATGGTGTTTACGTCGTATGAGTTACGGAGTATTACGGATTTTCTGGTCTGGGGAGAATTTTGAGGTCTTCATATACAATTATAGTATAGCTGAAAGGGTGTGTCCTTGTTAAATTTCTTTATATCAGTCGTTTTATAAATGCACGAGAACATGCATGATATTGCCTATACGTTAAAACTTTATAAACAATAATTCATACGCTCCTGTGACTTTTATGTAAATAATTAATTATAAAAGTTTATATATTTCAGAATAGTTCAGTAAAAGTAATATAAATACAATATTCTTTGTGAAATTTTAATTTAAAATTGCATTGTTTGTAATATAACTTTGAAATATAATATTTATGACACCTTAGATATACATAATAGTATTTAATCGCTTACACGGATGCATAATGGAAATAAATAATTTTTGATTTATAATAAAGGAAGGATGTAAAAACGTTTTTCACTTTTCCCAGTCGTAATTCCATCCTAGCATATGGTATCGGTTAATTTGCTGAAGAGAAAAGTAACGTTATACAATTACTTAATATTGTGGATTTTTAAATTAGAAATTTATATGTAAAGTTATAATTAGTAACTGTGAAACACTAACATGTTGTAAATATTGCGCATCATTACGAACTGCATTAATTAACTGTACAAACGTTTCACGTACGTATCGAATATGAATAGTAGCGCACACAGCGAGCTCTTTAATCTAATAATTACCTCGTTAACATAAATCTAAACTTTTTTTCTTCAAAATTCGCATTTCAATTTTATGAGATTTTTAACGACCTTAGAAAGCAATGAATCAAATTTACATTCGAAAGTCGCTTCTGCAGAGACGCCATTTTTCTATTCTTCTTTAACATATGAAAATTTCTTTCCGACGACCTTCTTTCAATAATTTTTTTCGACTAAAATAAATTCGATTTTAAAAGCCAAGCCTGGTTTGAAACGACTTCAGGTGTTTGAGATTTTTATATGTTCCACATAAAATGATGGTCAATGTGTTTTCTTTGAATAAATCTCTTTGGGACTCGTTTGTTTTTGTTTTTCTCATTTTTAATCTTCAATTGCACGAATTTGTCAAGCTCGTAAATTACTATCACGTCGCAATAACAATTTTCAATTTCTTTGAAATAAAAAAAAAATACACCTCCGTCATAGAGCACGGCTGAAGAGTCAGTCTCTAGACGCAGCGCGCACTCTTCCCGACTCTGCGAGCCACGTTCAGGCTTACAACGAAGGGGCACGCGCTCGCGCCCGTCCGCGGCCCCAGATAGAGGACGAAACTCCCACGCCGCACGTACGCAGAACGCCCTAGCTCGCTTTACGATCCTCTACGCACTTCCGCCACGGACGCGGGCGCGTCATACGCCCGCCAATTTCGTGGCCGACGAGTCCGCCCGGTGACGCGACGCTCTGAAATATGGACGAAGAGAACGGTAAAGGGGGAGGGAGGGCTCGATTGCGCGCGACAGCGGGAAGGCCGAGCCCGAGTGCAGGACCCCGCCGCGTCGGTCCCTCCCTACCGGCCCGCGCCTCTCTGCCTATGCGCGCGGCGCCCTCTTCCTGTTTCTCCGCATACGAATATTTCTAAATGCACGCTCGGTCGCGGCGCGCGAGCCATCCTTGCCGCGTTCCCTCGGGCTCGCGTATACGCGTCGCCGGCGCCCCTTTTGTTTTTTAGCGCGCGCGCGCGAGCGCAGATCCGGCTCTCTCCTCTCTCATCCCGGCCTCAACCCCCTCGCTCTTTTTCCGTTGCCTCGTATTTTGCGCCGCGTCGGCGTCCGTTGAAAAAAAAAAACAGATGAAACGGCCTCCCCTCGAGCTTTTCCGCCCGTTCTTGATTATCTTGTTTTCGTCTCCGGGCAGCGCGCGTGTATTTCTTTGCGCCGCGAGCGCTCGTTTTGAGCCCCGGCAACGGGAAGGGCGGGGTGAGGAGGGCTATAAATCGGCAATAACGATGCGGCCTGGCTCTTCAAGATCATAATCCAAATCGCGTGCGTGAAAAAAATGTTGGAGAGAGCCCATGTATGGGCGCTACGGTCGGTCCGCGAAAACTTGGGCGTCTCGTTGTGGCGATTTTTTTGTAAAGATTTTTATTCCAAAATGTTGTCTAAATTCATCCGAAGCTGTGCGAATTATTACTGAGAAAAAGCTGCACAATAAGACAAATATGTAGTTATTTCATCCATAGAAGATTAGGAGTTCAAACTGTAGAGCTGCATATTATATACCTTCAACTATATGATTATTATTGTAGAACATTATCTTCGACCGTAAATACATTAATTAATATTCATTGGATTTGAAAATTACTATAATAATATTCCTCAAACCATTCGCTGAAAAAGTATAAATGTGTAGAAGAAAAAGTTATTGTATTATACTTTTTGGCTAGTTATAAGCGTAAACGTCTAGAGAATCACACATCTAACACACGCGTCTTGTCTCAGAACTGTTTGAGAATAAATACACATATCTCTTGAAAAGCGAGTGGAGGTGTACGCGTTTAACCTAAAGTTAGCGAGAAATACTATATACTCGTACTTTTTCTAAGTACGAATAAATTTTCATGTATTAATCGTGTTCTACATAGAACTGTAGATTCATTTTATATACCATCTGTAATATTATTTTTGGTTTAATTAAATAAATAAATAAGTAAAATTTACGCCGTGATATATTTGAGAGATAAAATAAAATTTTGTGTAGATCTATACGATGGCGATTTTAAAGTATATTAATAAAGTTATTAGTATGGGCCAGAAGGGAACACTAATAATTTCATATTCCTTCCCACGGTAGTTAAACGTAAAAGCTACTATTAATTTACTATAGTTAAGCTATTACTACGGCAAATGTAAGTTTATTTGATAAAAAAGCACGTGTTTTTATCAAAATATCTATATATAGATGTATAATTCTTTCTTTCCTCTTAAAGCAATTTGTACGTATAAAAAATGTGCAATGAATTTTTGATATTTTATCGAAAAAATAATACTTGAAAAACGAAATATCTTAACCTTACATTTCTGTTGAATCCTTTCTAGTTTATATAAATATAATATTTCACTTTTTTAGAATGCTTTTGAGTTTATGCCCATTTAATACAATAATAAAAATTCACGATTTCATGATTATTTCAGAGTAGTGTAATGGTCATCTGAAACTTTTGAAATGATTCGAGACCGACGACAAAGAACTAAATGGCTTTATTCAGGGATTAATGAAATCTTTTGATAATGTTCAATCGGAATCAATGTGAAATCAATTTTAATATATTTGAATTCATATTAAATCAATCGATTCTAAGATCATAAATGTTTTTCGCCCTTACTCTTCGAGGAACCATACCTCGCGAGTATGATAACGCGCGTGCTTTCGAACGCCACGCCCGCGCGCGTTTAGATAGATTTTCGAGGATCTGTCGGTCGCCCGGGGGAATACATGGTACACCATTTGACGCTCTCGGTTTGAACTGCAATCCGATATCTTTTTTCATTAGCTCGGGAAGGCAGCGCCGTTAAAAAATAACGAGAGTACCAGAGAACGAGAGAGAGAGAGAGAGAGAGAGAGAGAGAGAGAGAGACCCAGGGTGGTGAGGGGTGAAAGGGGGCGTTGCGGTCGCGCCGTCAAAATCTTTTCGATAAATTTAATTGCACGTAATACAGTTCATTCGGCTATATATATATATATACCTGTCCGATAGCATAACACTGCGCTGGTAGCCATCGCCGCGCGTATAGGCTCTGCATGCACCCCCCGCGCTGCCGCGCCTTTTACAGTATCGTGAAAATCTTTATGGCGTTCGCCGTAACGCTCGAGCGCTCGCGAACCCGCACACGCGCGAGCGACAATAGGCGCACAAAGGCGGCTCGCTGTGCCTGCTCTATCTATCTCTCTCTCTCTCTCTCTTTTTCGCGCGCACGCAGGGGCCGCCGCACGTTTTTGCAATTTACAATTCCACTTTTTTTTACAACGATTCTGTATATATACACACACACATACACATACGTCACTCTTTTCTCTTTCTCAAGCTGTATATGTACATATTCTCTCGTTAACAGAGGCCGAAGGTGAGGTTCACCTCGCCGAGCTCGAAAACGAGATAAAAAACAGAAGAGAGGTGGGGGAAGGGTCGCACGAACGCTCGCCCGCCCGTTTATGACCGTCATTATTGCGGCTGGACTCTACAGAATAATTGTGTGTGCCTGCGCGCGCGCGCACGTGTGTGTTCTTTAAATTCCGCCTCTGCGTCCGCTGTCCCCTTTCTCGGCTTTTCATTGCATCTCTCCTGACAGCAACGAAAAAATCGCGACTCCTCGGCGACAGCTCGTCTCCTTCGCGTCTCCCACGAGTCTGCCGCGCGCGCCGCGTTTCTACGGCGGTTGAGCGCGCGCATCAGATTTCGCGAGGCGAGAATTTCTCCTTGGAGAGAGCGGGGGGGGGGGTGGGGAACGGGTGTGCGGACGGGGTAAAATATGGGAGCGGCTCGGCGGTGAACTCTCTCTCTCTCTCTCTCTCTCTCTCTCTCTCGGTGTTTCTCCGGCACGCGCGCTGTAATCCAATGGCGGGGGAATATAAAAATTTCCGAAAACGTCGCCGATCGTGCGCACGCGTCTCGGTGATTTTTCGTTCGGTCGACAGGGTTGGCGAGGGGTGTGGGAAGACTGCGGTTTACGACGGCGGAGCGCGATATATATTGTTCGTGAGGGGTCGCTCTCGTGCCGCCCCTTTCTCTCGCTCATAATAATAGGAAGTTATTCCGCGCGTGCAGTGCCGCGCACTTGGCTTATATTATGCAGGCGCGCGAGTTTCAATCAATTTTTTTTCTCGTCCTCGTCTTTTTCCGTCCCTCGAGAGAGGAAGAAACTGAACAAGAATACACCGGATACACATAGATTTTGCAGGAAAAATTTGATCTATTAGTAATACACGCGTAAGGTTCGACTTTTGAGTTTATTATTTATAAGAACACGTAGGTATTCGTACATCTTGCATTTTCGTACATTTTGCATCGTGCATCTTGCCATATAATGTCATTAGCAATTGTATGTGCATTTAGAAAAAAGTGTGAGAGACAGAGAGAGAGAGAGAGAGAGAGAGAGAGAGAGAGAGAGAGAGAGAGAGAGAGAAAGAGAGCGAGAGAGGGGGAGAGAATTAACTTGAACAATAAATTCGTAACATAATTTCTGTTTCATGATACCAACTACGACCCCCTTGGAAAATAAATCCAGTGAAACAGGCGCATATATATATATAGTTAATGTTCTCGGTGCTAACTGCGGTGTAAATTTTTTTTTTCAAGCATAAGCATATTAAATTTGCCGGGAGCGCTACTTTTTACGCGCCCATATTTCAAGCTCTTCAGAAACTTGTTTTTTTTTTTTTTTATTCTTACCCGTCCGACAACAATAATTTCCGCGCCTTTAATGCCACTGTAAAATAATCGTAAAAAAGCAGAAATCAACGGGACACGCTTGAAACTTCTCAAATCACTATATATACGTATATCAAAACATATATATATATACATATATATATATATATATATATATATATATACACATATAATCTCGTTTATAATCTACTCTAATGAAACCATTATCTACTTTCTTATCTTATCTTTGCCAAATGCCGGAATTTTCGAGCAACGATGATTTTGCCAAGGCACATTATAGACGCGCGGCTTCGGAGCGCACCCGTGGCGCGCAATAGTTCCTGTCTCTGTCCGTCGAGATGCGCGCGCGCGCGCTTATCTCGTGTAACATAATGGAGAAAATGACGAATGACCCGTCCGCTGCGGACGCGAGAAGAGAGGCGACGAGAGCGAGGAGATAAGTACGTGGAAGCGAAGGGGCCACGGGGGTGAATGAGGGGGGGGGGCTGGTCAAGGCGAAAGGGAGGGGGGCACGGAGGCGACGAGAGTAAAAAACAAGAACGACGACGGCAGCGACGGAGAGGAAGAACAGCGCTCGGGGCGCGTCGTGTGTCTTATTGTGACGCTGGCGACATTCCCGTTTGCGACGCCAACGGGCGAGGCCCCGCTGCCGCCTATCGCAGCCGATCTCCGCGACGGGCTCCTTTGCGCGCGGCCGCCTCACGGGCGCGTCGTCGGCGCTACTTGTTTTACTTGTCCGCGAGCGCACGCGCGATACTCGCGGCGGGAGATCGCAATTCGACGACGTTTAAACATGCGTACGTTTCTGTTTATGTACCAATGTACGCATGGATCTATGTCAGGGCGCTTAAATCGGTGAAATTTTTCGTTCTCCCTGTGCGCGTAATCGCGGAGATCTAGACAAGTTCTGTATACATCCTGAGAAGAGGTGAACATTTTTCTAGTTTAATCCAAAGTGCCGCGAATATTTTAATAAACATTCGAGTTTTGTATCTCTGTATAAATATGAAAGCTCACTATAGTGATAATAATGATAATGACAATTTATTTATCCGAAGGGAAGGAATAATTTCATAGCTTTTTTAAGGTTCCATCGATTGAATTTTTTTCGTGCCACCGCGTTGGTTACCGCATCTTGCATTCATCTTTGATCTCCGTAGTTCTCTTAACGATTTTATATATGTATATGGTAGAAATATGACTCTTCCGATAAATCCAAATTCACAAAATGTGTATTTTTGCATTCACAATTAAATGGTATTTTTTGCAAAGTCAAACTTTTACTCATGAACCTTTGCATTTTGATGATAATTTAAAAAACATTTTACGATTTTGTGATCACGTCCTAATCAAGAATATCACAGAAACGCAAAATCATCAACATTAAAATGCATTACGAGCAGAGCACTAACAAAGATGAAAATGGGACGAAATGATAGGAACCTTCACGAAAGATTTGATGCTTTGTTTTTATGTATTGTGTAAGGGGTCCTTAAAAAAATTTTATCAGATTGCAACGAAATTGAAGATTCTAAAAGATTCATATGTTGGCTAATTTTCTACTAGAAAAATTCTAACATTATTTTTTAAAAAATTATTGTGGTCGAAACCGTTCCAATAGAATACAAGGATCTACTTTTAAAAGAAAACTTAAATAATTCTACGAACAAAAATAACGACCAGTCCATTTGAGATCTTTTGAAGATTTCTTCGACGAAAATTCTGATTTATGAATTTGTAAAAATTTTGACTCTGAAAAAATAATAAAATTCTCTCAGAAACATTTCTCGAAATCATTCGCAAATCCTTTCAGAAACTTTCCAAAATCCTTTAAAGATTTCTTTTCTATTATTTCAAAATTCTTCCATAAATTCTTTGGAAAAAAAATTCTTACTTCCCTTCTAGCGAAACCTTGAAAGATTTCTGAAAGCATCCTTGTAAGGGTATGGTCGATAACTAATCCTTTCATCATGCTGTTTTATGAAATTATTTCAGAAACCTTCCATGAATCCTTTTCTACTTTCTGGAAAAATTCATTTTTCGACAATAAATCGGATTGGAGCTTTACCGTGTCGTTCGTGGAAGTAGTAAAAAAATTATACCGCATCAATAATTTTTATATTATTTTACTTTCACAATCAGAAAGAATAAAATAGTTTTAATTATAAATCAATAAATGCTGTTTCTATTAAAAAACTTTACTTTCTAAAAGCTCAAACTATTAAAAAAGAACAAAAAAAAAAACAACAAAAAATCTCCCGTAGGAGGCCGCAATAGGCGAACGCTCGGTATTCCGGCGCGGTGCTGGCGGGGCGAGCGTGCGCGATAAAGGCGCAAAAATCTCGACAGCGGGCGAAAAGACGCGAGTTCGTACGTACGCGCACGTACTACGTAGGTAGGTGTAGAGTGCGTTTAACGACTGCGCGCGCGCGCGCGCGTCGTTATTTAACGCGATGGTGCCGCATGTATACGAGGGACGGACGAAATGTCCATTACACACGCACACACACAGATTCAGCATAGAAGTTCGCATGGCAAAGACGAATCATAATCGCGCGAAATTCCGATGTATATTCGGTACTACATTTTGCCCATGCTCGGGAGGCGAGAGGCCGTATCTGCGTTATATTCAAAGAGGAGGATGCGCCGGGAGAAAAAAGAGCTGGCGCGCGGCCGCCGCTCTGTGCCTTTGCCAAGGGATGTGCGCGTGCACGTAGATGTATATATGTGTGTTACATACAGACAGCTGGGAGAGACGAGAGGATGCGCGGAAAAAGGTGGATAGGTTAGCGAGAGAGTTACGCCGCTTTTATGGAGCTGCTTCGTCGGAGGCGAGCGGAGTATGGCCTTTTTCTCTTAGGTGTAAATCCTCTTTTGCACCTCTTTAAAAAAAAAAAAAAAAGAAACAAAAGCAAAAAAAAATCATTTTTCCCCCGACAAAATATCAGAATTATTATACTCGAGATTTCTCTTCGGAGAAGCAGAGTTTCAAATAAACAGGCGGAAAGATCGTAGGAATACGTTTCGAAAGCCTCGTATACTAAGAGAAATATATTTTAACGAATATTGGATTTTGCGCAACGAAAAGTTCCTGGCTCATTAAGCAATATTATGGGAAGCAGTTGAATACTTATTTTTAAAAATTGATATTAGACTATCTTAGTAGGAGTGGAATAATAATTATCATTAAGATAGTGATTGTACGTGATCTAATGCTAATATACAACTTTTTGTTACTGTTGATCTTTTCTGTTTATTAAAACCAAATCCTTTGATGGATTAAAAAAAAATCGACGAAAAAGCGCTTCATAGGTCTTTTATACAGTAAACGGTATTCGATAAAATCTACATGAATATTACATAAGACCTTCAAAAAAAATTTTTGTTACAAATAGGTTTCTCGTCGAACTACGTTTTGCTTATAGATCGAATCGTTGAATATTTGAAAGCGAGGAAAGTTTTCAGTTGAAAAGCCTCTTCCGAGAGTCGTCGAATTATATAATATTTATACAAATAGACATAAATAAGCCTGTATATTTATGCAAACATCGTTATTGCTGTGCAAATAAAAAAAACAATAAGATGATTCTTCGGATGCCTCATTATGGAATTCACAAATCATATACCATTCTGAGAAACGCCGTAAAACTTTCGTTCGCTCAACCTCACTGGCGAATAACTTTTTTCGCGCTTTTTCCCCGTGCAGCGTATTTCATTCATTATAGCTTTCTAATTAAAGAGAGAAGGCGAGGGAGGGAAGGGGGGAGCGGTAAAAATTACGCGATTTATTGCTCGCGCGCCGTTCAAAGATAGGTAGGTGGGAATGTTTACTATCTGTGAACGTGGTTTATTAATTATTATGTCCGATTGTTAAGAAAAAGAAACATTCGATTAGAAAGAGAACGATATAGAACGTTAAATTATATACTTCAATTTATGTACACGAACGCGTATATACATAGGCATGAAAGTCTTACGAAAGCTTGAAACGCGCACCCACTTTAATGGAATTTATCGATAAAAGATCAATATAAACTATAATGCGAACTGTAATACATTATACGAATAATTTTCAAAGTGTAAGCAATATTTCTACCGTGAATTTCATACGCGAGCGACATTTTCAATTTCTCAATTAAAATTTAAGAATAACACTTAAATCGTTTATTCCACCCTGTATAGTGTATATAGATATATGGACACTTACACTTTGTATCAATATACCTGATGCATACGTAACGTCGAACCACCCCCCCCCCCAACCGTTCAAATACGAATCCTCAATTTAACCGCGTGTAATCCGGGATATTCGGCCGCCGGGCCATTGTACTGTATGCTTCAGGAAGACGTCCTATTAACTATGGCACAAACGACAACCAGCACACAAGGAATTGGAGCGGGCGTCTCTCTCACCCTGCAGAGGCGCAAGATTGCTCGACACCTCCTGCTCGTAACTGCACACCGCGTCGCGTCCACTCGTGCCTGCTGCACCGCCGCGTATTCGCTACACATGTACGTTTATACATACACGCGAAAGGTTATAGAACGGCTTACATTGTAGGCCTGGGATGAAAACGGACGAGTCACGGCGTCTTAAAGGGACGCGTGATGAACCGGCTCCGATGCGCTCTCGGCACCCTCCCCCGCCCCCTCCGTCGCGGATCGCACGACAAAGTCTTTCGCGACTCATCCTCGCGCGCTGGAATATATAATAGAGAAACTCGTTCATATATTTAAGTCTATCGTTTTTCCCCTTCAAAGTCCGCTCGCGCTATCTTGATTTCGTTGTCGCTGCGGGAATAATTAATGTGGATCGGCCTGCTGAGCTTGCTCTATATGTATGTGTATATATATATATATATATATATATATATATATATATATATATATATATAATAGATAGATAGATATATAGATAGATAGATTGATAGATAGATAGATATAGATAGATAGATAAATAGATAGATAGATAGATAGATAGATATATCTATATACAACAAGACTAGAATGATTTTTTTTCGGCTTGACTTCGGATACTCGGAACCATTACAATGTTGCAGGATCGAAGCAATGCGTAATTTACGATTGATGGGGTATATTAAGAGCTACGAGCTCATCGTGTGCCAGTCCGCAGATCAATGCGATGCCGATCGGGTATTGTTTCAGGACTGAAAGTTAAACAGCCTTGCGATATGTATATGATTAGGGAATAACCATATCTGACTCACGTAGCAGTGCCAAAACTTCACAGCCCACGGCAGTTTCAATCTTAGAAAGAACGAGAGGAACCTAGGGAACGTCCGCGCGTAAACGATGCTACTTCGCTCAGTCTTACTGACGCATCGCATTACTAGAATTCGAGCGGCTAACGGTGGCGACTTTCTGTCACGTTTTTCCTATATCGTAGCTCGGATCGCAGTCATTAGCATTGTAAGCGCCCGGGCTCCTCATTAATCAATCGATTATCCAGATACCGACACAAGTTTATAATACCAGGTTCGAAATTTCAAAAAAAAAATTGTCACGTGCTCGTCAACGATTTAGCAAAAAAAGAAAAAAAAAACATCACGCTGCGAACGTACGATTTTTTCTTTTCAAACTTTTTCAAGATGTTAACCAATACAGGCTCCGTCATTTAAAGAACTATGGTTGAGCTCAATTCCAATGTTTAGAAAGCGTTTAAATGCGATATTATGAATTTGAATATTTACGCAAAATACGAGATAAATAATAATTGCCTCTTGAATACGTTTAGTGACTATGTTAGACATTGTTTAATACAAGAGACTTGCGCCATAGTATTATAGGGATTGCTAAAATATATATGATTTGCTGAATGAATGTAAAAAATTTCAACGTGCGTTGATTATAAATATTCCATATATAATTTACGCTAATATATACATATTTTGAATAAAACCAAGAGTGAACAACTTCAATATCTAAATAGAATTTATTATCATATAACATACCATAGATTCGTTTTTCAGCCCTTACCCCCTTATCATCGTTTATTTATCCAGATTCGGCGAAAACAGTCAATCGCGCCCCAGGTAACAACAATTGTCTAGAAAATTCGCACAGACAATTTGTGTTACGATTGCCCAGAAAACATGATCTTATAAATTTTATATTAATTTTATCAAATTTAAATAGCGTTAAAGTTAGTTGTAATATGAAATTTTCGATCAGTGCTTAATTTTATCGCAATTTAAGGCGCGACTTGCGACCTTTCCGATAAAAATTTGATAAATTGTGATTTTGGAATGCTACCATCTGGTAGTTCGTTGGAAAATTAAAATAACATAAAAGTAAGAAAAATCATTTCGACACGATGCACTAAAATCTCGATAAAAAATGGCTAAATCTGTAAACACGGTTATTTTTTTAAATCTTCACAGTTATCACATGCAGTTTCCTGCCCTCCCTACAATCATTTTCTATATTTTCCTAAAAAATATCCTGGTTGCACCGCGCTTGGAAATAATTTAAAAAATTAGTAACCCACCGAAGCGAGACGACCCCGCCGTGTTATTAGCTTAAAAGCAAAATCTACGAAAGTAGGTCTTAAGTAAGAGAAAATACATTGATAAAGCGAGCGAAGATGACCTACGGGGGGTTTTCAAAGACAAGCCGGATAACAAAGGCCCTCCGGGCGCGGCGACGAGCTCGGCTACGGGGGAGGCGAATTGGCCCGGAATAAAGACGACAATAAAGAGCGTAGTGCGCGCGCGCGCGCATGGGGGAAGGGGGCCGTCCGAGGGCGTCGGCAAAGGGGCTGCGAGCGCGCGGAAAAGAAAATTGGAAAGGCTCTCGGGAACGAGAGTAAAAGTTAAAGAAGGCAGCGGACGCGCGCGTGTGTGTGTGTGTGTGTCCGCGCGCGCGCGAGCCTGTACAAGCGAAGGTGTGTCGGTGCGCGCTGCGCGCCGCCGTTGTTATACGCCAGCCTCCCCCATCCCCACGCCCCCACGAGCACGCCGGTGCCTTATTGGATCCGAAAGAAAGTTTGTCGAACGAATCGGGCTAAAGAGTAAGTATATTGCTCCGCTGGCGCCTCTAATGAAATTTTCGAGCTTATTTGCGCGATCGGAATTCGGAGCTCGGGATTGCTCCCGAGATTGTTCCGCGCGATTCATTTCCATGCGGCTTTGAAACGGCCTTGTAAGCATCAGCCATTTGTTATCTCGCGATTCCCACTATTCTATGTGGATATATCACTTTTTGCATCGGGGAGTTTCGAAGTTAATTATAAACGGATAAAATATTGTTTAGGAATCTACGTTTTTGTACGAGAATTGAAAAAAAAAATTCGAACCCAGTTTCTATTTTTATTAGTATTTCACTAATCATCAAAATCAGGTGACATAAGATTTACTGTAAAAAAACGATAGAATTTAAGATTATTTAATTCATTATCTTTGATGGTGCGTAAATTTGTGAAACTTTAATAATAAAAATGCACATTATAATTTATGGAAAATTACTTTCGCCAATAACTTTTAAAATAAATAATTTTCTTTTGGAAGTCATTGAAAATTATTTTTGCTCTTTAATATCGATGGAGTAGAAGTTTTTTGTTTTACAATATATTGTATGCAAACGGCAGATCGTTAAAAATTTTAGTTAATCGTGACGTTCATTTACATCACTGCAGGATTTCAGGCAGATTGATCAAGCGCCGTGAAAATATGAGCGATAAACAAAGTTTTCTTTTATATTTTTTGGTTATGAAATTTTTGGAAAAATTCGTATTTAATGAATTTACTTGAAACTTCGCAGTAGTGTAGAGAACACGTAAATGAAAAGCAAGATTAATTAAAAATTGCAAAAAGTTTGGTCGGTTCGTTCATCGCGATGCTCTTTAACGCAGTGTTCTTTTTGTTCGATCGGTAGTAATTCAATTCTACAGTTCTTTAAATAGAGCCATTTTTTAATTTTTACATGACTTCAGCACTTTTCAGCAGCTACGTGACTAACATTTGGAATGTATTTAGTATTGTCATTATAATCGTACCGTCTAACTTTTGTTCGTTGTCCATTTACTATAGAAAATATTTAATGGTATATATTTAGAGTAAAGCTCTCTTGCATGTAAACTGCATGTTTCTTCATGTCTTCTACATGGATAAGACTAAATCGTATACGTGTTAGACACGTGATAATTAACGAAAAAGTTTAACAAGCCTATAGACGACTTGCCGCTGCGTCGCACCCCTTTCCGCTCGAGACGAAACCCTCCTATAATTTTGAGCGTAACAGTCGTTACCTCCTTATTGAAAAGTTTTCGTAATCGCTCGTGAAGCGATCGTCCGTCCGACCACTGTCTAAGGGTCGAAACGAACGCGCCCCCTTGACGACCAAGGGAGTAACTACGTGCCCAGGCCTGCTCGCCAAATCTCGAAGCTTTTGGGCTTTTTATCACGTGATCATTATCTCAGCTGAATATGAAATCAAATAAATCAGTGTGGTCGCCGACAGATATATATATATATATATATATATATATATATATATATATATGTATATATATATAATGTCGTCGCGCGCGCACCGCAAAGGGATCAGAAGTCGCCTGCCGCTCGAGACTATACCAGACTTTCCTCTCTTCCTTACTCATGCCTCTTCATCTCTTCCCTCACTCTCTCTCTCTCTCTCTCTCTCTCTCTCTCTCTCTCTCTTTTCTTTTCTCACCCCGCATACCGCACTCCCCCTCTATATCGCGCGCAAGTTATACGTGATCGGAAAGCGGTAGCGCCCGTGCCGCCCTCACCCTGCAGCACCGCCCCGACGCCGATGCCCGTGTTCCGTATTCGCGGCTCGCGGCGCGCGTCGCACACACTCGGGCGCGCGAGCGCCCGCATCGCTGACTTTATATTCGCCGCCGTTTCTACTTCTTGTTCTTGTTCTTCTTCCACTTCTTTGTCTTTTTTCTCAACACTTTGATATATATATATATATATATATATATATATATATATATATATATAGCACGCTTCTTCGTATTCCCGGTTCGCCGCAGTCACGCGTACGCGTCGGCTCGTCCGTAACATTTATTGCAGCTCGCCCCGTGACGGCCGCGCGCGGCCTGTTAAGGGAATTGCCGGAAAAGGGCGTTGGCGCGCCGCGCGGGCAGAGGGGAAGGGGCGGAGGGCCGGCGCCGAGGACGAAAAGCAGTCCTCCGCGCGACTCTCGAGCTTCTTCTGGCAATTAATGTAATCGCGCGCCGCGCCGCTGGGGAAGAGCGCATCTGGCTCCCCTGGAATTTACGCGAAACTTTGGTAATGACTCGCGCTTACTCTCTTTATACACACACACACGCGCGCGCGCACACACACTAAATACCCATGGACTAAGTGCATCATGGGTAGTAATGGGTGTCCTGGCCTCGCCCTCTTTTATTGCTGTTTCGGGGTAATTGTTTCCGCGGACTCGGACGAAGACGGAGGGGAGGGGGTTTGCCAAACTCCCGCCGAGCACCCAATAAAATATAGGGGTGGTGAAGCAGCGAGGACGATAAGCTTTTATTAAAAAGTTAGGACAACATGGTATATATAAGCGCGATTAACTGCGGAACATTGCCGCCTGGGAAACATCTGTATCATTACTTAGAAGTTTATCGTTCGTTACTTTATCGTTCGCTCGGTGCGTAAATAATTCTTATAATTCTACATTATTTTACGCTCACTGAATATATACGTACAAAAAGATAAAAAGACAAAAATACATATACAAAGATGAAAGCATCCTTTTTCCAATTATTTCAATAGCTACCGCGTAATATAACTTTCCACTCTATTTCTAGTAATATGCCTCAACTCTCTGCGCTGCTTTTTAAAAATGCTTGTTTAGTTTTCGCATAAATTTTGTCGCAAAAATTATGACGACCTTTTTTTTCTTCTATGAAATTGGGAATAGAAGTGATTTCTAACAAACCGTTATCGAATTTACATTATGCTTTAAAGGAGTATTTCATAGGTGAACAGTAGTCATTAATTGTCTCATGAAAAGAGTTTCGCGTCGCTCTTCATCGTTGTCACAAGTTCGTTAATAACTTGCTGGCACACTAAAAACGAATACACTGTTACACAATGTTAAAATTTTTTCTGAATTTTTATCAAATGTCGATAATATATTGAAGGCGATGCCAATGTAATACATGAAATAAAATTTTATGAAACATTTATTATTAGCTATTCTACACAAAATACTTGTCATATTTTTCCACAAGATGCATACTTGTTATTTTTGTTTCATTAAATAAAAAATTTTAATAGTTGTAGTTCACCATGCACGTATAGTTGTATGCTAATATCAAGCACAGCCATCGCCATCGTTGTAAGTCGTTACCGGCTCTGTGATATATAAAAGAAAATAATAGTTCTCAATTTTGTGATGAAAGTTTGAGCTATAAAAAAATGATGTTCTCCAGATATATATAGATATATACACGCGTATAAACTCGCAGGCTTTTATCATTCTCAAACCGAAATTTTCAATGAAAAATGCAGGGGAGGCGTACGATTATAATACAATGGCACGAGCGACTTCCACCTTCCACCCCTTTCCAAGAGCTAATTAAAACTTTCTTTTATCATTATATCCGACAGTATTACGCTGGGTTACATCGCGCGGTCTCGCACTAAAACTATCCCTTTTTGTATGCAAACGGCCCGCCAAATGCAGCTTATCGACGCTGTAAAAGATAGAGATACAGAAAGAGAAGAAAAATCATGTACATTTATAGCAGTATTAGCCGAGGTCGGATTATTCGTGTACGAAGAAAGAAAAATCGTTGCGATTAACGACGTAGTTAAATGCGGGACGAGGAAGAGCGAGAGCGCGGACGAGCGTTTGGGGAATTCGACTTTTATAATTGCCGACTCTTTAACGATTATTGTACACATACTTCGAAAATAAGTGTACAAGGATACATACAAACCTGTCGTCTGCTCGTACGGCTGCGAGAAATCGCGAAATTTTTTACTTTTTTTGTCCACGTTAATGTATTGTACATTAGCCTGCGCAAACCGAGTCCCTCCCATAGTTCGCGTCAGAAGTTACGTGCACTCGCGTTTCGCGCCTCGGCCCCTCCCCCGCCCCGTCCCCCGGTCGCCCACCTCCGCCTCCCGTGCCTATGCGTTCGTACTCCCGCAAAGGGGCCGGGACGAGTTGCGAAACGCGCGTGTAAATATATGTGCAGATAAACAGTGTCGGGGGCCCGGCAAAATTTTCCCGGAGATGTGCAATGTAGTCGCGCCTCTGAAGGCGTACGGGCCGTTCAAGCACGCGCTCTCGAACGTCGTTTTTAGCGCGTGCACGCGAAAACTTTGCGCGCCACTTTAAATTAAGTTTTATGACGGGCAATAAAGAGGCTTTTATACAAGTCCCCGACGACGTTCCTGGTTTCAAAAGCGCCGGGCACTTACGGTTCCAATCCACGTCGAACTGCGACGTACAACGAATTTCGGGCAAATTCGAAATTTTATACAACAATTATATTTACGTTAGCTTCCCTGCGCCGAAGACTACGCTGTGGCGAGGATTCATTTTTTAATAATTCAAAAGCTCCCCTGTATAATAAAAAGACTCGAATGAAGAATTCTTTCAGTGATTTATTTACGAAAGATAGTATTTTTTCTACTTCAATACACATTTATTAAATGTATCGAAACAATCAAGTAAAGCTGCTAAGTGTTAATTAACGATCACTAAATGAAGGTTATTAAATATTTTTGACGCGGTTAATTAACGATTACAAAATCAGTCATTTATGCGTTTAACTAGATTGCGCATCGGGTTTCATTACAGCACACTCGAGCACATTGCCATAATGCAATGATGCAAAGACCGAGTCGGACACCTGTAAAGTATACGCGCACGCAGAGACTGATGCGCACGGCGATCCCAATGCGCGAACGTATGGCTGAGCGCGAGAAGACGTTAGTATCATACAGCAGCGCGTCGAGAGGCCGCTGCGCATCGGTGCAACTTCCGGCCCGCTGATCAGCTGCTTAAATGCGTAAATTCTGGTGTGTCGTTACAGAAGCGACCGTGTGGTTTGTCGAAACGCCCGCGATCGTCCCGTACCGCGTGAACGGGGCGTCAAGCGTTTCATCGTCGATTCGTCGATCGCTCCGCGCGGCGTAGAATAGAGCGCGACGAGTGCTCGTAACCATATTAGGCATATTATATTGCAGAACATGCGAAGCGCGCGTCAAAAGAGATTGGAGTACGATATTTGCATTGGCATTGGAAGCAGGCGATATATGGCATCCGTAACCAATAACCGACGATATTTTTAATTTAGGCCGAACATTAATTTATTGTGTTACGGATCGAGGCGTAATACTTCGAAGGACACGGGCGAATTGTTTCGCCCTTGTGCTGTATCATATATTATTAATATTAATTAATTATATAAATCCGTTAAACCGTAGGAAGGACATACCTATGTGTATAAAACACACCGGTAAAGGTAGCTCCTTATCCTGAAAAAGACCCCAATGATAATTATAAGTCGAAGCTACACTAATATCAAAGTTCCCTCGCAAACTGCATAGTGAGGGCTACATCGTAAAACGTCGCCGCGTATCCAGTCACCTTCGAGCTTGCGAACGATACAAATAACAAAGCCCAACGTGTCAATCAGAGGATTTATTAAAAAAAAAATCTTATGACGCACGGACGAGAGATTCACTTCAAAGCTGGATCAAGTAAATTGCCTCAAACGTAAGAATTCGCCTGCGCCTGCGCCTGCATCGAATGACCACGAACGAGATAATCTCGGAGAAACAAGCGACGCGCAAGATGTCCGGCGTCCCTCGTACTCCCGGCGGAGCAGGGATTCCGAGGTCCTTTATCGGGTCACTCGGCGCGTCTTGATTATCGCAGGCGTCGCTGCAGCGCCGACCGGGTGGACGGAATAATTCATTGCCTCGGACTTTAAAGCGGGCGCGCTCGAGCATTGATCTCCACTAGCGGCCTCGCGGTCCCGGAAACGGACGTTCGTCCTTACTCGCCAGTTTCATGGATTGTGGAATGGTAAGCCGCGATGCTACGATGCTTTACCGTGATGGTGTTTTGTTTTTTTCTTCGACGCCTCGTTCTCTCTCTCTCTCTCTCTCTCTCTCTCTCTCCCGTACTTGCATCGCATGCACCGCGAATTAATCCACATTCTTCTTCTTATTTTCTCTCTTTCGTTTTAGGTTTCTTTTAGACAACTTTTATTTCCCATTTATACAATTTTTGTCTGCTGTGAAAGCTAGAAAATTGCGTGCTCATGAAATCAATTCATCGCCTTCTAATTATTGATTTGGTAATTAGTGAAATTCAATTTTCTTAAAATAAATGTTTTCTTTCTTTTCTGTATTATATAGTTGTTAATGCATTAAACGATTTTCTTTTTTTATGGAAATAGTTTTATATATAGTTTTATACTATTCAGTAGGTTACTATTTTCTCTATTATTTTACTGTCAATTGCTAAGTTAATTTCAGCTAGAAAAAGATTTCTAAGTAAATACAATTAGATATGTTTTCTCAAAGCATGCGCATTATATATATATATATGTGTATATACACATACATACATATATACATACTTTAACTATATATTTCATTAGTGTTGGTTTTATATTGGAAGTTATTTATTTCTAATGGATATAACAGGATTCGAAAAAAGTTTAAAACATTTAAAAAACGAGAAAATGTTCATGGTTCCGTGTTTTCTGATTATCCAAGAACTTAACCTACTATACTGTCAAAGCATTTTAAAGTTTATTTTTATTGTTTGAATGAAAAACAAGAGCTTTTTTAGAAGATGACACAAAATATTGATCAGTTGAGTTCAGTATTAAAATTAAATTATAAGTAATATTATTACAATAATATTATTACACTGTGTAATTGCAGAAAAAAAGTATGTACACAAGAAAAACCATAATATTTCTACAAAGTTAAACGTATTTAACAGCATATGAAAAGTCGCTGAATATTAATAAAGTCGCGACACAATGAGAAATACAAAAAAATATAAGCAATCTCAACGAAAAAACCGACTGCCTCAACCGATCCCGAAGGCAGTAAAAATCCAAAAACATCTCGCTGAATAAGTAAAAAAGAAAGAGTCATATCCGCAAATCTTTTCAGCGGCCCCCTTTCAGTGTATTATTAGCATTCTGGCCAATTCTTCGATTTTTACTCCTTAATTTCCTATCACACAAGCCTCTCGAACAAATCGCACTTTCTATACTAATACAGTATAATAAAGAAGAAATGCATATTATATATATATATATATATATATATATATATATATATATATATATATAAACGTAAGATGACTGCTGCGTGTGAAGTCGCCGGATCCAGCAGCTGCGCCACGCCACGGGAGGAAAAGAAGGCCACCGCGCGCGCGCCGTGACAGAAACTGCTTTTACCTTAAAAAAAAAAAAAAAAAAAAAAAAAAACAATTCGACGATCTCTCGATCGACATAATAATATATGTACTGTATTTTTCGTCTTTCGCGCGGGGAATTCTCATTTACTATATACGTACACGCATGCCGCGTACTCGGTTCGCGGTAGTTCGCGGGACCTTCTTGTTAACTGTTCCAATATAGGTTTACGCAGAAGCCATTGTCTCGTATTCTTACTGTGATATTTGTGGTTATGTCGCGCGACGAGGACGCTCGTTTTTCGAGCGCACGGGGGAGTTCTGCTAATGCAACCAACACTGGAACGTGTGTATAATAACTGAATTAAGGCCGAGGACGGTTGATGTACACGCGTTATACGCCTATATGCCTTCAATTATTATAGGTAATTCTGCGCATAATGTTCATATGAGCAGGAAATAGAGGGTGTATTCGTATTCTTATTACTGTCAGTGCACGATTGACTAAATCTAAAAAATCGATTGATGAAAAAAAGCATTGTTTTGTATTATATATTTCTTCAGTAATTTGTTTAGAGTTATGTAAAGGAAGAAACGCCAGGGAGTTAATCCAGCTATTTAAACTGTTTACTGCATAATGTAAAATGAGGCAAAATTAAGTTATGCGAATATATTAAGAGAAGAAAGATCAAGCTGTTAATACAAAAAACTATACATGAATCTCGAACATTGTTGTCCACGAATATCCACGCGCCTACGATGCTACAACATGTTTCTCCTCCCCTTGTCCAATTCCGTTTGAACCGGCCTTCCGACAAAGATAATTGATACGGCTCTTATTAGTCTTCATTATCCTACTATGAATCTTTACCAATCCACATACACCTACTACTTTGTCATGGTACGCACCTTTTATATATATATATATATATTGCAGAATATTTTTATGAAATTAAAATATTATATGCCTGGCACATACGAAGAAATTTTCGACAGTTGCATTTCTCTGTAGTTCGATGTTTGGAGGGGGGGGGGCAGCGAAGTTCGGGAGCTCGCATGCCCTGTCCCTCTTCTTTGCACACCGCCCGATCGCCGTTGCACCAACGCAGCATCTACGTAGTATCTTTTGCAGCATCGGCAACAGCGCCATCACAAAATTTCCAGCTTACGTATTTATATAACAGGAACATTAGATTTAGTCAGTTTTTAATTGCAGTGCGCGCACGTCGGGTGGTTATATTCTTACAATTTTTATATATAAACGCTTCACATTCGTTTTTCAAACACCTGGCCATTTATTTGTTATGACATATTTTTATATTGTTATTATTAAATAAACATAATTTTATTAAAGTAGAAAACAAAGAAGTAAATTTATTTATTATTATTATTAATTATTTTCTACAGTATATATATTATATTCAGAGTTTGGATTTATATTAGTTTGAAAATGTGAAAACCAAATGCTAGAAAAAATAAATTAAAACATTCGCACTTTCTTTACTGCGTTTCTTATATTTACCAATGTCTTTATTTTCTTTATTATTTTAGTCATACGTTCACCGATATATGTTAAAAATATTTTTTATATCAAATAAATTATAAAAACTGGACATCTTCATATGGACAGACGTTGAAAAGGTTGATAAAAAATAATCGCGCAGGTGGAAAGCATATATAAAGGCTATAAAAGATATACATCTGCTTTATAAAATTAATCTAAAAGAAAATACTCGCAGAATAAAGTTTAATAATATACAGCTTTAATGATTAGAAAAAAATTACGATTTGCTTCCAGAAATTAATTAGATACATACTCCAATCCATAAATTAAATAAAGAGTATGGTAGAAATAGTTGAAAAACAATATATAAATAATTTTCCATTTCACATTCAATTTTATTTAAAATATATAGTCGGGATTGAATAATAAATTCATGCTTATTTCTCGCTGGAAATTGGCTATAAATTCATACTACGTTCACCGCTTATTCTTACAGCTCTTAAGGAACTAAACGTCTATTTTCACGCGCCTGTTACTACTTGTACATTTATATTGTTTGGGCGCGTTAACTCTTTAGTACTGACTAATTCTCTGTTCGAGTAACTATTTAAAACGTAAGTTTTATTTAACTTGTCAGTGGTTTTATTTTTCGTTAACGTTCTTTTATTAACGATCTTTTATTTACAATTTAATAATTAACGTAAAAAAATTTTCTACAGTTTCTCTTGCGAAGAACAATTGTCTACAGAGCGTGATGGTTATAAGACTTTAAATTTTATTCGATTCGAAGCAGTATTTAATTGAAAAAATACGGAAGATCATCAGTACGAAACTAAACGAAATGTAAGAAACGAATGCGCAGCAATTTCTAAAAATTACACAGACGATAACAATACTGCATCGATACAGCGGAAAGTATATGGACGATATTACTGGACTAAACCCAGGCATCAGCCCAATAAATTCCATTGTATAAATAGACTTAGAATAAAGTTTTATTTTATTTTATATGGCTGGCGAGTCAATAACAAGGAGAGCAGCGTCAATTGAAATTCGAAGCGCCATGGCGAATAAACCTTTTACGTCGTAATGGCGCAATAAGAGACTCTCTCTCTCTCTCTCTCTCTCTCTATATATATATATATATATATATATATATAGTAGATAGCGAAGGGGGAAGGGGGAGATCGTCCTATTTCGCCGTAATCCTTATACTCGCGCGAGCGCCCGCCGGGAGAAATCGCGAGGCGATCGCCTCGATCGCTTATACGGTCTGAAACGGGAGGGCCCGCCTCACCGCGTCGTAAAAGCTCCCCGGCGATCTCGCGCCTCCCCGCGTATACACCGAAGGGATTAAGAGCCCGCCGCCGCCCGCCGTCGCCCGCCACGACAGCGCCGAGGACAGCGAGCGGCTTACCCACTCGAAGGATGCGAGCGCGCCGCGCGGATGTATTTCGCAGTGGAGAACGTTTTTCCGTCTATGCGTGTACGCGTACGCGTGCACGCATGTGTAGTTGTATACGTACTGCCCAGTATCGAGCGGCACCCGGCGCAACTCGGCTCTGTAACGAGATGCGGGCCGATCGTGACGTCTTCGCTAAAGACGCGCGGGTGGAAGGCGCTGCTGAATTAAGCGGGACGAATGCCGCGCTAACTCGACTAGTCGAAGATAGAGAGAAGAGAGAGAGAGAGAGAGAGAGGGAGAGAGAGAGAGAGAGAAAACGAATACACGCGATTGCAACTCGCAGTTCGCATTGTCCTCTGCGGCTCTTTTCGCAGAGCCTCGCGCGTATTACCTCGGCCGCGCAGATTTTTCGATTCCCTTCAGGTTCTGTCCTCTCTGCGTCTCCATCCCAATGGCGGACAGCTGCAGCCGAAGTTAATTAAGGGCGCGGGATTTTTCTCGGGGTCTGTGGGTAAGGGAGAGAGAGAGAGAAAGAAGCCCCTGGGGGGCCGTTACTTCTCGTTCGATACAGTTGGCCCGCTCCTCGATGCATACGCTGGGGAATTTTTAATTAAAAGCCCGCGCTCCTTCCGGTCATTAGTTTAGTTTCAGTTTTTCGTGTATATGGAAATAACGTCGACGAAACTTAAAAACACGGGTATATCGCTGC
The DNA here is from genome assembly GCA_018907035.1 of Sycobia sp. Sy_11. Taxonomy (NCBI): domain Eukaryota; kingdom Metazoa; phylum Arthropoda; class Insecta; order Hymenoptera; family Epichrysomallidae; genus Sycobia; species Sycobia sp. Sy_11. The sequence goes on from JACCIC010000004.1 coordinate 4,126,851, forward strand.
TCTTTTGGGACTTCAAAGCTTTCGTTCTACGAATTTATCGATAATTAAATCGAAATCCTGCTAAACTTTTTGTAAACTCAATATTGTATTCCGTTACTTGTTTATTAATAATTTTTGTATTGCTACGTATACGAATATTTTACAGTTGTTGTTTTACCATGTCTTGCTATCTCATGACTGAACATACCTTCTCACACTTTGAGAACTCCACAATAGGACGCTATCCGTCATATTGCAATTAAACATAACTATTAGGCCTAGAATTACAATTCATTAATAACTAAACTAAGAGCTACTATAAACCTACAATTTCTTAAAGTTTTAGACTTCGTCAGAAAAAAATTTAGAGAAAAAAATAGAAAATACATTTTTTTATTTTAACTCAATAATATATGCATAAAGAATAATTTTTTAAGGCTTATTTGCTGGTAAATCAGAATCGGGATCTTTAGAAATAATGGGATAAGAATTTTCTTTATGATGCTATCCGAGCACGATTAGAAATGAACAGAATTTCTAATCAATAGATATATCTTTCAATATACAATAGAAAGTAAGCTATCATGTCACAGTATCAGTATTTCCACCCTAACGAAGCAGTTAAAAAAAACTCCAATCGCTTCTTTTTCAGCGATTTTAACAACCACGTCAGATTTACTCGTACGGTATTAAAAAAATCAGTAGTATACTTTCAACGTTTATATGACAATTATTGTGGTTAGAAGTAAAAATTTATGTAATATATAGAGTCTGAATCCTAAGTTATTTAAGCATATTTATCTTCGATAAAGAAAAATATCGAACGAAAATGAACGAAAAATTGAAAATAGATATTGAAATCAATCGATTCGGCGCCAGTCTACAAAAGCCACGGGATTTTATTTTTGAATCCTTCTTGATTGTTTTTTATTTTTTCAAAAGCACCCGCTGAAAAACGTGCCCGTTATCGGTGCGATGGTCACCGATTTAAAAGAGGAAACCATGACACTAGTATATATATATATATATATATATATATATATATATATATATATATATATAGATTTAACGGAGACCAGCTTCTAAAGTCATCCCCGTCATATACAATTTATAGAGGAAACATATCGCAGTTGCATGTTCTACGGAAAACATCTCTGTCCGGCATATTCGTGTGTATATCTAGATATATGTATTTCAAAAGTGCAAATTCTAGTTCAAAAGTCTATATATATATATATATATATATATATATATATATATATATATATATATATCGGGCAAAACGCACAAACGAGCCAGGATGGACGGACGTGGGAGATGAACGAAATCGATCAAAAATCCGTGCGCGCGTGGCTTTTTTTGTCGCTATTCTTATACCAAGACCGTAAGGGAGCCAAGCGATTATAATTGGATGCGAACGAGGAGGAAAACATTTCGCAGTGCAAATATAAGTTCAACAATGCAATCCTGCAGTTATCACGATAGAATTGCAATAGGGTAAGATCATGAGAATCGCACACACGCACTCCGCTGTTACGTAATTGACAAGCAGTCGTTTCAATTGTTTATATTTTAATGAGCCGAAGATAAATTCAATTTCTTTCTCAACCTGCGCCGTTTCGCGATTATTTCTATTAGCAATAATTCAGTCTACGGGTAATAAAATTCAATAAAGCAATTCAGTTATTGATTTCTTCGAACGATTGTCTATGCGTACATTAAGTTAAGAAGAATAAAAATCTTAAAACTGCATATCTTCAGCATTAATGAGAAGTACCGTACAAATCATTATTAATATGCCTCGCCTTTGTTTCCCAGGATATATGAGAAATTATTCTCTTCTTTCGTCCCATACAACTGTCTTCGGCGAGGCAGCTTTTACAAACCTGGCCCGTATAATAAATACTCGAAGCAAATTGGACAGAAATAAACAGAATGCGCCGTAAAACATTCCCCCTGGGGACAACGATTCTTGCTAAAAAAAAAAAAGAAAGACACGCAAGCTCTGCGAACGCTGTACATATGCGTATGCGTGAATATACCTTGAAACCTAGCCAATATAATATTTGCATTTAAATCCCGCGCCGAGAAACGCGATTCGCGCCGCTTTCACCTTTAAACTTTATCGCCCGCTCGCGCGACGCGTTATTCATCGTCAATTCCTCACGCGCGCCCTACATAATAAACACCTAATACTATCGGCCAATCGAGCTACAACGGCAGGCAATAAATTTGGATTATAATCGGAGATCGTTAAAATTGGCTCGAACGATATTCGCGATTCGTAAAACTTCCGCTAAGTGTGGGGACTGTAATTGCTCGAAGTGTCACAGCTCGAAGGGCGAGTCGATGATCGGATTTATTCGAGCGAACTTATGTGGATTTATAGGTTATGTCGACGCAAGGTTCTACGGGGTATTTGTATAGGTTTCAAGTGAAATTATGGAAGGAACGCCTAGATATGATGCTTTTAATGTTTTTCCCAGTTTCGATCAAACGGCGATTGAATTTTTAGACACTTGCATTTATCATTTACAATCCAATTCGAAAATTCTTGTATGGAATTAGCTTTGTCTGGACTAAACTTAGCTACACATATAAACGTTATTCGCAAGTAAATGAATTATATTATTTGAAACTTTCTTTGAGGCATTGTAAAACATTATGATATAGTTTGGAGAAGCATTGGAAATGTTCTTTTGGCTTTTACAAGATAGTAGAATAAAGATGCATATCACTTTTATATAGAGGACGATAGAAATCATTCATTACGATCTTTGAACAATTCTGGTTTTTGAAGCTATAATTAAACAGGTCGTCCTTTATTTAAATTTTCTTATAGCCAACCTCTAAATTCTCTTCATTTCTCATATGTAAATATACGTGAGAACTGAACTTCCCACAAAGCTTCACGAATCCCGCTGGACTCGATAAACAAGCGAAAGGAAGAATGCAATTAATCCAAAATAGAATAATAGAAATTCTTTTAATAGAAGTTGGCCGCGACCGAGCTGCATTGGAGCAGAGGTAGCCGGGCGATGAGTGCAATCCATCTCAGTTTAAATGAATTCTTGCAATTTATCACCTTATTGCTACCTCAGCATTTCATTCTGATCCAGCTAATACAAACTTCTTGGATCATTTTAACGAGTACCGCCTTACTTTTTCTCTGGCTCTACGAAGTTGAAAATACTGGTGAACTTGGCAAGCTGTAATCCTCGTTAATTCTGATGAATTGTTCGCTTAAGAAAAGTATTAATAATTGTTAAGGCTATATTTCGTGAAAATTGTTTCAAGAGATATTTTGTGGTTTTCTTGCATTATTAAAAATTTATAATTGATTTGCGAGCACTGAAATTTTTTTAAGTTTATTTGCTTCTAATGCAATTTCCTGTATTTTCCCCGCAATCATTCATGTGCATCGATATCATCTAGTATTTATCTAATTTCATTTATTCGACTGCAATTTAGTTGTTGCGAGAATTGAGCCATGCTTCATAAAATCATAATGAATATATGAATCATAAATTACACGCTATACAGATCAAATCATCATCGCTAATTGGTTTTATTTCGTTTTGGAGATGCGAAATATTATTTTCAAATAACTCAATATTTGTGACTATATTAACTGTAAACCAATATCAAACAAGTTACTTTATGAATTTTGGTTTTTCATTTAATTAATGTGGATCTTCTTTATCTCAGCATTTACCCAAATATTGTACTTTAATGATTTAACGCGCATGGATTATCTTGTTTAAAAAATCACAATTCTGAATGCTACATTACCGCATCGATTACGGAAAATTCAAATATCTATCTTTTTGAATATGCGATGTCACTGTCTGACGTTGCTTTTCGATTAGGGTGGGAGCCGCAACCAGCCGTCGGCGGCGCATCGGGCGTATAATATGCCCGAAATGAATTTTCCGTGCTGTTCTTTCCCTTCTCGTACTGGAAAAGAACAATTATTAGGCGTAGATATGTCGGTGGAATATATATTTCGAGTACACCTCTCCCCTGTCTCTCTCTTGATCCTACAACGCGCAATATTCCGATATTCGCGATATTACGTATACCGTATATTCTATAGTCTCGTTGGTGAGGTTCGAGGTATGCCGGTACGCGTGGCTGTATTTATTTCCTAGAACTCGCCGGCAGTAGCGATTGAATCCTGTACGGCTGTAGAGTTACAGGCTTACTGGATCTAGTTATAAGGGGACTTGTGTGTTGATCGCTTCTGCTCTATATATAGGGATATTTTTGTGTATTGCTGTAATGAAATACAGTTGAAATTCAACAAAAACGTTGTTATTATTAAATAATTTTATATTATATTACCATTTGGAATAAGCTTTGTTGTGTATTTTAATTGCTCAGTTTTTGTCTTCAGTGAATTGTATTAAGCATAAAATGATTATATAATTGAATTGAAATAATATTAAAAATTAAGATATCAAATGTCATAATTAGAGAAATTACTCTGTTTATCGCTGAGACTTGATAATTCAAACGATTAGTACGCCTTAAAAAATGTTGAGGATGTAAATCTTTAATTTATTAATTCATAGCTAAATTGTTTATAAATACCTTACTAATATACTTGATGTCTCAATTTATATAAATGATTATAATATACAAGTTCCTAATGTAATCGATACACTTCGAATTTATTAATTCAGACACGTGATTATATTGAGTAATACTTTCCAACGTAAAAAGTGCATCGCAAAAGCTTTTACCATAGGCCTCTCACAGGAGCGCCTAAAATAACACAAAGAAGCTTAGTAATTGCGCAAAAACGTGTGGGACGCAGGATAAAAAGAAAACAATAGGCGAAAGAAGAGATAGAGGAACGCGAACGATGAAGGGAAAAAATAAAAGGCCGAACGATCGAGATTCGCGAGCTGCCGCCGTGGTTTTTGGGGGCGCAGGGGAACGGGTCTTTAAAATCGAGGTCTATCATCGACTTTTCATAGTCGAGAGAAATCGCAAGCCCGTGCGCGCATCTCGTGGCGCGCGCTCGTCGCGAGATCCTCGGGGATAAACGTCGGCCGTCAACGATTTGCAGGGAGACGGGCGCTTCGTTCGCCCGCGCTGCTGCTTCCATCTCCCTTTGTTCCTCTCCCCCTCGCCGTCCTCGATGCGGGAATCAAGCGAAGCCGACAAGTGCGACGCTCCCGATTCGCCCGTATATAGAAGTGTACCTCTCGAGTGCTCGTGCACTTTGAGTAAATATCTGCACGTGCGCGCTTGAGTCTAAAAATTCTCACCCTTTCACCTCTCTCTCTCTCTCTCTCTCTCTCTCTCTCTCTCTCTCTCTCTCTTTCTCTGCCGGTCTCAATTTCGATTGATGCGGACGAACGGGAAAAGTTAAAAGCATTTTTCGAGGCTACCGATTTTTTTTTGTTCAAATCGAATATGCTTATAAAAAGAGTGAAAAGGGAAGAGTTCGCACCTCAGCCATCGCTATTTATAGGCGGAGATTTTGCGCGCACACGTATATATGCAATATCGTTTATATACGTAGACTTTCATTATAAGTATATGTATTGTAATTAATGGAAAAGTAATTTTTTAATACAACAGTATCTGGTAAATAATGGATTGTCTTTTTTAACTTGCTACGTACGTTGTTAGATTTTTAATTAGCTTCTCCTGATTTTGCGCTATTATTTCCATTCTTCTCGTAGTAAATACAGACGTGAAAGTAAAATTAATTAACCTTTCCTATAGTGTGTATATTGATAAAGTACCTGCACAGACTCAATATGCTTTCTATTTCAATATTTTCATACCTGTTATTAAATCTACGTAAGATATAAAGAATGATAGCAAATTACCGTTTATATTTCCGCTTTCACAGTAGCATTTTATCCTCTTATATTATTTCTTGTATTATTATAATAATATTAACGTTATTTCTTTACACTGTAATGAATTTCAAAGAGCACTTTGCCTCCATCTCGTTCTTTACTCAACGTCGCGTACGAAGCGCCCGTTATAAAATACATTTAAGTTTTAATTAGGACGCGTTTATATATATTTCCCGTCGTATGCACTTTTCTGAATTACAAAATTTCTATGGCCATTGCAACAGCTAACAAAGGAGCGCCGTTCTCATTGCGACATTGGAAAGGAACGTTTCTCGATTCCGAGAATAAAGAGAAGCAGTCCGTTCCGAATTCTCCCTGTGTTTGCGTAGACCGTTTGCCGCAGCGCCTGCCGAGACACGCCCCCCCCCCACCCCCGCGAAAACGTACGAGAGATTCCGGGATTACCCTCGCTATAAGCCGCGCTATATGTACGTCGCTCGCACTCCGTCTCGCTCCCTCCCCGTACGCGAGGGCTGTAATTCGGCACGTACGGTGTAATGCGCGACGATGTAGCCCGCGCTGGGGCCCCGGACTACCGCTCGCGTGGATGTATCTTTGCCGATGTATATATATATATATACAAAGGGTCGAGCCGCGATAAGGACGCGAAAAGGGCGAAGCACGTATATGGACAATTAACGAGCGGTGCGCGCGTCCCCGCAACGCTCCCCTCCCCCTCTTGCGCGAATCTACGTGGTGGGAGGAGGAAGGAGGAGCAGGGAAATGTAAGGCTTCGTTTAGAGTCCACCGACGTAGTTAGACCTCTGAGTTACCGCTCCTTCTCCTCTTGCCGATGCGGGCCGATAAACGGTTATGACAAATTATTTTATTAATAATGCGGTATATACAGTTTGTTTATTTACGATTCGATTTACACGAGTCACTAGATATATATATATATATATATATATATATATATATATATATACACACGAGTATATAAAACGTGTTATTGCAGGAACGTGTTTTGGTAGTATATGATTCATGCTTAAGACTAATTTGGACTCATTATAATTAGGGAATAGGTAAACTTACTGCATATATAAACTGAAAATCCAAGTATATTCATATTAGTTCTTTCGGTTCTTAGGGACTAGTGATTAGCAAATTATTATCTGATAGGGCGACGTCGATCACTGAGAATCAGGAGCTTTGAACGAATCTATTGGCCTTATATACACTGACAGCTCATTACTGAATTTTTGGAAATTGCAAACGGCTTGCATAAAGATTTTACAATAGATACTGTTTAAAATGATCAAGTCTTACCAAGTATCCGATTTTGTTATTTTTAAAAAGTTTGATAACGCGCGTGGCGATAATTTGACGAATTTCAATGCTGCAAAGTTTTCAATAAAAAAATTCAAGAGATTTAGTATCATATTGTTCATTTGAAAGTGCAGCAATTTATAGCTAAATCTTAGGTAATTTTTAAATACCTGGCAGACTCGATTAAGACATAATGCAGGAGTACAAAGACACCTGTTTAATTATGTACACACACACACACACACACACACACACACACACACACCTGTATTCTTACTTGCGTGCACATACATACTTCTTTTAATGCATAATTTTATAATAATTTTGCTGAGCATTAATACAAAGTATCGCATAGAATTAAACAAGAGTTAAATATTATCGTATAAAATTCCCCTTACATTCGAGCGCAGGTCCGTAAAATGCATCTTGCAAAATACATTTGCGTATTTACAACCAAGAAACAGGCATATACGCACTAATGCATCCACACACGTACACACCCGTGCACAGAAATAAAAAGCTCATTCCAAGTGCTGTAAAACTTTGTTAGCCTCGCTTATGCGCGTGTTTAAGCTCAAGCTTGGCGTCTCCGCAAACCACTTGCCCCCCCCCCCCTCACTATCTCTATCACTCTCTCTCTCTCTCTATTACTCCTGCACGTATTTGCTAAATTGCATCCACGGGGTGCTGGGATTCAGCGCAATAATTAATATGCCCCCTCCCAAGGAAGAAATTGCAAACACCGCGCGCTTCTATATTGTAGCGGCGTATGGGGGGGGGGGCCGAGGGAAAGAAGCTAAGCTGCACCCGTTTGAATCGCGGGAGGGGGATGGTTGGATTTGTTTGCTCGCGCAAATAGGGGTCTCTCCGACAGGGCGAGAGAGAGAGAGAGAGAGAGAGAGAGAGAGGTAGGACGAGAAGTAGATAAGTCTTATACACAGACACTTGTAGACCGCGCGGGGCGGCCTGGCGATGCGGAGCCCTCGAGGCGTGCGCACCCTGACCCGCCCGTCCCGCGCTGCATGGGCTGCAGGCTGCCGCGGCACATAAATTGGCCGCGTGAGGGATAAAGATGGACACGCACGGGGGCGTTTTTAAGCGAGTCCATTAATACGAGCCAAGCCATTTGCTGCTGATACTGCAACTGGTCTTTTGTTGTTTTTGTTCCGTTTTCGTAATTGTTGTTAGAATTAATTAATATTACCGAAGAGGAGCTGTGCCGCGTTTTGAACGTTCTTACGCAACTGCGATGTATACCGTTTCTATCGGGCTTTTTTCGCTTGTCACCAATGCGCGACCTTGATACAATGATGGTCTAGCCCCCTACCGCCACCCATTTTTTTCTTCGGCTCCGCCGGGTCGCGTGCAGCCCCACGATCATACGGATTGCCATTTCCGTACGGGAGCTCCGAGTGCTCTCAATTTCGTTTAGGAGGACGATTGAAAGAAAAATTTTAATAAGTCCGTGCCTTTATTTTCAATTATTTTACAATTAAATATCAAGAAATGAATGGTTAGCCTCATATGATTTCGACGAATTAGTAGATTGTTTGAATAAAACTTAGGAAAATAAATATAAATATATATACATTTGTATGCATATAAGTATGTGTGAATCGAAAAAGAATGTTGAAAATGGACATCGTGTAGTATAATGAAATTTGATAGAAACAGGATTTATATTGAATTTAAACTTAACAATTGTACTTCCGTTGACCGATATAAATGAAATGAGTAAGTATATTTATCTTGAAACAGCTATTAATACGACATTGGCAATAAAATATATTTTTTATCAGTATCTGAACGTTGGAATGATGATGTTTAATTATTACTTTCTTATCAAATCCAACAATTATGCAACGTGGTACAAAAGCAAGTAAATTTAATTATATAGAATTTACATTAGTTATACTTAATGCGCACCCCCAAAATAGCCCACGGGCCTGCTCCATTTCGAGCGGCGAAAGGGTACCGTTCGTGAATTCGTTCCCGTTGTCCACCCGTGTTATGTACCACACGGATTATGTACGAAACTAAATTAAAACGTATACCATGTATAAAGAACAATGACAAAAGGACGCGTGCTCGCAGAGCTCCCGAAATAATCGTCGACAAACAGAGAGAGAGAGAGAGAGAGAGAGAGAGAGAGAGAGAGAGAGGGAAGCACTGCAGCCTCCCTTCGACAGAAAATCTCGAGCCTGTGGCAAAAAAATAGCAGCCGAATAGAGGTGGGGGAGGAGGAAAAAGGAGGGATCCCGCATATAAAAGAAGCAAAAATAAAAGACCGCGCGCACGCGACTCTCTTTGTCTCTCTCTCTCTCTCTCTCTCTCTCTCTCTCTCTCTCTCTTACCGTAAAAAATACAGGGGACAAATCAAGTTAAAAGCCCGAGGGGACGAGGCCGGCGGGACGTCGGGCCTCCCTTCCACTAGCGAAAGAAGGACCTGCGACGCGATATATATTTGCGGTGCGCAGCCTCGATGCGCTCCTCTCCGCTTATAAATCCCCGACGAGCGAGTCTAATATATACATACATACATACACTATGTATATATAACATGTAAGTATTTGCTTAATCGCTCGTGTGATCGATGCCGACGCGCTGCTGTAGGGAGGCGCGCCCCCCGCATCGGTGTATAATATATATGTGTACGTACATATGGAAAGCGCAGAGGAGGCCTTTTCTCACGCAGATTTACCTGCTGGTGTACGTGTAATACGGACACGGAGCTCCGCTGCTGCTGGAAGCCGCTCGGTATACGATGAGGCTGTGAGCCCTTCAACCTCCCCTCCTCCTCCTCCTCCTCCACCCTGTCCCTGGCTGTCCGCCAGCCCTTTTGTACGTTGTCACATCGAGGCGATTGCTCGGTAAATAAACGCGTGCATATATTGCTTTGACCTGGCTTACAGACAATGATACGTAAAACCGAGTAGTTCGAGATTTTTTTCATGAAACTATATTTATTAGCTCGCTCTGGTGTTACATATCGAGGGAAGGTGAAACGATTCGAATCCTCCTCTCTGTACGAATCGATAAGTTTATCCATTCCACTTAAGCTTAGTAAAATTATCTAAAAATCAAATCAAATATGCAGGAAATTAACGGTATTCGTGTTTATAGAGATGAGACCTTAACATTATTAATCAATAATAATAAACAAAAGATATCAATAATATTTTAATATAAATAACAAGTTTATTATAATCTCCACCTCGAAACATTTTTACTATTTTAAAAACACTTAATCGTCATTTTGAGAAATCTATACACAGATAATAACAAGCAGCACACGTTTTAACATCTTACACGAGCAAAACGTCAGGCAATTATAATCTTGAGCGTGTTATACGACACGTATGTAAGTACTTCGGTTATGAAGATATCGGCACGCGAAACACACACACACACACACACACACACACACACACACACACACACACACACACACAAATACATATAAAAGAGTCGAAGTAAAATTAATGCCGCTTTGCCCGTCACGGCACATTCGCCATTATTACATTACGTCAATTTTCCTTTAAGAGGCGCACGGTACCGCTTGAGCGCGCGCTTCTGACGACGAATAAGAAAGGAGGAAGAAAGATTAAATGATTCGTGCTCGTTGGTATATATATATATGTATGTAATGATACATGATTGCGCGTCAGTTAATTTCAAAAAATGCGGTCAGCGCGTAACGTTACTCTTTCACGTGTTAAGCATTTGCTATAATCTATATGCATATTCTATTATCTAAGTGGTCGAAGAAAAAGTATTTTAACTTATTTATAGATTATATGAGGTAAAAGTGAGCGGTAACTCATTGCACGTTAGCTTGTAGATTTTAATCTCGATTAATTAGCATTAAATAGCGAAGTTAATTGCAAATGCGATTGTAACCACTCCATTCCTAATTCGGTTTATTTTTTTTTATAATGGAAAACGAAAAAATGACTTTTCACAAAGACATAACAACAAAGACACAGTTTTATTTAATTGAATTTTTTTATTTTCCTCGACAATGCGAAACAATCTAATAGTTCAATAAATACTACGGGTCGGCAGCGACAAAACAAGTTAGCTGTCTCTGAAATTCATGGAATAGGCCAAGTATTAAAGAACAATTTTTGGAATTGCATAAAATAAGAGAAGAACAGAATTATTAAGATCACGAAATAAAAGAAAAGTGTTTTATGTTGATTGTCAAGTTAATAGAGCAAATTGAATGTTACGCGTGAGTATGGTAATAATAATCTTTGAATTATAAGGATCTTTAGTATATGTCAGTACTATAGTAGAACGACGGTGGTAAATTTGCTCCTTAAATCATCAATATCTTCCTGAATCTTTTTGTTATTAATTGCTTAATATATGTGTTTCAAAGAAATTTTTGTTCGTTGAAATCGATGAAATAGTTAGTAATGTGTGACTATTTACTTCTTGTTCAGTGAAGGATCTTGTTGATTTTCTGAAGTAGTTTTTAAGTATCATTTTATATTTTTTCCAAACAACCTAAGGAAATTCTTCGTACAATCTAATACGTAGATAAGTAATCTTGACTATAAAAAGCTAGTTATTTGACACAATCAAGTATTAATTGGGAATAATATATCATTTTTAAAAATTTTTCTTAATGAAAGCGTAATTTATTATCATTTCGTATTTTGTCTTTCTAAATATACTAATAAAATCATTTTCTTTTTTGCCAAATGATGAAATTATGCGAATTTAGTAATATTTTAACTGGCAAGAATGTGCGAAATTTCTGACGAACCTATACAACCAAATTCAAACGAAATCCAGCAAGCATCTCCTTACTTTCGCAATTCTCTGCGTACAACCCTTAGACGCATATAATTAGAAAATCCGAATTTCGACAAATATCCACTTATACCTTTCAAATTCTACTTCCTACCGACCTTTCATCTCCGCGATCAAATTATTATATATATATATATATATATATATATATATATATATATATATATATATATATCCACCAATCTAGAATAAACGGGAACGAGTTGTTTAAATACTACCCCCCCCCCGTTAAAGACACTTTATATACCCTTCTCGCGGCCTCATCCGCCCCCCCCCGCCCTTCCGTCGCTCTTTTGCCCTCCAGCCACGTCTCACGCTCGCGCGTGACTCGCCGTCGTTCCGGCGAGCGCGTCATGCCGGCGCGCCGCACTGACAAATCGCGCGCTCGATTAATTAAGCCGGCGAGCCGCGCGACGTTGGTCGGCGCGCGCCTAGACTCCGCGCAAGGAACTGCGCCGGCTTACGCGCCGCGCGGTGCATCGCTCGGTTGGCGATGCGCGCCGCGCGCGCCTCGCTTTACGTTATGCGCGGCTTATCGCCTCGCCTCCCTCCACCACCTCCTCCCATCGCTACACGCTCGCGCGCGGTTGTGGTCATGTACGAGAGTCGGCCGTGCGCGCGGCTCGCGAGGAAGCCGCCGCCGGCGGCGGCATTGACGAGGATCGCTTCCGACCTCCTATCGGGAGCGACGCTGGCGATGGCGGTGGTGGTGCAAGGGACTCGCGAATATACGTGCACGGTGTAGCGGGACGTGTGTAGATCGCGCTATATATATATATAAAAGGTTTCACGCGGTCGTTCTGCGGCTCGCGTTTTTATGCGTTTCAGGGATAAATACGTTCTGTGTTGAGGTGGATGAAGGTAATGGATGGATACATACATGCAATACATTGCCTATAAGATTCAGCCCTGGCACCAAATCAATGAAAAAAACAATTTCATATAATGGCAACTATTAGAATGTTTAAACTTATACATACATATAAAAAGAAAAAAAATTAAGATCCTTCTTGTTTCTTTAAGAATCCAAGGGTTTGTGTATTAATTTAGCTGCTTTGCGAATATGAAAATTCACATTTAAGATTGTTTTACGATTATGTTTGCAAATTTCGCGAGAGAATGCATATTTATATAGACATATAGATTATATATAAGCCTCCTAAAGCCACCCTTGCCCATTAATTTCATATTTTGAAAACATTATTTTAGAAAACGATCCAAATAAAGTTAAACATGTTTCCCTACAAAAATTTCCTTTTTATAAATATACAAAGCTGAAGCTTAATAAAAGAGGAAAAAGTATTAATTTCCGCAATTTCTATACTAAAAATCTATGAAAAGGAACGTTATTAAAAGAGAACTCCAGATTTTACGGTGCTTTTTTAATGCTTTATTTGCAGCGCGAGAAAATTAAAGCACCTTATTTAACTTTGAAGCTGCTTACATTAAAATTAAGTAGGAAAACATAATAATTCATCTTATGAAAGCAAGGAGTAATATAGCTTTATATGTAGACATAAAACAATTTTCTGATGATTCACGAATATAAGTAGGAGAGATAATATCAGATACGGACGATTTATTTGATTTAGAACTAGGAAATCTAGAGTAGTCGCGGGAACTCCGATTTATCTTCAAAATAAACCCCGTAAACTATTAGAAACTATCGTGCATCTATTCTGAAGATATGATATTTTCTCAATTCTACAATCGGTATGTCATTTAGTCATTTTTGATGTGCAATTTATTAATCTGTACAATGATTTTTTTTCAATATAAATCCTTATTTTAAACGACAGTTTGGAATAAGTAATAACATTTAAAGTAAAGGAATTCCAATGAATTTATGTCCGAAAGCACATACTTTCTTATAGCATTGTTAATTAAATTTAGATCAAATTTACTGGTGTATCCTATCTGTCTCTACTTACACTTTTAAAATCTTCTGATTTCTATCCGTAAAGTAAGTGAATAAGTTACAGTACATAGTTATGGATAAAAATTATTAAAACTTTTTTGCTTAAAGTTTAACTCAGTTCAATTCGACAGTCACGGGAAGGCTTTTCATTTTTTTCATATTATTTATATATACATATATATAGTCTCTGATTGCACACTGTATTAAATTTATGTAGAGAGAAGTACTAACTGTAAATGTTATATATGTATATAAATCAAACGGGTTTACGGAGCTTGCGCCTTCTGTACTTTTAATACACATAAATCTATACTATTCGACCGTCCAAGTTGTTTCACACATAATTATAAGTTATTTCCCTTCGAGTCAGCGTCTCGACTGTAACCTTGCACTATGAAATTCTAAATAGTTCTATAATAAATAAAGATTTATGGAGTAAATCTCTTTTTATTTTATGATTTTTATTCTTTTTATTACATGGTTATTAGGTCCTAAACTTTGTGGCCAAAGCTTTCTTGCCCAAAACGGACAACGATATTGAAGGACCTCTCCTGCTAAATACATATAAATATTTGTATCTTGCAATGAATCTTGAGTAGGCAAGAATGCTTAATTCGATGAAATATAAAACCTATTTTCAAACGATATTTTTAACAATAATGAGAACAATCACGTTGGCATATTAAAACTTCAACTTTTTTCTTCATAAAAACAAAGATTGAAAGAAGTACATAATCCTTGGACTAATATACCAGGAATTTATAATTTCATTAAACAAAAATGCACGAAAATAAAATTTCTATTGTAGTAATAACAAAACAGCAATGTATGTGTATATATATATATATATATATATATATATATATATATATATATATATATATACGTAAAATGGAGGGAAAAAGTATAAGAAATGCGAAGAGATATAGAGGATAGCGCGGGAATTAAAAAGAGTCTCGACGAAAAGCTAAGCGGCACAGACGAATTTCACGACAAAGAAGCTTGCGCTCGTCGAGAATAAGGGACGAGCAAAAAAACCTGGCGCGAGACAATGCTCCCCCACCCCGCCCTCCTCCCAACCTCCTCGACGCCCAAACTCCCTCTGTTCCACGGTAAGATAGTGAAAAAGAAGGTATAGAGCAGCGGCACCAGCAGCGGCAGAAGAAGAAGATTAACGAAGAGGAAGAGCGGCGTTGGCGAGGTGGGAGCGAGGTGGGCGGTTGCCAGGGCGGGGGAGGGGGAGAAATGCCTGATGGAGACTCGAGCTTTATTAATGCCCCGCGAGAGTTGTTTCCCGCGCAGCGGGAAGAACTCGGGCGCGAGAAAATTTCTCAGGCCGCCGCTGTAAGGAGGGTGGACGGGGCCGGAGGGGCGGGGGGAGGGGGTTACGGCGAGGACGAATCACCGGGCGAGCGCTCGCACACGCGGACTAATATACGAGCCACCGCGACGACGAGGACGATTTGCGGTGTAAAAATCCAGAGGGGAGCGCGAGGAGGAACGAGGAGTTCTGGAGTCCTGGCGCTGTCCCAGCGCGGTAGAGCTAGGGAGGGGCGGGAGGGGGGGGTTTGTGCGTAACATTTGCATAAACCGATATGTCAGTGGTTCCGGCGAATCGCGCGCTCCAGCGAAGAGAGCGCTTCGATTTTTCGTAATCTCTATGTATAATAGTAATAAAGAGCCTTGAAGACGTCGTTCGTTTTCGCCGTGGCGAAACGGCATCTTGCGATCTAACGCTGTTTTAATATGATAATGATTTTTCTCAACAATGCTTAGAATTACATAGATTTATACTTATAATTCAGCGTACAAGCAATAATGTTAACGTGAAACGTTTTATTTCTTTGTTGCAGGTGAGTTGAGACGACGGTGGTTCGATATTTATTTCCGACAGACGCCTGTTGTAAGCACGAAACGATCATGCTTGCTTGCTTTTGAAGCAGGAGGATTATCGAAAAGAATAAACGTCTTATATCTGATGCTGATCAAGGTTTTGAGAATAACGATCCTCTGAACTAAATTATTCTTTTTAGTTCAAACTTTTCATATTTACAATAATAATCTTTTTAACAAATAAATGAATCAACGTACACAAATACATTTTTTTAAGAAGAATATATGTACTTTAAACTTAAAAGCTTCAAATTGACACGAAGCTACATCGTGCATTAGTGTCAGGCTAAAAGCATTTTAAACTTATTATTTTTTCCATTGAATTTCATAAAATTAAATATATAAATTTGATTTTAAAAGAGAACATTTTTCGCAAAGCGAATGTTCAGCTTTATATAAGAGATGCAGGTATTGAGAGTAGAAGAACGTATAAACATCAAGATTAATCAGAATACCTTAAAAATATCACTTATTTCTTTTTTTAATTACAGTAATTGACGTGCAACGAAAAATTCTTCATCCCTCTAACTTTAATCCTGAAAATAAAAGGACCGTTGAGCGGTAATCAAAAAAGAGATATTGTACTTTGAAGATTATTACGCTAATTGTATAAATTATAAAAAGATTTGTTTTTTGAAATTCGGCTTTATGCTGAATTTTGTTTTTTTTTTGTTTTTACTTACTTTCTATTCCACTTTTCCAAGCTTTACCTTTATTTTCACATATACAATAGTAAAAGTTCAAGATGAAAAATATATGGGAAAATGAGGTCCGCTGTCGTTAGACTTTTAAGTCCTCGGCACAAGCCCACAATTCATCCCCTTATTTCATCAACAATAGGTCAATCTGAAATATGATTTTGTGCTTTTATATATATATATATATATATATATATATATATATATATATATATCATATAGCGTCTATAGATATATACACGAAAGCTAGAACCATGAATTGCGGACTTGATTTTAAGTGGGCGCGAAAAATGAAGAGGGTGTCACGACATATGTATGATATATATATATATATATATATATATATATATATATATATATGTGTGTGTGTGTGTGTGTGTGTGCACTATAACGGATCATCGCCCACTCTTCCGCTCCGCACAGTTTGCCTCTCTCTTTCTCTCTCTTTTTCTCTGACCGCCTCTGCGACCTCCGAGATTTCTATCCTCGAGATGGCTCTCGTGTCCGGGGGCCACCGGAACAAGCTCGGATATAATTCGTCGACGACGTCACCCCAGCCATACTCCGTAAATCACGGGGGAGGAAAATTTACCTCTTTTGGCGAACCTTTGTCGTCGATAATAAAAGTCTCGTAATCGGGTCGCGCGAATCTTCGCCCCCCTTCCCCTGACGACGACGACGGCGGCGACGGAGGCGGCGATCGCGGAGAGCGTTCGTTTCGCCGAACGAGTTGTGATTTCGTGGTGTAGGGGGTTGGACTGGTGTGTTACTTGAGTTGACCATTGTATACGGCATTCTATAAGTGGAGGACGCTCTGTGGCTTCGGACAGCCAATAATAGGGACAATTAATTGGATTTAACCGCGCGAGTTTATCCGCGAGTAACGCGCTGCGGTGCAGTCTGCCCCGCGTTCCTCAATAAAGCCGGCCTTTAATCCCCACCCACTCGCTCTGCAATGCTCTATTGGTCGAGCGAGTGTAATTTTCTTCTTCGTCTTTTTCTTTTTTCTCCTCCTCCATCTCCTTCTCTTGCTACTCCTCATCCTGTCTCTGCTCTCTCTGCTTTCTCTCCCTCTCTCTTACTTCCTCTGGCGATGCGGGGAGATGACGCTGACGCTGTGTAATCCGTTAGTTACATCCGATCTGAAAGCTATATATATATATATATATATATATATATATATATATATATATATATATAGGTGTGCTACTTCTTCGCTAACGTAGAGTTTTTTTCGTAAGATGGATGGTGATAAAATTTGACAAACGCATTGTGCAGGAAAATTTGTGGAATCGTAACAGTGTTAATTATCCATTGAAAGGAAAAAAATGAGTTACAGTATTATATATGTATACTTTTGTTTATACAGATGTTTATACTGGGGTATCAGTTTTAGCCGTGATATTTACAAATACAAAGGGTAGAAGTTCAAGGAATAGAAGGAGTGAGGTTTGATGCAAGAGACAGAATGACAATTCGACTCATACGCATTTAATACCTGTTAATCTCCACTTACTCTTCCATGGAAAACATTTGTAAATGGACAGAGACATACAGAAATAAAGTATCGAATGCGAGCTACGTTCCTTCCATTTTTCGAATACTGATTCATTTTCGCCAGAAAGGGCTTTACCTAACGTGTTGGTAACTCCAAATTCTGTTCGGAAATATATTTATTTTACCACGCCACTCTACTCTCGAAATCCCGTCGCTGAGACGATTCGTCGGCTTTCGCGATGCTAAAGTATTGTTCAACGCTAATGTAAGTGTTGATTTTAGCTCTTAATATTTTCGTCGAGCGCTACGCTTATGATTTATAATTGTATATACCGAGTTAAAAAATCAATTGTCACACGCGTGTCAAAACGTACTCTGACTGTCAACATATGCATATTCGCTCCTATAGTTGATTAAGGGGGAGTTGTGCTTTCATTCAATTTAAATAAATAGGCTTAGATTATAGAGGAAAATTATTTGTAAAGCGTCGCTATAAAAGAAGCATTGAAATGCCTTTATTGAATCCTGAATAAAAGTTTCGTCAACCCAGACGAATTCACAAAAACACGGGACACAGAGCGACAGTTATTGTACGCAGCGCTAAATGAAGTTCTTTTCATTCTTAAAAAAACACAAAATCGACAGCGCATTGGATCTAATTATAACCCTCGACGTCTTACAATTACGAGTTGAAGGAGGTTTCGACCTGCTGGAGAATCGATGTAATAATTTTCAATGATCGATAAAAGTGAGCCTTTATAATTTAGACCTCATTTTAAAAAATCCGTCGGTATAAAGTAAGACAATTGTACGGAATTGACGTTTCTTTTTAAAAGCTATGAATGGCTGTGGATTTAATTCGTTCGACAAAAGTTTAATTGATAAAATTTCTGAAACAATATATAGTTTGTATAGAAAAAATCACAGCTATAAACAATCCATATATATATATATATATATATATATATATATATATATATATATACGTATAGAGATCAATGATCATTTCGGCAACGATATATGCAGTTTCTTACCTATGCCTATATAATTATAATAAAGGTATATATTTTGAAAATGTTGGGTCTATGAAACTGGAGGGGTGGTTCAAGAAAACCATAGACACGTACATAAAGCCATATAGATTTTTATATATATATATATATATATATATATATATATATATATATATATATATAGACAGAGCACTGTTTTACACTAGTGGACGATGCGGAATACATTTACAAGTACTTACAACGAGTGCCAATCAGCTCTCACATACCGACGACGAAGTGCGACACTGTATGCCGTTATATAATGCAGATTCGCAGTAAAGATCGCGCGCAGTACTCTTATACACGAGAAATGTCGCACGGGTGGTATTTGCGTCATTATAAGATATGTATATATATATATATATATATATATATATATATATAATATATACGAAAACAATTCGAAAGTCGCGGAGGAATATATATATATATATATATATATATATATATATATAGGCAAGGCGCGGCGTACTGGTGTCTCGGTATTTTCGAAAAAGTGGTGCCAGGGAAAAAAGACTTGTGAGGGACATGGTAGTGTAAATATAGTTGTGTACATTTTCTATTATATATAGATTTGATTTTTAAATTTCGTTACTTCTGATTACAAACAAATTACCAGCTAATTTTAAAATATTTAAGTTGAGATTATTTCAAGTTTTCATAAATATTAATGTACAATTTTAAAGAATGAAAGACATTCCGCTAAAGATTTTTGTCATCCTCTTTCTACTGACACATATTCTACAGCGGTACAAGAGTCACTCTTCCAGAATGATGATAAGCTACTTAAAATTCAGAATATGCTCGTCGCATTGTACACTGACGTTTATATTTGCTGTAGAAATAGTTGTGCTTGTCTAAAAGACTGCACAGTGTCGAGATGGAGAATAAGCACTGATAAGGCTAATTTTCAATTTTTTTTATAAGTAAAGAATAAGATAATGAGAAATAAGAAGAGCATGAACATGGTTTAAAACAGCTAATATTTCAATCGTTTCGAAAAGTGATATAATAAGTAAATTTCCCATGATGAATTATTAAATCACTCAATTTTAGAATTTAAAATTTTTTGTAATATGCTTTTCCTATAACTCAGTCTAAATAAGAAATAGTGATGTGTACTATAGATCTTGTAGCTATTCAAAAATAATTTCGAATTGATAAATAAGATAGCAGTTTTTTTTCAATTCGCAGAGTACGAGAAGAATTTTTTTCAGAAAAAATCTGACTTTGTGATACATTATTTAAAAAGAAAATTGATTTTTCTGCTGCTTTGATTGACGATTTGAGGGAAGAAAACCGATGTAGAACTACGGTGTTATTATCTTATTTCTCCGAATTGAGACTAATGACATAAAATAACGTATTAAGGAAGGTAATATAAAAGTCATTAAATTGCATTAAGTGCCAAGGCTTAGTAAGCAGTAATTACGTCGCTTTGCACATTTATGATATAAAGCGTATAGGAAATTCGTAGTACCCAAATTCGGAAGTCGCGCAAATTCAAGGAGACGCATGAAATATTTGAATAAATAATATCGATGCTTTAATTAAAGACGAAAGCGTCGTTTCAATCCGCATTCGAGCCGAATCGAAAGTACTTTACTTATCTCGAGCTTTTGTATACTTTTTACTTCAAGCGCCGCGCGGAAGCCGAACCAGTGAGAAAAGAACGAACGAGAGCAGGGACGTGGGAGGGCCGAGGAAAAAACTTTACGAGTACTTGTCCGCGTTTCTCATTCGCTTGGCGTAAGATGTTGGAAACAATGCGCGCGCCATGGTTATATAGTGTACAAAGTGCGGGTGGCGAGATCCAAGAAACTTTGCGACCTTACCTATATATATATATATATATATATATATATATATATATATATATATATATATACATCTCATCTCGATACGAAACTCATCCAAGTTTATTAAAGGGCTAACAATGTAAAGCTACACTAAAGCGGTAACGACCGGAAACTTCGGTCCTGGGAAAATCCGCGAGTCATGATCCAGGGGCAACGGTGTAAAAATGATTAATATAATTATAATAATATTAAAAATAATTCAATCGATGCGCCTCGCTCTAATTCCAAGCTAATTAATAATATGGATTTTCGGTGATCTAAATGATCGCTTCCTCGATCGCTTTCTTTGCACGTTGACAAAGGTTCTTTGCAAAAGCACAAATTTACGTGCAATTTTATTATTCATAATTTTTTTGTTTAATTGTTAAATTTATATATATATATATATATATATATATATATATATATATATATACTGGAAAAGACGTGAAATGGATCGAGCACCTTGGGCATAAAATTTCTAGTCTTATATTTGAATTATTCGAAAATTTTGCGGAGACGATTCGGAATGTCTATAAATTCCGTGGCAATAAAGCCATTCCCCAGTGCTACATTCGTCTCCAACGGGCGACAGCGCGCGACAACGTTACGACCCAATATATACGAAATTTATTTTATAGGTGACTTTTTTAGGATAACTTTAATATCGGCATATTCGTACGTGAAGTATGTTACTTCTATGATAAACGCATTTGTAGAAAAATACCTATGGACAGTTAATTCGATTAGCCGAGTCGTGTTTTATCCATTCAGCAAAAGAGTGCTCTGTTTTTCATAATATTATCCATGTGAGCATTGTACATTATTGCAAATGTGCTAGGTAATCATAATTTCTTTGCAACCGTTTCTTCGCGACTAGTTCACACTGAACTACTCGTAAACTCCTCGCGCGCGACAACTGGCACCCTTTCTAAAATTTAAGGATCAAAAGTTGTTAATATTCCAAAACTTTCTTATCTTCACACACTTTGATCAATTTCTTTGAAGATTTACACAAGAATGGAGAATATATACGTATAAATCCAGGGCATAATTAATTAAATTTTTGGGACTTTAATATTTCACGAAAAATGAAGTACTTTTGTCACAATCGTCATGTAATAATATCGCAAACAAAGATGCGCGTGCGCGCAATAATGATTCCTTCAAACGAGGCGCGAAAGATTACGCGGATCCGAATGGACGCCGCCTAATAATAGAGGTTGATCGCTCTTCTGCGCCGCGGGCATCGTGCGTAATCGACCGATCCGGGCCCCAAAGATGTATAGTTTATGCGCCCATCGGTGTATGCGCGTTCCATCGACTTGCCTCTTTCCCCGCGACCCGTGCGCGTCTCACCCTCGGTTCTATATATTTTACGCGCGGCATTTTACACAATAAATTCGAGTTCCGGACGAGCGCACAAGCCGGTATCGAGGCCGGTTAAGTAGAAATCGCTTTATGCCCTAGCCTTGCCCCTCGTCGCTCTTATATTCCGATAAAAACTTATTGCCCGAGCTTTATGTATGATATAGCTATATAGTTACACGATACGTACATCCCTAGATATCGCCGCCACCCCCCTCCAACCCGCATAGTTTTCCCGTTTCCGTCTCCTGATCATGGATTTTCCACGACGACTCCATCTCCCCTCGCACGCATAAACAGAAGCGCGCGAAGACAATAGGTAGGACTCGATCATCCGTAAATATCCGCGACAAATCGAGCCGAACGTTTGTTTTTTTTTTATAACGCAGACGGCCACACGCGCGCTTTTTATTCAATGAAAGAGAAGACATGATAATGAAGATATTCGTGAATCATATAAAAGAACGCGAAGAATACGATTAGAAGTGCGTATAAAGCTTCTTCTTTCGTTTGGAAACTACGTATTAATAAAAAGCGGCGAATGGTAAATTCACGTATAACGAATTATGAATGCATCGCTAGAAAAGCTTCGTTCTCTTACGCCATCATTCGTTTAACCGCATTTTACTCAGTCTCATACGAACGGTCCGATTTCAAAGGAGCAGCCAATTAATACCGGTACATTTCGTTAAATAGCACGAAGCTCAGGTTCGTTAGGAAAAGAGCTAGTATAAAGTTCAAGCTTGATCTATATCGATGATAATATAATGTCATTGACTTTATTAGATCTATGTATTTCGCAAGCGAGCGATTTTGAATTTAGAACTACATATAGATATACGTATAATTTTATATTTCTCCAGTTTTCTGTCCACGATATTTGACATTCGTTTTCACAACTGTTTAATGAAACGAGGGTATGGATAAACGAAAGAGTGCAGATTAATTCCTTTTAAATTAGGAAAAGCACATCTAATAAATATCTGTGCCTATATAGTTGAATCTTTACAAAAATCATTTGAGAACGATTTAATTAAATTTGGTATGAATATCAATTGCGTTAATCTTGCATGTTTTTTTTATTACCTTAATATGACGGAAGAGAAATCATTATCAATGTATTTCTTATTTGTGCAGAATAATTAATACCTTTGAGGGGCTCAATTAGATAATAAATACGGAGGACAACAAGTTCGAACGTTATTTATTCAGAAACTTACTTATGCTATTATAGCCTTATGAGCAAATCGAGTTTAATGAATAGTCCACAGCCCGAGCATTCGTTTAATTGCAGCTTTGAGCAAAAAGTTATTCGAGATCATATGGCTGCGGCGCTTAGAGTCTGTTAATCGAATGGCGCTTAACTTTCATCCACGCATGTTGATTTTGAAACTTCGCATAAAATCTCTAATCATACATTTTCAGCTCGGCAATAGAGAAGTAATACTGATTTTAGCGTATGAAACGCCTCGAAAAACATACCGAGTTGAAAATGCTAAAAGCTTTTATGCATAAAAGCTTACAACTTTTATTTTTCATTTATAAAGTTTACGAGTAACTTGGCATACACGAACTTAAAACAATCTAAATTTATTCCTTTTAATATCGAGAGATCATACCAGTCCCATTGCTTATGAAATTGATTTTTAAATTTTTGTAGTTTATAAAGTACATATACGCATACGCACTTTAGAATATCTATTTCAAATTTTTAATATAGCCTCTTCAAGAAAGCTTTTTATAGAGCATCTGGATATAAACAAGATATAATTTTATAGATAAATGTAAATTAAACATTTAAACATATTTTTAGTAGAACGTTGCTTTTCAATTTTTCCATTGTTGGAATTACAAAGCGTTTTTCCATGCATTTAAAGCATGCAATTCCAGTTAATAAATATTTCATGATCTCAATGTCAGAGATTATTATATTTTTCATTCAGATATCAAAAATGTCGCTTTCATATGAAACAATATGAATAGAGAATTTCTTCTAATTTACGATTCGCTCTTTTTTGCCATTACACTGCATTGTAATGGAAAACAAAAATATAAAAAAGAAATCACTAAATTTACTCCAATCATGCCAATATATCTACATAATATGGCTTTGTGAAAAATTATAGAAAATCGTATATTGCCCCGGAATTAGACTGCTATTATAACGTCTTAGGAAGAGTTCAGACCCTCGTCGAAGACTCTCATTTAATTAACGCGCCGTCTATAAGATATCCAGATAGTTAGATCACTTTCGCGTCCCTTATGATTTTTGACCCTATAATTACAGAAACGAATCGGATGTCGTCTCGTCAATCTAGAATAGAGCGCGAGAAAATAATGGGCCCGTCAAGCAAATTTCATAGCATCAGGAATCTGAGGTCACCCTCTCTCATCTATCTCATAGTATATATATATATATCTATACACTATGATATGTGTGTATATACGTATATACAATATGCGAATTGAAAAAGAGCGGACCGCCTCTTCAGAATCCTCTCATCTATCGAACCAGCGAACGGACGAATATACGGAACATCTTTTCCCGCTTCGCGCTAGTTGACAAGCGAATAAAAGAGTCGATCACCCTGTCCCTACCCCTTATTCTCCGTCTCCTTCTGCTGAATAACCAAGAGGGTCCGGAATGGGGCTACGGGTGCACCGCGACATCAACAATCTTCCCTCCTCCTCCCGTTCAGCTTGTATTTATGTATGAAGGATCTCTCTCTCTCTCTCTCTCTCTCTCTCTCTCTCTCTCTCTCTCTCTCTTTATATATATATATAACGACTTTGCTCCAGTTCGAGGATCCCCCATTGAATATTGATAAGACCCGAGACGATGATTTAGTGCGTCCGGCGGCTCATTAAGCCCTTCTCTTCCATCGTCCCGTTTCTCCCGCCATAGACGGGGTATAGTAGTTGGGGAGGAGAGGGGGAGGGGGTAAATCGCTTGTTTTACGCCGATCGATATACCTCCACCGCGCCGTTTATCGTCGTGTTGCCAGACGTGCCTCCTGCGAGTACAAATATTGCGGGAGGAGAGCGAAAAAGGAGGGGGAAGGGGTGAAAAAGCTAATTGTCCAAGTGGTTGGCTCGTTCCTTCGCTGCAGCGTAGATTTATATATATATATATATATATATATATATATATATATATATATATATATATATAATTGCAGTCGGAGCGGGATTGTAATAACGTCTGGTCTGGAGGCGTAATTTATATGTAGGATTCGTTCTATTGGTCATTTCGGTTCTCTTTTATACTCCCCTTCCCCGTTTCCTTTCGTTTATAACGAGATGCCTAGAGAATGATTGGCGGTTGAACTTTGCGTAATGGTCGGACTTTTATTGTTCATCGGCAGCCAGCAGGGTTCTCGAATGACAGCGATAAAACGGAACGGCAATAATTGCTGCGGCTTGACTAATAAGAAAATATAAACAGATGTCTTAATTAATTTCGATTCGATGGCTTTTCTGGTATTTAGTTTTAGATTGTATTTCCTTTGAGCTAAACAGTCAAGATTGAGTGGAAAAGTGGAAAAGTCCATTTTACTGCTCATTCATAAATTTATGTATAATGTATAAATTTAGAATAAAAAACTTTGCTTTCGTAGAGGGTAATTAAGTCATTCAAAAGTGTACAATTTCATTCGGATAATGAAATCTGTTTCAAAATTACATAGTGAACATATAGTATTCCATACTGTGGTAAAAAATAAAATGTAACGTTGTCGTGTGAGCCACCCTTCGTTTCTTAATAAACAGCTTCAATTTTTCAGCGAAATAGGATAAAATTCAAAAGCCTTTACTAGTCCCGACCCAACTTTCGTTGCGTGAATATTTTATTCTGAATTCAAAATTCCTCATTAATATCAACAAATATTGTAAAATTCAACGCCAACATGCTTGATCAGTGGACAGCATCCTTAATATATTTCAACATGATGACAAACTCTGCCTACTTGTCGAGATCATTTTACTTTTCATTCCAAGACTCACTCGTAAATTCGTATAAATCTGCGTATAACTTTGTGCCCAAACTAGGATATCTCGATTCTAAACTTGTATACCGGGCAATATAAAAATGTTGCTTTACAACGTTGGACATAGTTCCCTGCAAAATAAGCTAAAGCGCGATTCCACGATCGCTATGGCATCAAAAGAGAGTTCTAACGTGATAAAGGATGCGTGAAATTCCATTAACCTTTAGACTGTCGGACTGGCCCATATATGAGCCACCTGTGACCTTGACAGCTACTCTAGAGATATAAGATGTTTTTATGTATAAATTTTGCACATCAAAAATATCAATTTATAAGGCAAAAATGCCGGCAGTCTAAAGGTTAAACAAATTCTAAGCACTTACATTTTTTTTACGATTCCAACGAATAATTATGGGAGAACTTTATATTTATTATTTTTATGAATAAATTTTTTGTCGCTTACCTTCTTGCATGTTAAGTAAAACGTATATTATCTGGCATAAAAAAATTAATTTCGAACTACGGAAAAATAAGTTTTTTTTTAATTATTAATAAATTTATAATTAGATCGCATATATTTTATTTCAATCTATTGTTGCTCTTTAGTACAGTCCAATTCGAAGTCAAATATATTTTTTTTCGTAATAAATCTATAAATTTTTATGGTCAGCGTTCAGTTATTGAGTTTTATTAATAAATATTAATAAATAATAATTATTTTTATTTTTAGATTTACTTTGCCCCTGCCTTGTATTAATTATTGCATCAGATTATAGAAGAATGCGAATAAAATCTTCTCATAGTTTCATCAAATTAGACTTATCCAATAAGACATGATTTAGTTCTTTCAATAATCAGTAAATGTAAAGGAAAAAGAGTAGATTTTTCTAGAATTCAATCGTTGTATTAAAAATATGTATGGGTACTGTTACACAATAAGATTGTGATATATTTGACTTCAAAACGTCAAGGACAAATACAATTGCATGTAGTCTCAACATTTTGGTGTAGGTTGTAATTTACCTCAACGAAAAAATTTCATACGCGAATCAATAACGATATACAAAAAACAAATGCAATATAGAATCAATTCGAGACACAAGTTTTAAACTGCGGATTTTCAGTCTATTAAATGCAGACGACAATAACAGATTCTCACTAAAATTCTCTTTATTTTAATTACAAATTGATCTATACAATACATTTATACAGTTTTCTAATTATGCTTCATTATGCTCTTCTTTACTTCTAATTATATTATATAATTAAGCAATGGAATTTTTGAAGTTTTTCTCTGAATTTTTTTTCACCAAAGCATACCAATTCACGAATAAGAATCTATCATTTATAAAAAGATGAACGATTGTTTTAAATTAATTATTTTTAAAAAGATATCACTTTCATTACTTATAATTTCTTACCATACAATAAATTCCCAAAATGTCTGAAGCATCACAGAAATGCTGAAAATGGCTACAGGTCAGCTTATTCTGAAAAAAGTTAATATATGGTTATGAAAATTAATACCACAAATCGTACATATGTTAACAATGAAAATTATTAATAGAATCAATTCTAACATCATCTATTTGCTTTTTCCTCGTTGCATATTCTTCGTCAGGACTAGGCATCTGTAAAGCATAATATCAATATAAATGAGTGATAACTTAAATATGATAGTGAAAGAATATTACCTTTTGCAATTGGAATGAATGTTTACTTTATGAAAATACAGTCAAATTAACGATTATTATCGGATGAGAATTAAAATTGACATATATTTTTTTAACATAAAAAACAATAAATAGAAATAGATCATACTTTTTATTTTATTTTTATTATAGATGTTACATTTCTATGTAATTAGTGATTTATTTCGATTCAGTTTATTTGTCAAAGTACACGTATTAATTTAATTAATACTAATATTATTATAGTAGAGATAGATTTTGTTTGGTATATACATTTTAAAACGCGACAATATTGTTCCATTGAACAGTTATATGAAAAATAATTATTTTTAAGTATACATTGTATTGTATACTTACATTTTGATCAGTATCGCAGTAACATTGAGCACATATTTTGGCAAACAGCGTCGATGAATATATTAATAGAAGAAAAACTAACCCAGTATTCAATTGCATTGTAATTTTTATGAAAAAATATGGAATAGAATTTTAAAGTAAATTTTGAATAAATGTATTAATCTTCTAAATGTTATGCATCTAACTCTAATAATTCTATTC
The DNA here is from genome assembly GCA_018907035.1 of Sycobia sp. Sy_11. Lineage (NCBI taxonomy): Eukaryota > Metazoa > Arthropoda > Insecta > Hymenoptera > Epichrysomallidae > Sycobia > Sycobia sp. Sy_11. The sequence continues at coordinate 4,155,298 of JACCIC010000004.1, forward strand.
TTTATATAACTATTTTATTGCCAATAAAAACTTTGTTTGCTTATTCAATACTGCACGACTTAAAAATACGCTTGTGGAAAAATACTTTTTTATCTGAAAATATTATTTTTATTAAAAGAAAACTTTGCAAGCTTCTTAAAATTCGCACAATTGTTTTTACAAAGGAATTTATTAGCATTTTTATGCAATAAACGCTCTGCAATTCACGGGGCAGCTTCTTGCTTATCCGCTGATACAACCTCTTAGTTCATAAATATCGATACCGCATAGTCTCAGTCTCCTTGTTTCATTAGTAAATCGAGGGGGTGGAGATGTACACGATAGATGGATTGACGCCTATAGAAAAATAGCAAGTTCGCATTAGTGAACATGGCCGATTCCGAATTTGTCCTCGGATTTTCCGATAATCAACCTAATATCCTTTTAGATATATATACGAGGTGTGATCAAAAAGGAACGAGAATTTTTAAATATCGCAAGGTTTGAAGAGTCCGCCTGTATAAAAATTTTTTTATTATGTTGGTACGCATGCCGCTGAAGTACGATAAAATTTTCAGCAATATTCATTACTTACCTTCATTCCAACAATATTCATCGCTTAGTTCGCGATATCCAAAGATATTGAGTTATACAAATAAATCTGGAGTTTTTCACACGTAAAACTATAGAATTCAAAGCTTTGCTAATTATATCGATCTTATTACCAGGCCACTGGAAGCAAGTTTTTATTCTTATACCGTCTAGTTTCGCTCATGTGAAAGCATCTTACAAAGATGGCGTTTTGCTGGTGAAGTAAAAATGGCTAATTAGCTACATGCTGCTTTACGGGAACTATCTTTAACCAAGACTGATTCATTAAGATCCCTGCACTACTACTTCCTAAACTAACTATCTTAGCTTTCATTTCTTGAATCGTCGCGGATAAGAAGTTGTAGATCACTACTGACTTTTAGGTTTATTTCACTTACTTTATCATTGTTTATTCTGTATTCAATAACGAGTCTCTTGCGATGGATCGCCACATTCATGTAACATCTGGATGAATGTATCATTGCTACAATCTGATTTTAATCGACCTCTGATGGAATCATAGTCACCCGATTACATACCAAATTTCTTATTCCTCCAGTTTTTCCTATTCTTGGCCTACAATGAGTTTAATTATACTTTTTTTTTTCGATTTTTTGTAATTATAAACAATTGAAGTATATCATCTTAACATGAAATTCCTATGTAAACTTCTACATATATAAACATTGAAACATCTTGAAAAAATAATAATTATGAAATATTTCTAACAAGTCTTTCACCTGAGAGTGAGAGAGATAAGGAAAAAGAGAAGGAGCGAAAGGACGACCCGAATAGCATATCACGCGCGGTCAGAAAAAATCAGGTTTTCAGGCGTGCGAGCGATAAAAGAATTAAAGGCGCTCCATCATCGTGCGCGCGAGGGGAACGGTAACATTATCTGTCTGCGTCGCCATCGTACGTGTGAATACACGCCGAGCCGCACTGACCTCTGCGAAAAAGGGAGAAACAGGGAAGGGGTAGACAGTAGCAACGACCGGTGAGAAATCGGGACTGCAGATAAGACAAAAGCCAGGAGGCGAAGGCAAAAAGTCCGAATATAAAAGGAGGGCGCAGGATCCGGCAAAAAGGGAGTATCAAATCTCCCAGAGCTCTGTTTCTTGCTTATACGGGCGCGCACGCCTCGGTCTGTTTCTGCCTCGCGCCATATCGTCTCGCGAGCCCTCCCGCCGTCCCTACACCCGCCAGCCCACTGCCTCGTAAAACTCGCACTGCTCGTCCGACCTTAGTTTACATTCTAACAAGAGTTTAATGGCCTCGGGCCCACAAATTATATTTCTTACTTCGGTCAGCGTCCACTCAACTCTTTAGTTTAGTGCCGAACGGCTACTGCTATTTTATTACTTCGCTAAGTTATTCCGCGGCAGTCATTTTTCACGCCGGGAGAACACTGGCGTGTGCATATATATATAACATTGCACTGCAGTCCCAACGCGCGCCGCACCACACGTTATATTAATAACTTTCGATACGAAAACAGTTGCAGTGCGCGCTTTCGATATTCGGGAATCAAGAAGGTTGCATATATACATATTAGCGCGGTCAGCCGGAGAATTTATGGTTATTCGCGGAAAAGTTAGCGGCATTTGCATTTTTACAAGTCGATTAAGATTTTAATGCGTGGCTAATTTAATGAGAAGTCATAACTTGTGCGGGTTTATGATAGGCGTACGCGCGCGCGCGCGCGCGATTATTATTGGCGCGCGTTTTAACGCTCTTTGAAATCTCGAAAACTGTGTTTTTCGAAAGTGTCGATCTGGCAATTCCGTGAGCGCCTTTACGTTAAACAAATTTGCTTATTAAACTGACTTTGAAATTGTGAAAATCAAATTCAATTTACAGACATTATTTCTCATTCGCTGATTAACTAATTTTCAACAATCCATAATTCTTGTTTTTGATATGTTTTAGACGGTAAAATCAAACACGTCGTTTTAAGAATTTCAACTTTGCAACTTATTTGGTTAGCGTACTATATTGAAATGACTTCAAACTTTATCTTCTTCATTATTTCGACTTTCTATTTTACATGACAATATCACTATGATATATTGTAGCTTACGAACGGAGCAATTATTACATTCAGTTAATAAATATTTTCATCGGTCTTACAGTCGAATTAAATCAATCGAAAATAATACGTAACAATATCAATATATATTTATATCAATACCAATGCATTAATACACAAAAATAATAAAAATTTGTATATAAGCAGTCGACAAAAGTAAAATTAAAGTATTACATTCAGTTAACTACCTTTCCGTTCCCATATCATTTTTCAAGTAAATTTACTCACTACTTTTCCAAAAATGTAAGAACTATAAGAAAGATAAAGTTGAAACTCAACCTTTAAATTATTCCAATTGTCTTTTAAATATCCGAGCAAAGTATCTTCGAAAAACAGTTCAAACAATTCAACTGCACCTTGGAAACCTACTCGGATACCTCTTTTAAGCGGTAGCCCGGACATTGCGTATAAAAAGGATCTTGCAATTGGCATCGTCAAGCCACGTATGGACCATCCACGTTCGGAGACATTTCCGAAGCGCACTTCAAAGGGCTGATTGCGCCTTTCGAATGACTTGGAAAATCACTGTTGACCCACGAACGTGCCTAAGACAATCCTCCCGTTCCTCGTCCCTAAGCTCCTCTTTGAGGGTCGCGCGAAGCTAGCCGAATTCTCGTTATACGTTCACCGAAATTGCCGATGTACGGAGAGCGGCCAAACTTTGCCGAAATTTCTCGGTGTCTTTTTGGGAAACTGCCGCGAATCGCCGGTCGTATAGTGTCGAGAAATCCTCTTTATTGGTTTTTCAGCCTTCGTTGTCCGAATTGTCTCATTTTATAGTCGAACTTCAATCTTTAGGCCTTTGATCAGTTTTACAATACAATATTTGTTCATAAATTTTTTTTCATTACCTATTTAATGGATGTATTATAAACAATATTGTTCATTGAAAATAAATAGACAAGTAAAATGTTTATCAAAATAACTATAGCTAAAACGATTACAATGATTTGTATACTATATAAGTCCAAACATTTTGTAGAAAGACTGATTTATAAAGTTTCTTCAATTTTTATTGTGATTGGAAGAATGTATTTGTTCAATTTAAAAGGTATTTTACTTATATTTCAAATTATTGGTATAAACAATTTTCTTGAGCTAAAAAGCATGCATATATTAAATTTGAGATAATATTTTGCGATATAACTTTTTTTTCGCTCACTTCCGAATTTAAAATGGAAAAATCCAATATGCGAGTAATGCAATTATGAAATATAATACCTTGTAATGATGGACATGAGGGTAGTATTATAATTAATTTTGAACAAAAACCAAAATAAAATATTTACAGAAGACGAATTTACTTTACAAATTTGATACACATTGAACATTTTAAAATTATCAATTGGTTATTCAAAATATCATAAAACAGTTTCAACAAGTAATTAATCTAATATAACATATTTGTTTACAATTATTTTACGCTCAAACAGTTCCATTACTCAGTCGTATTATTAGCAACGTTATTTTACAGCGCGTTTTATTAGCATTTCAAATTGGTCTTTATCAAGACAGTCGACGAACTGATGTTTTTCACACATGGGCGAAAGATTCCTCTGTAACTTTATATTAAATAGTATCGTAAAAATAATTGAAAAATTTTCATTTTAATATGGCGATTTACAGATACAGTAATTAACTGTGTGTTTAATTGAAAAACGTAATCTTTTCTAATACATGTAATAGGCTTGTATTTTTTGTAAAAGCAAATATTTAAAGAACCCTAGTCCGAGGCCTATTTATTGTAATATTACGATAATAAATCACCGCATCCATTTATTACATCTTAAATGATCGTACCTGGGCACCGGCTGCTTAGTCTTTCATTTGGAACGTATCGTGTACGAGCGGCACCGCTGCCGGCTAATTAACTCGCGGTGAAATCCGCAATCCGCCTTGGAGTAAACGTTCGACATTTGATTTTCCGTTGCGCGACCATTAAAAAAAATGAAACCGAATAAAAAAAAAAGAAGAAAAATCAACGGAAGCAAGTACGTATATTCTGTGGCCATTAGCTTTACTGCTATATATCGTTTTGGTCGGCTTTATTAAGGAGAAATTTTTAGAAATCGGTCGTGCGGAACGAAACACCGGGAAAAGCATTACGGACAGGGCCGGATTTACATTTGAACACATAGGCACCCCACATGCTGCTATTAAATATTCATAATCTCTATCGGATATTATTTTTATAGAACCTTGCATGATATCGATTATAGTTTATATGTAAAAAAATGAATTCACAATATTGAAATGGTTTCAAGAATACCGATTTTATAATTAAAATTAAGCTGTATAAATCTATACAAAACTCAATGCTAAAATAGAATAAATTTTTTAATCATATGCGCCAGAATGATCAGGATTCTGGTCCAATAGACTTAAAGCCTGCATGTAAAAAGCATTAAAGCTTATCTTGAATCTTGTAAACAATGAATATATATACTAACATGTAAAGAAAATATCGTAATCAATCGATGTAATACTCCATATATATATATTTACTCCTAAAGGTCATATATGATTTTTTAGCTAATAATCTACCAATCGGATAGACAAGTTTAAAAGTAAAATATCTACATAAATATACATGTTGAATATCTGCCTAATGTGCGGTATAACTCGATCGCTGGATATCAAACAATAATACGAGAATTAGAGGAAAAATGTTTGGTGCGCATATCTTTTTTTCTAGATAAAGAAACCGTTATTTAATATTCCGCGTCGATTAATATGTACACGCTGAGCTTAATTTAATTCTTTGAGTAGGCGTTGAATATCAATTGTAATTTTCAAAAGGTATTCAATTACTTTTAAAAAAAACTACATCTGAAATTCACCATTCAATCGATTATTTACTCTCGCATGGAGCCACCGCGGACATTAATACATGCCCGAAAGCCCTCAGGCGGATATAATAACAAAATAATGTATAATTCCGGCCCTGATTGCGGCATCGGCCTACTCGTTCGTATATAAACGACAGTAGCGCGACTACAGCGGCGGTTATATATAGAGTTCCAAATAATCACCGGCCTTGGCGAGATAATACACGCCATTTATAGGCCGGGCCCGGTGCACACCTTCTCCTCGAGGTAGGATATTACGTGCGGCCATCGGCCAGTGCGGCTCGACGGGGCTCGACGGGGCGCGCACGATTGAGAATCGCTGCGCGACGTCGGACGCCAGCGTTAGCGCCGAGCTGAACCACCACCAGACGCGCGCTCGCTCACGGACCTCACATGACGCGCCCGCCTCTCGCGATTCCCCCGCCCCGCGCGCCGCCGCGACGGTGCCGCTTCCCATGATTGAGATGCGCGGAATCTGGCCTCCGCCGATCATATATGTGTTTATATATGTGTATGCATGCGCGCCGCCAGCGAGCGCGTATAGAGGGGGGGGGGGTAGAAATATGGGCCCGACTGCGGTGGGTATATGGAAGAAGGTGGATTGGAGGAGGGGGGCGAAGAATGAAGAGGAAGATGCAGAAACTCGGCTGAAGCCCTCCCGGCATTGTCTGGGATTCCGGAATTATCCGAACGCTCCCCGGATCGCTGAATTTCGGGATTCGGGGCGATTCGCGAACCCGTTATTTGGACGAAGCCGGGAGCCTGTTATTTATATATATATATATATATATATATATATATATATATATATATATATATATACGCATTCTCGTTCCGCCGCCGCCGCCGCCAAATGGCTTCGATGGAAGGGAAATATTTCTTCTCTTTTTTCTTCTTCTTCGTCAATCACTACAGATCTTTGCGTAATGTATAAGCTCGGGATCCTTTGGACTCCCGGTTGCTCGGCTTGCCAAAGGCTTTTTGTATCTCGATTCGATTACTCATTGCTCGGGACTCGACAGCCGTCAGCTTTTGCGTACCGCGGTGGACTATAATAAATTAGCCAATTCACGGGTTCTCGACAAATATAAAGTTTCAAAAGAAAGATATTATCGACATTGTAACAATGCTATAATTTAAGCCTTAATTTAAAGAAAAGTGTTTAATTTACCGTGTATCGGAAAGTCAATTTTTGGGGGAAGAAATTGAAACAGAAGCAAGTGTGAATTTGTTTGACTGGAAATCGAATATGGGATTTTCTGCTTCCTTGACTCGAACTATATGATCAGAATAGTAACTGATTACAAAACTTTAACAGGGAAATTCGGGGAAATTTGTCTTATCATTGCATTTACGTTATAATTAATTTAGTTCGTCGTTGTCAAACCAGTTTATTATTTCTTTCGTTATTCCAATTGAAACGATCATAGATAATATAAAATTTACTGTTGACAGGATATAAATAATATAATCTTACTGGATTATGCAATTTATATGAAGGGGGTTGTAAAAGATCTCTTTAAAATTACAACTGTGAAAAAAATGATTGCTTATTGTTAAAGAAATCAATTTTTCGTTAATTCATTTAAACATAGCCTTACTACGAGATTTTACATTCGAGCGTAACGAGAGAAACTGGAGTGATGTAAAAATAGTTTTTATCTTTTTGACTCAGATTCAATTCTTCATCGTTCCTCTTCTCCTTTTATATTATTTTATTTTACTTCTTTACTTCCAATGCTACGCTCCGTTCGATTTTACTCTCATTTTCACGTTCGAAAAATTTTAATGCTCTAAAAGAATCAGAAATCTCCTAGCCCGTAATCGACGGGATCATCGTCGATATATCCGCTTCTTGGACAAGCGCTCCTTCCCCCCTCCCCCAACCAGATTCGACACTTCATTTCGAGAATTCTAGAGTCAGTCGTGAGTTGTCAAGTGACGGCGGTGAGGGGGGTAGTCGAGGTCGATCTGAAGGTATCCTCGCGCGCATCCCAAACACAGCCGCAGCCGCCTGCGAGTGTTTCGCGAAGTTCGCGCGCGTATTGCGATCACGCGCGCGGTATGCTTGCCGCTCGCCAGCCGCGGCGCCGTGGGGCACTTTAAATTTGGCAGTTGTGCCCGTTATGTAGATTTCCTTTGAAATGTTCGCCGAGTCTTTTTGCGCGTTCCTCGCCACAAAGCATCGACATATTTTCCATTTTTCATCTTTGCACGGAGCGTGAATGATATATAGGGAGAAGTGTTATTCGCGGACGCGGGAATCTGCGATGCGGTTCTGTGTTTACAGATTTTTACGTATTAATGCTTAATGTCTGCGCCCCTTCACGTTTGCGGGTTTCATGAAACTTAGTTTCATGAAACGTAGTTTTCATTGAGAAGTATTTCTGATTCGCATAGATGGATATATAATGCTATATCTGGCTATATACAGTCAATATACAATGCAACTATATAGTTCGACATTGTCGAGAGTCGAAATATACAAAATCGCTTTCACGAACATGCCTTAAGATTGAAATAGAATTTTTGTCTTCGTTCGTTTTTCTTCTTCAGTTCATCTGTATATAAAGTCAAAATAAGGATTGACTTATGGATTTGATTCTAAAATGGAAAGCATTTTCAAATCTTAAACCAAAATTTTAGGTTATGTCAGAGATATTTAAACTAGTTCCGTTAATTCTGTATTTTCTGGAAAGGAAAAAATTACTTGAGTACTGCTATATATGCTTTTTTATTACATACTAAATCTTATAGTACTAGTAAATTCGAGCCTAAATATATTTCCGAACGCACTAAAAACCGACTAAAACTAAGTTTACTGTTCAGCGATAAAACAGAATTTACTATTCTCAGCCTAATATTGCATTTCTATAAATTAAACTATATATATATTTATGAAAACTCATATATCAAAGATATAATTGGCTATCTTGAAACACTGGCTAAGCAAATTATTCACAAATTCCATTTTCCAGTTCCGATTTGTTTTTTTTCATTTGCAATGTAAATAAGAAACCGTTTCTATATAAATAAGTTAAACACACACACACACACACACATGCGTACACACGTACACACGTACACACACGTACACTTTCACCGACTCGCGTTCTCTGGAAAGCCTGCGCTGATTGTCGCATCCATCTAAGCATCAATCCATTAAAGTAACTAGATACAGTACAATTATTATCCGCCGTGGGTATATTATATATGTATATACTTGTTTGGAAAGTAATCATGATTCCAATAAGTCAATTCCGTTTTTTTTCTTTTACAAATTTATTTAAACATCCTGGATCTACTTTATAATTTCGAGCTTTATATGTAATCAGATATACGCAATATACATACGCATATATATATATATATATATATATATATATATATATATATATATATATATATGTTTGTATGCATTTGTGCGCGCGTGTGTGTTTGTGTGTGTAGTCGATTTATATACACTGTCTCTCAAATAATGAATAGATGGATGCCTTTATACACTCTGATTATTCATAATAAAAATTTCCTACTCTGCATCGTAATTATAATGTTAATGTAAAGAAAACGTCGTACCAAATGTATAGTACCTAAAACATTTCTTAATTGAACTTTTTGAATATTATGCCGAAAGGAATTTACCTTTCGCCAAGAATATACGTGGAAATGTACACGCGCCCTATCAAAACTCTCGATATAGATATATAATGCCCAAGGCGCGTATGTCCACATATCGAGTACAATATTAAAATCGCCGACGCGTATATTTACACTGCCCCCTTCCCCCGTTGTCGTGATCATCGTCATCACTCTCTCTCTCTCTCTCTCTCTCTCTCTCTCTCTCTCTCTCTTACCTTCTCTCGGGTTAGACCTGCGGCCAGCGCGCCCCCTATATATACCCGGCTAATTTACGATTTCGCGCGCGGTCACCGCCGCTCCGTCGGTCGACGGGGCGAATCGAAAACACGTGCGCGCGTCTGCGGGCGGGCGACGGGTGGGGCGGTAAGGGGGACGGGGAACCTGTTCGCCGAGTTCGCGTATTATACACTCCTTTTTTGCGCGCGCGCGCCACCGCTCCGATTCTCTCGGCTCTATGTTTCTCCCTATCTCCGTCTCATTCCAACTTCGCCTCTTTCTCCCTCCTATCCCGCACACGAACCGCGCCGCATCAGTGTTGACGAAGATTTAGCATGCTAGCTGCAGAGCCAGAGGAGGGGGCCTCCTCTTCTCTCTCAACGTCTTTTTTCTCCCCCCCCCCTTCATTTGGACTGCTGATGCTGCTTCTGCCACCGCGGTGGCGGGCTCCTCTCTTTCCGCGCTGCTTGCTCTTTGATTGATAAAGTGCGCGACTTTTTCGATGTCGCTCGCGTCGGGCATTCCGAGCTTTATTAGTGGGGTTTTCGAAAAAGAGAGAAAAATTTTTGTTAGAAATATTTTTTGGATCTTATTTTTCGTAATTGTTTTTCATAATTATTTTCGTAATTGTTTTTTTAGTAAAACGATTCATCGCTGGGATTTTTGTAGAATAAATACAGTATTCTAAAGTATATACTCAGTGTTCTCACCGTATGTTTCATGCTTATTTTTAAGAATAGAATATAGAGTTATATAGTTATATACCATATCAAAATTATTTTACTCCATTTTTCATAGTTTTAAAATTTTTGTGTATAATAAATTTTACATGTATATAAGAAAGAAAAAGTTTCCAATAATGCATGCAATCTCAAATCAATGAATCAAAAACTTAATTTCATTCTTTATCAGGGTAGATTAATCGATTCGTGATAAATTCGTATAGTAATGTAATTAATGAATTTGAAAAACAACTTAACATAGACGTGTATCACTGGTATTTACGCGAGTATATATATATATATATATATATATATATATATATATATATAACATTAAAAAGATATTATATATTTCACGAGGATAGCAGTAAATATAAAGGAATAAATATCAGACTTCCAGCTCACAGTGACATTGATTTAAGGCAGGAAAATTTTTTTCCCGCACAAAATAGTACGCGGTTTTTTTCTTATTATGTAAAAATAAAATTAACACGCTCATGCGCACTCTTGGAATGTGACACATTTTTTGTATACAAAATTACAATAAAAAAAAAACAACATTGTGCCCATGTTTTCTGTAATTACGCACGATTAGGAAAATTATATTTATGAACGGAATATTTTAACGTCAAATTTTCCTCCTGTCTTCTCAATATATATATATGTATATATATATATATATATATATATATATATATAAATAATATGTATGCATAACGTCTGCTAGCTTTTCTATTCGCGATTATTTATGTGCGAAACTTGTAATATATGAATTTAATAGAATTTTATGTAAATTAAATATGGATTATAATATTCGTTCGTAATCTCCTCGATTTACGGTGATCTATCTGAAATCGCGGCAAATTAAGTATAATAATATAGTTATAGGAGAATTGATTTACAAAAAGTGCATTATTAGATTAACGGTATATATATATATATATATACGTGTATCTATAATCAAAGCAGAACAGGACATAAATAATTTTCTGCGACCGCGCACTCAACCCTCTCGCATAATTTATTATAGTAAAACTGTAACATACACGCGTATGTACATATTCACACACATATGTGAGTACATATATGGGTATGTTCGTGTATGCACGTATATGTAGAAGCCCCCATTAACGGCATCGATACTGCATCCGATGCATTTTTCGGCTGCTCCAATGCTATATAGATATATATATATATATATATATATATATATATATATATATATATATATATACAAGGAAGTCAAACAGCTCCGGCGGCTCATACGGCGCGCCGCGTATCGGGGAATAATTTAATTATACACGGTGGAGAGATGCACGAAACTAGTTTCACTCTGCGCGTATTATATATCCATATAGCGCAAGCGCGAATGAATAATGAATAAGGTTGTACACGCGTCGCTTATATATGTGTATATAATATAATGTCCTCCGCCCCGCGCGCCACCGCGCCGATGCCCGTTCATTAAGCACATGTTAATTTATGCCCGCGCTAAAAGTCCTTCGCGGTAAGTAACAGAGAGGAGAGAGAGAGAGAGAGAGAGAGAGAGAGAGAGAGAGAGAGCGGTCGCGCGCGTTACGTCGCGTCGTAAACAATTTAGCCAAGAATTTACTTAGCAAGGATAGAGAAGAAGGAGGAAGAGAGAGATAGAGTGAAGAAAAGAGCGGAGAAATAAAGAGGCGTGCAAGAAGCCGAGGATTGCTCTCGCGGGTTTGCGCGAAAATCGCGGCAGAGCTTTGAAAGTGTTTAAGGCGCAGCGGGCTTAAGCAGCTACATTATTCGCTCTCCATACGAATATGCGCTCGACTCGCGTCTAAATAAAAATCAATTTGCATGAATTGCGAAATCGCGCGGCCCCCGCGACGTTTAATTAAGCGGGCTCGCGTGTAACCGGCGCGGCGCTCGCCTTTTCCGCGCTGGCGATAAAATCGTGGCTACGGGCGAGTAAAAGGGGAAGAGTGAAAGAGAGTGGCCAAGTCTGACATAGAGGCAGAGATAGAGATAGGCGGATAAATAGATAGTTGTGATTTATTTTGTCAAGTAAACAAAATTATAATGAAGAGAGAAAGAGAGATGGAGCGAAAGAAAGAGAGAGAAAGAGGCGCGATTTACAGTTAGAGAGTTGGGCGTAGTTCAGTTGTGACGCGAGAACCGTGACAGCTCGGCGCAGTTAATCTGGGGCCGTACGTGGAAAACACAACCATAGTTCCAACCACTTTGTCTATAATTTGAGTCCTTTTTTCTAAAATGCAGCTTTTGAGTTTTAGTTTCTCAAATAGGTGCCCTTGAATTTATTATAAATGAACTATTCGCTATATCATATTAATTGTTAGATATTGCAGAAATTTGTGACTAATGCAGGTAAATTCAGTTTTTTATGTATCAAAAAACCGACACTTACCATCTTGAAATGACGTTCTTTAATACATTATTTTCGGTTATCATTATTTTCCATGTATGAACATGATAAGTAAAAATAAGCGACAACAAAAATTGTACTTCGTGATTCATGAAAAACCTATAAAAATTATGTTTTTTTTTTTTTAAATTAAAATACAAAATTTTTTGATTATATACATTTTATTCTAAATTCAATATTTTCTGAAAAACTTGATCCCAAGGAATCACTAAAATTACTTTGGGCCGTTTGGAGTAATTAATGCACACTATATCCCTATCTCGCATGGAATATTTTTCTTAATATTATAACTTAAAAACAAAATTAGTAAGTAGAAATTATGTATATATTATCAGTTCTACAGGTTTTGGTGAAAATAGCTATAGCAATATTCGCTTATATTAGGTTATAGTATCTATAGTAAAGATATAAATATAAAATAAGTTGAATATTTCACCAGATTTTTTCAAGAACATAGTCTTTGAACTTATTTTAATTATCATGCTAATGAACAGCGAGTCGAGAGATATTAATAAACCAAATACCAAGAGTGCATCTTGCTTACGCTCTTTGGAAATTGTGACAAATCCTAATTCAACTGTAATTTTCATATTACCAAACTTAAAAGTGCCAATTGAGGATAACAGTTACTGGATCTACGGACCAAAGAAGAAGTAGAAAAAAATAGATCTCGATGGTAATTCACAACGGCGTGGCAATTGCTGTGGGGTTTTTCCTCCCACGTTTCACGAGCTATGATGCACGCCGATGCATCGTATCGGCACCCATAATGTAACGTACAGCAGAGCCTCCGAGACCACCGATGGAACTTTTCTCTTACGGTGCCAGGCTTCCGTCTCGCATACAGAAACGTTGCCAAATCGAAATTTTGAAAAAATTCACGGTGTCGTCCTGGAATATGGACTTATATATATATTCAGCGACTTCGAAATTTTTCTTTGCAGTCCGTATGCGCGTTTATGCGCGCGGCTGGAATACCGAAGAGGATCGGCTGGTGGAACGGGGAAGGTGAAGAGGACAATTTCAAAGTCTCATTTTTAACACACCTATTTCGAAACCCGTGCTTTTTGCACTGCTTTTTTTACATGATTTCAATGGGAGATATTTCGGACTTCTAAAGGTATTCTAAAGAATATTTTATCAGTCTTTTAGATAGTGCTGCATAACGAAGATACTTTACTTTAAGCACCGTGTTACTTAAAATTTTTTTATTGTTATTGTTTTTTTTTGTTTATTGTTTATTTGGCAACTTTTTACATATTTATTTAAGCTTGCTGTAACCTCTATATAAGGCATATACAGTTAAAAAGTTTCAAGATTTGTTTACTTATATATATCTACACTTACTATATACATATATAATACATATACACACACATAAAGTTTCTTTAATCTCACAAAGTATATAGGTTTGACATTCTACAGTTTATGTGCCACCGATTTAACCATAGCAGACTCTGCAAAAACATTTCTTAATCAAGTATCCCGATCTCCGAGATACATTTTTGCACGCAATCAGTCGCATTTTAAAAGTTTACAAAACGCTTCGATATGCATATATATTCTTGTATAAATATATACATAGACGTTTATTCATATAAGTATGTAAAGATAATTTATGAAACTTCCTTACTGATTCTATATAAACTTTATTTATCAACTGATAGCCTTTAAAACGACGCGATATCAATCGACAATTAAACGCGAGTAACAATATTCAATTTTCGAATCCTCCAAAGCTCCATCGATATCTTTATCCTGTCTCTCTCTCTCTCTCTCTCTCTCTCTCTCTCTCTCTCTCTCTCTCTCTCTCTATCTCTTCTACTAAATTTCGTATACATTATATATACAACTTGTTTACCTTGCTAATATGATGAAAATGAAAAGCAGCGGTCCGTCCGCTGAGGGAATTGACGTCTCCCGAGAGCGGATTGCATTAACCGCGCCATATAATGATCCTTTAATCTTCTCAATGAAAATAATATCCCGCGTCAAACCAGTATAAAACGGGACGTCTCGAGAAGTCTGACGGTGGGTCGATCCAAGTTATATATAACATATCGGGGTCCGCTTTTGAAAGTATATATATATATATAGATATAGGTACAGCCAAGTGAGAAGCGATACAGTCGCTTGTCCCCCATGCACTCCATCTGTAAAAATACAGTTGCTTATTCGCGGGAAAATATCCATGGTGGACGAACAAAAACGAAAGAAAAACGCTCTAATTGTTCATATATATAATCCCCAGAGTGACAAGTCCGGGCGACAGAAGCGAGCGGCCTCTCTTTTATATAATACCGGTCGTCGCTTTTGCCGTCCGAGCGGATGATCGACGGGTGACATTATTATATATAAGACACCGTGCACAGAGCGCGTCGGCTAAAAATCGAGATCGGTGCGCGTGCGCGGGATTAAGGCAATTGCGCTTACTTGCCCGCCAGTATCCGTGAAAGGAAAGCCAAACCAGTCCTACTCCCTTTACGTATCCGTGTTATCATCGAGTTGCGTTATAGTGCTTTCCCTCTGCCTCTCGAACGATTTAGTTGAAATGGAGAATTTTATATATTTCTTTCAGTCAAGCTACGTTATTGTTTGAGCTCTGAGCTTAATTATAAAGCGGTAAATATTTTTTTACGCCCAAAAAATGTTTCTATAGTTCTCGTCCGTCAATCAAACGTATATTGTAATGTATTGGAAGTTTTTCTCAATACTTAGGTCAATTTGTATTAATTGAAAGTTCAAAAATGGCTTTAGGCACAATTTTCGTTGTGTATAAGCACTTGTAAAAGAAAAAATAAAATACCTTGCTTGGTAGAGTTTTTTATCTTTCTTTTCAAGTTTTCCAAAGTTTTCGTTGCACACACCAGCGAAAATGATGCTTTTCCCTACCTTTTCGCGCAAATCCAAACCTCTTTCATTTTGCGGAAATTATTCTGTATATTCAAATATAATTTTGGAGAAAAAAGAAACATCTGGTTCGAGACTTATAATTTCGCGATTGTATATATTTTTTTTTATATAACCGCATTTTTTACAACGTTACGCGAAAGTGTATATAATATATAATATACCGGTTTCAAGAGGAATTTAAGAGTTCACGTTATTCAAATTGAGTCACAGCGACATTTTTATCATTCGAATTTTTATTTTTGAATTCGTAAAATCGGCGGTTCTGACATTTACGCGTGTTTATAAATACCGTCCGTCCGTGCATATTTTAGCCGTTGAATTGAAAATTTTGTATGTGTCTGTGTGCGCAATCGTGTGTATAGCTAGATATTCAAATTTGTATTTTTGTTTATACAAAATATCAAGTCGATTTTTAAATTTGTCTAGAAAATAAAGTCTGAATTTAAGAGTTGTGTAGAAAGTTTTGATTTTACCAAAAATAAAAGTAAAATATAATGTTGCCACATTTGAACAATAATGTTAATATTGAAGTCAATATATATATATATATATATATATATATATATATATATATATATAGATTTGAAAGCTATATCAACAATCGCTAGCTGCATATAAATTAATTTCATGAACAGAGTAATACGCACGTTTTCGCTCGAACTGAATATTTCAGTGTTAACGATATTCGGCCGGTCCCTCGGCCACATTACCGCTTCGCCGATCCGCTTAAAAATGTACATATTTAAGGCAGCGCGGCGGACGGAAGAGGGAAAGAGCGATTTCGAGAAAATCTCCCATAAATGTAACCAGGTTCGACTGTACTGTATATTTCGATTGTAAGTCAAAAGAAAAATGGCGGTTATCTCGAAGAGTGAGAAAGAAAGGGATTGGGATTGCGAAGCATTAGTATATCGGATCGAGGTTATATTTTCGAGCGCCGATTAACATAATCGTGATTTATCCCTTTGCTCGGCTAATTGAAAGATACCGAACTTTTATAATATATATACAGTACGAGGTTGGTTTCGAACACGGTTTATTTACTCAATGCGCGATCTGGGGCAAATAGATCGACCTCTTAGCTTCTGATCGAGATTCTCATTAGAATAAAAAAGGGACGAAATAGAGAGAAAGATGGGTGAAGAATTTAATCCTCACATTAATCCGCACGAATGATGCGTGGCAGAAATTTCACACACACAAGCACGCGCGCATACACAATTATAATGTAAGTCTAGCCGTTTACATAGTTACGATTAGACATATAGAAACGTAGAACAAGAGAACAGAAGTCATTGAACGTAAGCATCGCAGAGGCAGGGGCTCGCAATTATAAACGAAAGAGATGCAGCTCTGGTGATGACAGGATGCTTGTAGCGTTCGCCAATATGTATATATGTTCGATTGAAATACATGTAAATGAAAGGAGCGAGAATCAATGTACGACATGTACTTCGATTTGTGTCGAATAAAGTCAAGCAATTGTATATATGGTTATTGATATTTACCATTTGAAAATAATTTCGATGTAGCTTCGATTCGAAGATAACATTTTCGAAAATAATTACATTTGGAAAATAATTCTTTCTGAGCGCGTAATGTATATTGAGTATATGTGAATAATTATAAAATATTTTTGTATAGTCTTAATTGTTTAGCGTTAATGCTGATTTAATTACATTATTTATTTATTCTATTCAACAGTTCAAATATTTAATAATGGTATGAATAACAGTTTCAACATACTGTATTACATATTTATTCCATTTTTTAAATCAAAACTTGTACTTGAATATTCATTAATATGGCGGCTTGGTGAAAATGGTCAAAATAACAGTTGATGAATCAATAATAAATAACTTTGGTCAAGTTTGAAGATATTATCGGGAAACGTATTAAAACTTATTACTGTTTTAAGCAAAAATTATTAGAAATTAAAAAAATTATATATATATATATATATATATATATATATATATTCTTATTATACAAATAATAACAATTCATATTGCAATAAGTTTTCTAAACCAAAAGTAATCGCATTTCTGAGTCTCTTAATTCCTAGAAGATAAAAATATATATGTATATGTATATAAAAAATGTTATTCATAATATACCTGTATAGGATTCAGTGAATTATAATCGAATATATATATTCATAGAATTATTTGTAAAACGCTGTGCGTCACCCGTTATGGCTTTAATGACTTAAACAAAACATTTAACCACGTCCTGATCATTGTATACGCGAATATAGGTTTAAAATAGACATCTATTATAAAGTCGATATTTCCATGCCAAATGTATAAATTTTATACTGCTTTGATTGATTTTATATTTGAATTTTTCCCAATGCGGAATGAAAATCTCTCAGATATGTATAGAGGACTCGTCATTTTTTTATTCTTTTTCATTCTTTCGTATTCTGAATGCGAAATTTTCGTATTCAAAGAACCAGCGCGTTCGAAGGAAGGGGCGATGACAATTTTAATATAAAAGTTTGAGTTTTAAAAAATGCATCTGTGCCGACGAGATTTAGTTTACAAAAGTAATTTCAATAAAAGTGCCTATTCTCAGCGAAGTTCCAATAGCTGCGTCTTGGAATCTCCGCTTGAATACAAATTAGGATGTTCGCACAACCGGACAAAAAAATAGAGGGGGGCACAGGGGTTTAAACAATTTTTTATCGAAGTATATATATATATATATATATATATATATATATATATATATAAGAGTTATTGAGACAATCACCGAGGAAGTATAGAATGTCGATACATTTCTGCAAGGAGATCGAAAAGAGGAGAGCACACGGTATATGTGTGTGTGTGTATATCTATATACATGAAGAAATTCGTTGTAGTAGAGGAAAATTTATAACACACGATAAAGGAGGAAGCGAAGTATAGGGGTAACGGGGGTGGTTAAACAGATGGCAACGGGGGCAAAGAGAAATTGGGTAAAAGGTGAAAAGATCGGAAAGGGATAAAGTAAGTATATATACATATATACATATAAATAGATAGATACATAGCTGGGGGGGGGGGCTTCCCTGTGTGTGGAACGCAAGGAACGCGCGCGGAAAGAGAAAAGGGGTAGCGGGTATAGCGGGAAAGAAGAGATATAGAGACAGAAGGAGAGCGAGTGGTGAGCGGGGGGAGAAAAGAAATCCCTGCAGCAGTTTGAGAGGCGCGCATTGAAAGGCGTCGCGGGCTACGCGCCGGAGAGAAGTACGTATATATATTTCCCAGACGAAATCTCTCTCGCCCCCTCTCTCTCGCTCTCTCTCTCACTGCCTCATATATATTCGCGCACACAAGCTTCATGACTGATTCCTAATGGTGTTGGGCCGAGTGTAAATTAGAAAGCGGGGAGGGGGGTGTGGATAGTAGAGATGAATAGCGAGCTCTATTTCTAAGCGCTCGGAAGCCGCAAAAGGAATGCAGCCTGCGCGCTTATTCAGGCAGTCGATATAAATGACAATCAATAGTGCTTAATTAATAATTGCGACGTCAATTAGTTAATCGAATATAGATCAAAATGTACGAGTTGTGTATTTTTGATAATCCTACGTCCGCTTCAGATAGCGCAATTGTCTTGTAATTTTGTCAGTTTTTGGGCACCGCGCTATAATTAATGTTTATACGAAGCTAACCTAAAGAAGAAAGATAATCGATTTTGTCGCAGATTATCCTAAGAAGTTCTCGCGCGCTTCCTATATACACGTGTGTACAATCAATGACATCAACTTTTCTTCCGTATTTATTCAAAACACTCTTATTTTTTTTTTTTTTTTTTTTTGATATTCCGATAAATTTGTTCGGCAATCGAAAATTGCAAATATGCGAAGTAAAATTTCCTTTTGCCGCAAATATATTCCTTTGAAGTTTAAATTAACGAAGTAATATACTATGCACTCGCTGAAACATAATCATATCGAGAATAATAATTAGTAGATCATAATTATTAGGCGTAGTGCGATCAATAAGAAATGAAAACGATTGGAGAAACTCATCGTCTAATATTAGGCATTATATTTCAAGTTCCGTGCTCTTTGCACTAGATTAATTCGTATTAAATCTCGAGCTTTAAAGTTGCACATTAATGATCCATAATGTAGAGCTCAAGCTCGTAATAAAATTGCAAAGATATTTATTTGCATTGCATTATAGTTATACAGTTATATAAATATTTTTAATATATATACACACACACACACACACACACACACACACACACACACACACACACACACACACACACACACACATATAATGAAAGTCGACCGATTAAAGTATAACAATCAAGTATAAGTATAAAGTATAAGTACAAGTATCTGTGTATTAGTACTCTCGATATCGCTGTTATACGATCCAATTATATGGTGAAAGATAATCCAATTTATCTTGCAGCAAGCTCAGTACAGCGGAAAAATGCTTTTCGAAACGAGAAAGTCACACACACACACATATATATAGCTATCTTTGTTAAAATAAAGCCTATCAGAGACGTAAAGGAGGAGAAAAAGAAACAGAAATTGACCGCGAAACTCGTTCTTGTCCGCTCTACAGCCCATTGCGTATATATAAGGCCAAGATTTGCTACAGATTTTCTATTTACATCTATATTATTATACTAATCTCTATAATTAATGGTAGCTATAATTTTGAATAATATTACTCTATTTTCTGTATAAGTTTTATATAAGTAAGTAATACGCACAACCGACAGGTGATTAATTAGTACATTAGATGATGATCAATAAATATTTTAATAGACATTTCAGTATACCAAGTTATCTATTAAAAAAATGTTAACAAATGATCGCACGTATTGCTCCGTACAGAGGAAAATAATAACTCTAGACACTGAACTCTCCAGTCGACACATAATTAAGATTGTAAACATTTATTCCATACCGGGCCTTGTAAAAATCTTCCTTCCTTTATGCCGAGAGCGCATGAAAAAAAGTAATGGGCGTATATATATATATATATCACTCAGTGCCATACATCGCCCGCAGGACACATCAGGAGAGCGCGCGGGTATCGGACATGCGCGACGCGCACACTGTCCCCGAATCCGACCGCATTTCTACCCGAGGGGCTTTTCTCTACACGGCAGGATGCAAGGACACGCGCATCGCATTGGCCTTATACAAGAAAAACCGACGTGTTCCATATATATATATATAATAGATTTCCTACCCGGTATCGAGATCCGACAGTTGTCTCCGCCAGAACGAGGATCATCTGTCCGCGGCACGCGCCCGACATATAAATCGAGAAATCCCCCGAAGTCCAGTGCAGTAGAGTGGTGCACTGTACATGGTCATGGCCGGACTTTTATAATCCATTCGGAAGAAATGCTACGTCTGCCAGAAATTTTTACAGTTTTTTCTTTCTACTTGTTTGTTTTTTTTTGTATTTTTTTTGTTGCTCGCAACGGAGTCGGTTTCACGCTTGGTGTATAAGTAAGTTTATAAAATAAATATCTTTACTGGCAGAATTTTTTTATTTTTAAGGGGACATAATATGTTTAATTTCCAAATTCAAAACGAAGCATTTGGAAATTTGGAAATTGGTTATAAATATTATACATGTAATTTATCTTTTCTACGATAAGTAGACCTTCTTATCAATAATTTGAGGTGTTTAGAACCTATTTAAATGATTTGAAGCTATTAAAGGATGAACATACAAAATTCCAATTCACAAACCGTAAAATAAAAATAAAACCAATGTATCGATTGAATTAAAATTTGAAATTGTTCTTGTTCAATACATTTTCTTTTCGAACGAATAGGTGGAATTGTATCTAAATAAATAAAGAAAAAAGTAAAAATAAAAATGTATGAAAATTAATCAATAATTAACTAAAAATAATCAATAATACATGTATAAAGCTTCTTCTGGCTTATAAAAATGTATTATTATATGCAGATATATAGCAGTTGAACAAGTACCAAGTTGATTTCTGCACACATCGAACGCGCTTTCAATCTTTTGAAATCTGTATTAACAAGTTTAATATTTTTATATCAGATATATACCATTTCGTAAATATTACTTTGTTAATTAAAAAACAAAAGTTCCACGATCATGTGTAATTATCTCTCAAATATTAAAAGAACAAATAGATTTATGTTATTTTTGAATGTAAAAAACACATTCTAAATTAACAATAGATAGACATTTTTATGTGAAAATGATCGACGTGCTCCAGACATCATTTTAGTCAGAGCACATAAAATAGAATAAAAATATCGAACAATCGTTAGCTAAATAAGGTTTCCTTTATTATCATTATGCAATAAAATATTGGGGAAATCTATTGCAATGCGATAAATCTTGTTTAATAGGTCATTTACTTTGGATTCATGTATTTATAATCTTTTGTTCGCGGTTAATAATTGACATGATTTAATAATCCATTGAAATTTATACGATAACTTTGAATTATCTATAAATTTAAGATAATAATGCGACTGTAGTTTTTTATTTTGTTTTATTGTTGATGTACGACTTCTATATATAAACTTGTATCCGATACATATATGTTAATCTTGCTAGATAGTTTTGCACGAAACTGTATTAAACACGTGTAACTTTAATTGTACTGGAGATATTGTACAAATTTATATATATATATATATATATATATATATATATATATATATATATATATATACGCGAATTCAGTCGCATATAAAGCTGTACTTTATCGCATCTATGATATGAACTTTTGCGAATAATTAGACGACGCAATTTCGAGGGAAATGAAAAAAGTGCGGACAACATTCATCACATAAACAGCAGAGAAACTTTTAATAAAGCAATTTTTTCCTAACTTAAGCCTCCAAGGATTTTATATTGTTGTTCTTTTTTTTGCTTATTTTGGTTTCCCTAAGCAAGGGGACAAAAATGAGATTAAACCCGCCGGTATGATGGACGATTCCAAAGTATCTTTCATCTTATATAACCCATTTAAAGAGCAAGAGCGACCGAGAGCGCGCATAAAACTTAATAAGCTCATGAGTAAACTATGCGCGTGGTCGGGCGTCGCGGTGCACGAGCCGGAAATTTATCCTGGATTTTTCTGAACACCTATATGTATATATAGGACAGCCAAGGCAAATTACAGGTGGTGCGCGCGCAACTTTAAAAAATAGAATAAAGAGACGCATGCTGAAAAAAGAGGAGAATCGTCGGGGAAAAATCGAGATCACCAGTTCCCTGCTTTTAAAGGCATAGAAGGGACAGTGAGGAGGGACGAGAATGATAGGGAGGGAGATCGATAGCTGATCGATGTACGGGTGATCGATACACGTCGGTATGGGTCATTCTCCAATTTCCCCATCGTGATCCAAGTCGATCTATATTTATATATAGCGGTCGTGTTGGAAAAAGCGGAGGATGGAGAGAGGAAGAGAGAGGAAGAGAGAGAGAGAGAGAGAGAGAGAGAGAGAGAGAGAGAGAGAGAGAGAGAGAGAGAGAGAGAGAGAGATAGCCGGACGGCGGGGGAGGGGAGGATCGATGACAGTCATTTCGCTGATGCGCGTCGCGCTCGTTGCGCCGACTGCATTGAGCTCGATCAGCCCGCCATTAAACGTCGGGGGCGCTTTTTGCGAATGAGACCGAGGGACCTTCATCCATCTATGCGGTGCCGCGAGCGACGATTCAATTTTCAGCGCATATATTTTATGTTCATCGATGAATTGTTTGAGCCACTTGGGTAATTTCAATGTGACAATAGATTACACATATACAATGAACAATGAAATACTAACATGGAAAATTATTGATGATAAATAGAGAATAAATTTAATTTTGCTTGGAGTTGTAATTTATTGTTTTTGATTACCTTCTTGAAAATTCGATGAATCATCGAGAGTACATAATTCGATATTTATATGATGGGAATTGTTTTCAATCTGCTGTAAAAAACATATGTAAATAGTTTTTTTATTCTTTTCTAAAATCCATTTAAAAAATATTTTCGGTGACCAAAGTATAAATGAAACTACGACAGAATCACATAACATCAATCGCATAAAATATAAAGTTATATATGGTCGCTAATACCATCCAGGGGATGCGACCCTAAAGAAATAAATTAAAAATATATATATATATATATATATATATATATATATATAAATGTTTTACAAAATAAGCACTAATAGTACAATTTCTAAACTTTGGATTCATTTTCCATGATTTATGGTTAAAAAATGAAATAAATATTGATAAGGTTTAGAAAAATCAAATGGAATTGTAAATGAATGATAAAGGCGATTTCGTTAGTTTTTATATATTATTTTATTTTATATTTCAAAATAAGAACATTTATTCTTAGAGCATTTTTTTGGCTCGGAAGTCGCATTTAAATGAGTTTAAAATGACAAAAATATACCAGATAAATATGCCAGATACATATTTATTATTAAAATCTGATCTAATGTTCTAATCAAAATTGGTTCAAATAACTATATTCTCGGTAATCTTATATTAGTCACCACAATGTCAACAATAGAACAACCACGATTTTCTATGCAGATCTATATGCTTATTAATTGTTATTACTATAACTTATCTTTAAAATGGCCGTTCGTGTCCTTTCACAAGCTCGGCATCCCTCGCTTTCTCGACTCTGCCTTGGCTCTATTACTTTCGGATCCGAGACGATGATAAGGGTTGGATATTTGAGGAGCAAGAGCGCTAATAACGTTGTCATAGTATCTTTGGAAACTGCACTAGAGAACTTGTAGCCGATGTAGAACAATTTACGTCTATCGACTTCGTTCAGAAAATTAACTGTTCGGTCTTTAATAAAGGGATACCAGATTGGAAAACTTTGAGAAGAAAAGAAGAAGATCATCATAAAGAATTTGGTTAGAAAAAACTTTTTTCTTAACGCATCATCGAAGCTTTGCTTTATTTTTTATGGGAAACGATTAGCAGTTTAGATCTGTCGATAAATAGTTTATCTTATTTAGCTTTGAAATCAGTTGTATACTAAAATGGGAAAGAAATAAAATACGAAATTTGGTTGAAATTGAGCGAATTAAGCAACTCTGATTACACTCAAAGTTTTAGAACACAAAGGTCTCTCATCCAATTGTGACAATTTCTTTCGTATATAATACAATCAGTATTCTTTAATTAAATTTGACCTAATGTATTTTCAAAGGAACCTTTTCTTTAATCAATGTCTGTTCTTTTGACTCTCGTAATTCGAAGAAAGAATTTCAACTCTATGTGTTTTAAAACAAACCTATGTGTATCCATAAAGGTCTAGTTCATTTGTTCTTGATCGATAAAATTTTAGTAAGATGTAAGCAGGTTAACACAGGCTGATATTTACTCACTAAGTCCATAAATATAATAAATCGTACTTAAATGGGTAGCGATTCAAATACTATACATTTCCAACAATAGGTTCACTGAAACTTTTGCTCGTTCAATATTCTTTTTTTTTCTTTGAATTCATCAACAAAACTAGAAATTTTGATTTTGACAATTACTCTGATTATAAAATATAACGCAATTAATATGTCAAATTATCATAGTCTTGTGTATGAAAACAAGAAATCGTGGACAGTAACTGATGTTTTTTCTTGTATCATAGATCTAAAGAAAGAACAGGTGAAAACTTGAACGTACAGCACATAAGAAAAATAATGAGTCCAATGTATTTACTAATGATTCCAATACGTCATTATAGCATAAAAATTGGTATTCCAGTAATGATGGGCGCTTATAAGTTTGGATATATGTAAGAATATCAATAACTATGTCTTTTAGCTTGAAACTATTGTAATTAGAGATCCTAGGTTGGTACTGCTATAAAGTTCTATATCCGTATCGAGTTTTACAGAAGCGTTAATCAGTTGGAAATAAATTCGAATAATAGTAACAGAATAAACTTTAAGTTATTTCGTGTTATATAGAGATCTATGTGTTTTGAATAATGACAAAGAGTATAATTCTCCACTTTATCAATGTTAATTATTTCTTTCGATGTAACTAGGAAAAAAAGTATAAGAAACCATCATCCCGTTTTATAATAAGAAAATCCCTGCGGGTAATAAACGAATCCCTATTCCGTAGATTATCAAAGTTACTAATTGTCATAGGTTTCAAGGTGGGTGTCGGCCACGTAGATACGTAAGAACGTACAGCGAGCAAGTGAAACAAACGCGCGCTCAATCCCGCGGGTGCGATAAATAGCGGTAACGCAGTTGGATGAAGAGTATATATAAAGAGCGCGCGGCGCGCACTCACGCGCCGATGAAGCGAGCTGGGGCGAAAGAAGGGGAGGGAAAAAAGGTGGGACTGCCCGTATCGATACGTGCCCGATGGCATATACGTATCTCTTCTCGAGTGCGGCGCGCGGGCGTGAGGTAGAAAAGTAGATAAAAACAAAACGAGAAACAGAGGAAAACGCGAAAGGGCGCGGAGGGAGGGGGCTTACATAGTTTATCCGATTTTCCCGTTCGGAAAGCTTTCGAAGTCAAAAATAGAAGCGCCCCGACTCGCTATGAATTCAACCCCCCCCCCTCATCACCCGTACTCAGGCGTTTCACCCCAGCACTCCCCATTCGCCCTCAACGTTAATTAATGAAAATCCGCCCCCGATCGTCGGGCGCTTAACGATACGGAATTAATCCCGCCTCGGCACCCGTGCAACCAAAAAAAAAAGTCCAAATCGATCCGCGGGTTTTCGCGGTTGCCGATAAAGCGCTGCGCTGGTTCGCGGGCAGGTGGACGAGGGGGGGGGGGAAGGGCGGCCTCGCGGTTATCGGCACACCCACCGGGCTTAATGGCCCGCGATCGGTGCACACACGGCGCGGCTTTGCGCACTTTTCCGCGCGCGGCAGTATATTATGGCCTTCGTGATCGTAGCACGCGAGAGCGCGCGCCGCGGGAGAATCTCGCGCGCGAGCTGCGAGAGTTGGGGCGCGCTCGTAAGGGAGGCGGAGCGGGTATTTTACCTTGATATATATATATATATATATATATATATATATATATATATATATATATATATAGTGTACATACTCGACTAATCTGATGCTCCGCGCGGCAGAGCTCGACGATGTCTGGAGTAGCGATTGGATTGAATTTCTTAATTAAACGTTAGAGGTTTATTAAGTACCGCGCTCTCTTCCCGAGTTTCGAACGTAAAGTTTCGAGCGCGCGGCGAGCTTTCGTCCAAGGCTAAATTGCTTTCGTTCGGGACGATGTTTCAATGTCTAAAACGTATGCTCGAATAAGTTATAACTCGTCCATATAAAGAAGTTATACTGCAAAGATAAGGCGCTATTCCATATTTATTTATCCAACCGATAATAAAATACGGAAAATATTGTTTTGCGGCTAAAGCGTCGGTAGAAAAACATCGCTAAAAACTCCCATTATGCTCGTCATTTTCATAATCATGTCTAACGCTCAATGAGAAGATATAGTCAAGCTAAAGTTTTACCAGTAAGTAACGACTTGTATACCGCACTCATCAGATAACGCAGATTCGTCGAATGGATATTTTGAAATGAGCAAACATTTATTAGAAGTAGGAGGAATGAACAATACCGCGATTGAATTTTATTAGTTTTTCAAAATTAATGTGTAACGATTATAAAAGTTTTTATGAATAATTTAACGGAATCATTTGAGAAATTGACTAATATCAATAATTAATCGGAATATTATTTGCAAAAAGAATTATTAAAAGACAATATATCATATTATAAAATATTGCAGGACAAAGACAAACTATTAGAAATTATGGCTGAAGATTAAGATTTGATTATTTCGAAAACGATATCTGTAAAAAATATAAATTGAATTGATTCGAGGTTTTTTTAAACAAAATGCTGTATTTTTAAAAGTAGATTCGGAAAAAGTATAAAATTTCGAGCATCAATCTATATATGTTCGATGTTTTGTTATTAAATCTCGATTAATTTCCTACTAAATTTTAGTATATATAATGGTAACATGTTTACAATTACAATTAAATGGATTTACAGTACCTGTGAATTACGTATTTTGCAACTTACGTTTTCATTATGAGTTTTTTGAATTATAGACAGACTTATACACTTAAATAATAACGGATTTTCTATTAAAATAATTCATCCGACATCACAGAATACGTAGCTACTAAATTATTCCAAGTAAGTAAATAACCTATCTTAAGAGTAAAAGATCTGAGTTTTTACGATATTAAAGGGCTCGTTTGGGCTGTACGCTAGTACGCTAGTAACAGGTCAAACTAAATATATCATCTAATATATCGTGGACTCTCTCTGTGAATCACACAGTATAGTATATTGATTAAAAATATTATATATTTTATTGAATACAGCATTTGTAAACATTTTAGCATTTTTTATTCATCAGAACGTTCTATTTATTTATTTATGTTCACGAATTTATCCGAGTTTACTCCTCTAACTATTATAATATTGTTCGTTCTAAAAGCGTATATCAAATACTCCATTCCGATTGTATCCAAATGACAAAGCGCTCTCCTCCACCTCGAGAAGAAACTGGGATAGCTCGAGCCGCGCCCGTATCGAAAGATTCGCCGGCGTGCGATTTCTATCCTCCAAACTCTCTCGTCCAATGGGTTAAGGACGGG
Organism: Sycobia sp. Sy_11; assembly: GCA_018907035.1. Lineage (NCBI taxonomy): Eukaryota > Metazoa > Arthropoda > Insecta > Hymenoptera > Epichrysomallidae > Sycobia > Sycobia sp. Sy_11. The sequence continues at coordinate 4,183,363 of JACCIC010000004.1, forward strand.
CTCGACAATTACACGGATAAGCATTTATCAATCCGGCGTCTGCGCAGAAACGCCGCCGTTCCAACCTCCGCGAGCTTCCGCGCGGGTCGTCTATCCGCAATGGGACGCGGGACTTCGCGGACCCAGAAACGTCGAAATTATTAATGGGCCGCGTGGAAAAGAGGCCCGCGCGCCCAGCGACTGGCGCATGCGCGACGGAACCAGTTTGCCTTCGCATCGCCCTCCCCCTCCCCCTAAGGTCCTAAGATCCTGTTGAACTTGTTTCCCCCACTACATTTGCCGCGAGCCTCATTTTTATTCGGCTCCACTCGCCGCGCTGCCCTATGCTTCTTGTCCCTCGTCCCTCCGATGCGCGGGCGCGCGACGAAGACGAACGTTATGATACGGAGGTATCTCCGAATCGTGCGCAAAGCATACCTGGGCGATTAATTGAGCTGGATGCCCGATTGGGCGGGGTTCGAACGAAATTACCCGGCGCGCTATCTTCAAGATGTCGCTTGGCGCTTATTTAATGATTTCCGCGTGGATCGTAGAATCGATAAGCGAAAGGACGAGGGGTGAAATAAAGATAGACGGAGCGAGAGATATCCGGAAAGGTACGGAATTATGCGGGAATCCTTTAATTACGTAATGTATAGGCATATTTATTTATACTTGTATATTAAGATGATGACTTTCTTGACTAATCTTAATCTTATATTTATAGTATATTACAGGAATAGATGCATCAAATTTTATACAGTTTATGTAAATCATTGGAGTGTATAAATAGTACTATATTTTCTTTTATTCTTAACAAAACTACACTCCCTTACCATTACAGAAACTTATATTAGTATTACATTTTCGATATGAGATTCCAATTCTTTTCAATTATAACTACTACATTTGATAAAGATGACACGTAAACTACTAAGTACCTAAGTAATTTTTAGTAACAATCAATATGAATTTATTTTCAACTTTAATCAATTTATTTCACATTTTATTTTTCATTTTCTAGTGTAATTAAAACTTATTCAATTTTGAGGAATACTTTAAGTATCGCTGAGGTTGGTAGAGATACTATTAAACAAATATGTCTAATCCCAGATCGTCTTCTATATCATTGGAATTATTTTGAATCGTCCGACTCTAAACGCGTTATCGATTAATCGACTTGACAATGACTGGTTCAGTATATAGTATGTTTATTGTCAACTTCGTTCATATCCACTTCGACATTCTCCGGCTACAGCCCGATCAACTCTTATGGTCTTAATCATTAATACAATGCAAAATATGACGTTGTTTCTGACTGCGTATCCCTGAGTCAATATGCTAATATGATGGAAGCCCATTCTTACGAACTGCATTTAGCAATATCCGATAATGAGAAGTGAATGCCGGAGTCAATTTTATCGCCAGCTGCACGCGCCTTTATCGAAGAAAATCCTGTAAAATCTAATCTTGGTCTGACAAAAAAAGCCCGCCCTCAAAGCAATCCCTCCAGTATTTCGCGCAAAAAGCATTCGAAGAATTCCGCGCAATCGAGATAAAAAATCAATCAGGCCAGAGCGGTGCGTCCGATGTATTCTCGTCTTCTTTACCCTCTCTCTTTCTCTTGCTCTCTCTATTTTTCTCCTCCCCTCTTTTTTAAAATAAAACTCACCGAGTTATCCGCGATCTCCGATAATCGAACGATCGCCCCGGGACCGACTACTCGCCGTGTTCCACATCGAATGAAACGCGTGTACGCGCGCGCCCCGTTGCCGGTACTTGTTTCGCGTGCGTGCGCGCGCGAGTGCGCAAGAATTGTCCGTTGACCCGTGGCCGGACAATCGTTCGTTGTTCGTTCGGCTTTTCGAGATAAAAGGCCGGGAAGAGAGAGAGAAAGAGAGAGAGAGAAAGAGGGGGGGCGACGAAAGTTACTTGCTGGATCGATTCGATTGTTGATTAAAAATCTGGCTTTCAATAGCTGGTCGTAAGTTTCCAGTGCCAGGCTTTACAGATAATCGACGAAAGACTTTCGCATTGCGAAAAGCTTGCCAAGTACTTTGGTATTACTCTGGATAATGCCTCAATAACATAAGTTATTTTAATCTTTATAAATACTTGAATAATGCTTATTATTAATTGCATAACTTTTTTCTGTTTTAGGTGAGCATTGATCTAGACATATTAGGATGAGTGGCCAAGAATTGTAAGTAAATATACATAACCTACTTGTATTGAAACAGTATATAGTGCATCTTGTCATTACAGCTTCGAGTTCAGATGACTTGAATGACTTTCAAACTTCTTATAAGATTAAACAGATAAGGATCTATGGATGTCAGAAAAACAAATTAAATCGTATAAAGGAATGTAATACAGATACTTAAAGTAAATGTTTTTATATCTTTAGATTAGATTCTACTTTATGCATTTAAAATCCTTTTTAATCAAATGCCAACTATTCGTTTAAAATTTTTTAAAAAGTTGCCTTTTTGGTAATCGTTGTTAACTGTTCCATTTTGCAACCTCTAAAAGCAGAAATACTTTTTAAACAATTGTTGAGAGACCTTATCATATTTATAAGTTACGTCTTGTATTCACACTCTTCCCAGAGAATTCCATGAATTTCATTAGTTGCTAGCTGTTTATTTCGCTTTTGTTGTTTTCAAAATGCCCTCCTCGCCTGCAAAACTTCATGGACTATGGTCGTAAACTAGTGCACGCGATAATACTTTGCTTCTTTGTCTGAAATATCTCTTTTATTTCGAGTGTTTCTGGGAAATGTTGAACCATGTTAATCAGAGAATCGCAAACTTTGGGCTTTCAATTCGGGCTTCACACAATTTTTGAAGTGTCACAATAAAGGAAATTTGTAACAACCCATTGTTATAAAAATAAATCAAGTGTAACAGAAAGTTAGCTATACCAATTGCAAAATACGAAATGGTGCAACAAAATCCTAACATCATTCTGGATGATGCTAATATTAAAATAAAAAATTGATAACTCATGAAATATATATATATATATATATATATATATATATATATATAATTTGCTCTAGTCAGTCGCTTACATGTATTAAACAATATATTAAAAAATATGACTAAAGCAGATATATCGAAACTTTTAAAGAACGTTGAAATAATTCCCGATCCTTTCCTTTAACCATAAAAAGTTGATAATTCATTCGAAGTGAAAATCGCGGTACAGGATTCGTGTTGCATGCTCAGAATTTTCCGCAGCAAATATATATATATATATATATATATATATATATATATATACATACACATATACATATACATATACATATATCAGCTTTGAGTCGCGTGCGCAATGTTCGACGAAAGTAGAGTAGAGTCTTCGAAAAGGCATGGCAGGAGAGAAGTCGTGAATGGGATCTTCGAAGAAGAATATTAAGATAAGCCAAGCTCGCTTCGAACCGTTCCATCCCTGATATACCTTTTTTAACTCGCTTCGCTCTCAGTGGGAGGGGTTGAGAGAGGTCTACAAATATATATAGGAAAAAAGGGAGGCAGAGAGGTAGTAAGCGTGAGGGTTCGGCGGTCTCTGCAACGAAGCACACTTCATCTCTCATCTTCAAGCAATGCTTTCAGCCTGTTTTATTTTTTTTTCTCACATCTTTAACTTATTCATTTTCTTCATATACGCGGTTTGCTCTTGAGGATACCAAAGTCACCTAAGCATTTTCATTTTTACATCCGAAAACTTTCCCTGTACATTCATATATATATATAGTCTCAATTATCTCCGTAGTATAACGTCTACATTAGTTTGTAGTAAACTACCTGCTGCCATTTGTTTTTTTGTATGTTTGTTTTTCTTCATATTTTTAAGATATACGTATATGATAATTACGTATATGATAATTATAAGTCGAGTAAATAAAAATATAAAATTGAAAGTTCAAAATTTGACTTCTAATTATAATTTAACTAGAGTATTTTTTTCGTAAAACCTAAGCAACTTGAATTACTTCACTGACTTAATGTTTAATTTTTTTAAAATATAGTGATACATGATATTCGAAGAGCAATATCGTGCATTTCTGTAAAGGGAATAAATACGTAGATAACAATAACATTTCTTAGGAGTTTAATTTAGTATATTGATTACAACTAAAATTACATTACGTATATTAATCGCTGACGTCTCGATTAAATTAAAGGGCCGTCCATAAGGTTATCGCTATCACGCTGCGAGCATAACGAATATCGAGCGCATTACCCAATGAAGTAATTGAAAGTATTCTATGGTACATATAGAGTGTCGCGCGACCCCGAGCATTATTATACGATCCTCGAGCTAATAAATCCAGGATGACGTCGTAAAAAATCCCCGGCGTCTTACGTTGCCGCGGTACGGAACTTGAACTTTACGAGACTCCGCGAGGGGCGGCGACGGCGGCGACGCGGGCGCGGCACGAGCCGCCGTGTACATGCGCGGCCGATGTGTAACAAAAGCGCGCCAAACTGCGAGCCTTTTCACTCGCTTCCCACCGCCCCGATCCCGCGGCGAGTGTCATTGGCCTTCTTTGTGCCTCCATCACGGATCTCGGCCCTGTACTACTGCCTTATCGTCGTGGTCCGATATATATATATATATATATATATATATATATATATATATATATATATATACGCTAATAATAACGAAGGCGAACAATGCGGGGCGAGTCCGAGCTTTTGCCCGAGGCGCGACCCATAGACCAAAGGGGCAGAAAGTTGCAATATATATATACTTGGTTTTATTAATCTAATTGAATTCTATTGAGGAGTTATCTATTGTTTCATATCCATAATGTAAGACTCTGGATTATGCAGGTTTTATTTGGGTCAATTGAAGGAGAGTTTTTATCAAATTTGCTTTGTTTAGAAAAATTTCTAAATCATAAAGATATAATTAGTATATTATAATTATTGTTATTAACAAGTCATAGATAACATAAACAATCACATAGACGTTGAGAATACACAAAGAGGCCGTGTTATTGTAAGTAGTCCTACAATATAGTATGAATTTGTATCGATCAATTTATATAAAGTAACATTTATATCGTGAAATAAACGTATGCTGATAAAACTGGAAATTCGAATCAATTAATTTTTTATTATGCATTTTATAAATATCCATAAACGAATGAATCGTACATTGCAAGATGGTTTTTATATTTTAAAAATATTTAAAATAATTCGCTTCGACGATTGCCCTCTCGACTTTTGAATAACTTTAAGAATTCTGACTTTCTAAAAACGTGCAAACAATAACTTGGAAAAAGGTTCGATAAAAAAGGCATAGACGTCTGTAGTGTGCGCCTGAGAGGCCGGTATAGTCCAATTTTTGAGAACGGCAATATTTTTGTTAACGCGATTCTACGTCCTTCAGAGATCAATTTCAACACTTGGCAGCCTGAAATTATATTCCCGGCGTATAATCCTCGAAATTTTTAATTGACCCTTAGGCCGACTCCATTATGTAAATGTATGGAATAAACAAGATTCGCTATATATTGTCAGAACATTCATCTGTATTGGTGCCGACGCTACAATCTGTAGGAGATTTCAGTAGTAGTAGTAGTATATGTGTATATATATAGTATAGTTGTAGAAATAACCGTCCAAGATCCTCGCGATAGAGACGCTGAGCGCCAAAATGAAATTCCCTCGATCAGCTATTTCTTTTTGTCCGTGCATATAATGAGGGAAAAGGTGAAAGAGGCATGGATAGATTAACAGATGTATATTTATTTATATAATGAGATGCAAAAATAAGAATCTAGAACAGTGTAACTTTAAAAATAGAAACAGATAAATTATACATAATAACTAGAATATATACATTGTCCAAGATACAAAAGTATATTCTCAGTACAATGAAGAGTACGTATGAAATATCAGAGTATGCCAGTCTTATTTATATCGAAGAGGGATATATCTTAGCAGCCATGCTATATCTATCAAATATGCACCAAGAAGAGGAGAAAATCAATATGGTACAATGCAAATATATCACAGGCAATATCGTAAATCTAATGATTTATGTCGCAAAATCTCGATATATCAAGCACTCAAACTGGTCATCCATTCAAGAAAGGCTTGTCGCGACGATAAAACACAGTATACATTAGCATATAAGTTGGAAAGCTTAATTGCGTTCGCGGAGACGTTTCATCGTTGTTTAGGTGCACCTATCGAAAGACCGAATAAGGTTATATACGAATCTCGCCGGAGTGGGTTATTTAAAAGAAATCTTTTTTTTAGTATTGGCGTATAGGTATATAAATATTTGTGGCGCGCGCGCGCGTGTATGCCGTGCGATCGATCCGCGTTGACGCTTCGAATGGTCCGGTGGCGCCACAATGTCGTCTAAGGTCATCGGCGCGTAATAACGTTGCCCGGTAGTGTCGCAACATCGGCATAACGGAGACTCTGATTTAATTTATCGAGAAGCATCCAGCTGTATTAGGGTACCGCGAATGGCACTCGTTCAAGCTAAAGGAATATAGCGCAACGCCCCTTGGTGAGTCGCTTACGCAAGTTTACAGTGGTGTACTTCCCGAGAAAAGAAATGGAAGGCTACAGCATGATTCTGTGAAATTTCTTAGATGGCGGTGCGGGAAGAGAGAGAAGGTGAAGGGGGGGGGGGTTGAAGGAAAAGTCTTCAACCGGCTAATTACTATCGGGGCGCTCGGCTTATTAATAGCCGACGTCTCGGTAGTAATTGGTCAATCACGCTCAGCCTTATTATGCCACGGGACGGAGAAAGAGAAACAGGGAGAGAGCGAGAGGGAGAAACAAAGAGCGCCGAGCGAACGAACGCGGCATGCCGACGCGAGCTATGCAGCTCGGGCTTTTAAAGAGTCCCTCCTTTGGCTCTCCTTCTCTCATCTTCGTCTCATTCCCGTTCCCTCCCCCTTCTCTCGTCTTGGCTCGCCCGCTCGGTCCGAGGTTTAACTTCGTTCTCTGTGTTTGTTAATGGCCTTTACCTATTCGCGAACTTATCTTGTTACATGTACACGACAAGCCCCGCTGTATCCTTCGTTAACCATTTCCCTAATTAGATCTTTCTTCTTCTTCATTCCCATCGACGATTGGCCCTTTGGAGTTTTTTTTATCTGTTATTGGTACGAAATTCCGACGACTGAGAAACAACAGTGAAGTTTCGATATTGTTTTTTTTTCTTTCTGTAATTCGGAAAGCTTAATTTTTTTTTGTTTGTTTAAGGTTGTCGAAAAATGCACATTTCATAACTGATACAATATAATCGATGCATTCATGAGACGTTGTTTACACTCCTTTCCATTCCCATTGTAATTTAAAAGACAAATACGTATTAATAGTTTATTAAACGTATTCTTAGAATTAAATAGTTAACACTAGAAAAACGTTCACTAACGTTAATTTTCGAATTTAACCTGAAATCATAGTATATTTGAAACTTATATTTTTTACGTTGAAAATGTACTTATTTAGAAATTATATCATTGATTATATTTATTTATATCCTTGTAATGCGAGATGTATGGATTGATACAGGAATATGTATTTGTACGCATATGAAAATGACAAACATAACGTTTTAATATATCTCAAGAAACCTTGAACGTCAGGATAACAAACTAGAAAAATGAGGGTAATTTTTTTGCGACAAACTGTGTCGACTTACAATTGAGAAACTCCCTTTCTAAGTACAACATTAAAAAAACAACAATAAAAACGCAAAATATCACCTCAACCGAAAAAGCTGTAGTAATTCGAAGGTATAGTGATTTCGCTCGCGGAATAAAATACAACTTCTTTTCACCGCAAATGCACACGAGACTCGACGCACACACCTGGCAAGATCGTTGTTTATACGCGTTCGAGCCGCGCCGTGGCCGCGCCACTCGCTCATCCCGCACAAGAGCATCGGACGTCAGTCAGCCGTCCGAACCGTGCGGCCAGAAAGATCTGCGGAGAGAGAGAGAGAGAGAGAGAGAGAGAGAGCCAAAGCAAAGAAAGAAAGAAAGAAAGATAGAAGAAGAAACGAAGCCGTGCACCGGGTCTCCCGACCAAGCTTTCATATCGACATGACGTTCCGCGACTCAGTCGTCTCCCATTAGCTGATTAACATTTATTATATCTTCTCTCCCCTCCTCTCTCTCTCTCTCTCAAAGAAGCAACAGTAACGACAATTCATCCCAATTTCTTCTCGGCGTGACAAAACCATCACTACATATATATACACCCCCCGCAACGCTTTACGCCACGGCTTCGCCCTGTATTATAAGTTCCACGCTTGCGTCGCAAATATATATATATATATATATATATATATATATATATATATGTGTATATATAAAATCGTAAATGGGTCAGTGCTCGCGGATGAGAACACCAGTTGCCCTCCTTATATATCTCCTTTCCAAACCGCTTCTCTCGACGCTCCGTTAATACCTCAGCCGTCTCCCCCTCCCTCTTGCGGGTACTTTGCTCTATTTTATATTAAAGCAACGCCTGCATGTGTGTGTGTGTGTGTGTGTGTGTGTGTGCGTGCGCGTGTGAGTCCACACACGCGTGAGGTAGAAATGATTATTAACGAGGAAGCGCGAACTGAAGGATGAAAACGCAGAGACTGGCTGCTCCTAGGTTTTCTTTTTTTGCTTTTTCGTTATATTATATTATCCTCTCGCGCAGACGCACATAAGGAGAGAGCATTGGAGGGGCTGCGGGGGGAGGGGGACGGAGAACGACCCCCTTCGCGGTTATGGACGTCGTAAACTTGTCGTATACCGGAGTCCTCGTTCTCTCTCTCTCTCTCTCTCTCTCTCTCATCGGGGTTTTTATTTCTCTCGCGCGAGAGTCTCTTTGCCACGCGATGCTTTTGCCACCCCCTCCCGCTGCCCCTAGGCTTATTGCTGCTGCTACAGTCAGTGTAGAGTGAGCGCGTCGCTCTCTATATAATAAGTGAATTTGCACACACACACACACACACACACGTATATATTATTTAAGGAATATGTATCTTTCTAGCCGAGGGAATTTTCGTGATCGTATTATCGGCAAAAATTGGAATGATGGAATCGCACGAATGTCATCAGGTTTTATTATTGTATAAATAACCACACATACAAGTTTTGGACAGATCGCTGGGGTCATCGAGTGCTCGGTTTGGAACTTTTAACGAACTGGCGATACTTCGTAGAGCGTAGAACGAGTCTCCCGATGGTGGCGATATTTTGAAACTATATGCGAACTAAGGGATTGAATAAAAGAAATGGCCCGCAATATATAATTTTTGCCTTTGATTTATTTCTCTTTCGGTCTTTTGGCGTTCGGTAAAACGGTAATTTGTTCTTGGTTGTCGTTACGACGCAATGCTGTAAATACGAAAGGTTGTAATTCATCTTTATCATTGTCCTTTAATCGTTTTACAAAGGCCACATAGATAAAATGCACATTATGAAGTATATAATAATAAATTTCATAATTTTTAAGATACATCAATATCCTTATTAAATATTGGATTTCGGGCTTTCCAGAAATAAAACCATATTTACGAATTTTTAAAATTACATACCTTCTATCTGTAATAATAATTACATTATCTTAAAGTTAATTTCCAACAAGTACTTTTAATGTGAATATGAAAGATTATTATACGCTAAAGCTCTTCTAATTTAATTATAGCCATTTTCCCTATTTTCGAAATTTTAATACTTTTACGATGTTTAAAATTTGTCTTACTAACTAAGTTTCTAGACCAAATTTTGCTAAATTGAATTTTTTTACAATTTAATTCAGTTAGAATTTAATACGAAGATCTTGCCGTATTTTACATTTATACTTAACAATATTGATATGGCGGAAATATATAATTTATATAGAATATTTATTTCATAGCAATCGTTTTATCGAGAATAATATACCCAAGAATATTAAGATAAAATTCAGCCCGTATGTACCGGACGAAAAGACGAATGCTCTCCGATTTGCTTTGGTGGAAAACACGTCGACTAAGATAACGGTTTTTCTTCTCCCCACCAGCGTGATAACATTCAAAATAATCTAAGGAAAGCGCATCCTATTTGGCCAAAGCCGATAGCCGATCTTTATAGAAAGTGCTTCGTGTACAATTGAAAAGATTCCGACGCGCTGAATCAAAGATTACCATTAGAATTGCATTATGGTCTAGCGAAAAAGACTGAATAATGGCAATACATAAGTATAAAATCTTAGTTTTTATGTTTTTCTACGACGTCATTATAAAACATACGTAATCTACGGGGAAATCTGTGCGATGCCAAATTACAATATATACATGATTAATTGAAAATTTCATCGATACGTTCGGTGCAGAACAATACATTTTGAACATTTTAGATTTCCATGTTAAGGATTATCAAGTCACGCATTAAAAACATAATTTTTTTTAGATTTTATCAATAATATCTAAAATATGAGATCGTAATTTAAACAGTACTATTTACAATTATAAGGAAATTAGCATGAAATTATATCCTCATATCGACTGTCGAAATTTCATTTATTTACTAAAAAAGACCAAAGTAACCGAAATGAAAAATACTCTGAATGTACTCGAAGTCAAATGTATTTTAATTGCTCTTTATGATTATACGCCTATAACAATGCGTGTACCGGTATCAAACTTTGAGTTCTGTTGAAATTGTGTTTGTTTACCGTTAATTGGGGTATTCATAAGTTGCTACCGTAGTAGCGAAATTAACTGCAACTTTATCCGTGCACCCTCCGTTCCCTCCCATCGGGAACCTGCGTTTATAGGTACTGCATTTTTCACGAAGATCTCTGTATATACAATGCAGTTTTAAGTGCACGGAGAAGAAATACTTCCATCGACCTCGAAAGAGTTTTCTCTTTTTTTTTTTTTACGAAACTTTCATATTTTTTGAAAACAGCACTTTGGTAAGTAGATTTTTGTGCTAGGCTTTTTAAACTAGGCAGGATAACTTTTTCTTCTTCATTTTTTTCTTCAGGTCTATATCTCGTAAATCGTCTTTCTTGCATTATTGAATAATAAAGTACGCGCAGAACTAAAAATACGCTGCAAATTCTATAATCGTTCACCTGGTTAGATTAAAGGTGTAAGGATATTCTAGATTTGCATATGAACGAAAAACTTCTGAAATTTATTGTACTTTATTTAGGTTAATGAAACTTGCGTAGGATACAAATAAGAGTATGTACATAAATTATATTATTCGCTAATTATTGAAATTCCAGGATTTTTCATCTATTAAATTTTCAATTCTTTGTACAATATAAGTTTTTTTTTATATCTCTATTTTCATTAAACCTTTTCTCAATACAAATTTTTAATAGAAGAAAATTGTGCTATGATTATAATAAAATAAAGCAATCATTTGTAATATTTTTTAAGCTCGCACAAACCTTAGTCCACATTTGTAATATTGGCTGTCAAACTAATAAATATTTTTATCGGTCACAGAGTCTTTTTAATAAAATTATATAATCAGATGACCCAGTCAAATCGATCTTGTTTACAAACACCTCCGTAGAATCTAAAATCTAAAATTCTCAATTGTAAAATTAAAATTATTTTTATTAATAAAGAATCCTGTAATTGACTGTCACTCGTACCGAAAATTGTTCCCGTGTGCAATGCCCGAGGATTCGATCTGCTTAGGATCTTCTTCAGGGATTGAATATCCTTGACTATTTAACTAGATCAATTGTTCTTTTCTCACAATTGGGATTTTAGGATTTGAGATTTTGTATTTCAGATTCTACGATCATAGACAAGGCTAGTTCGACTCTCATTATTATGATATATAGCTATAATATACTAGGTTATCAAAAAAACCGTAGGATTGATAAAAATATTAATTAATTTGCTTGAAATCGATCGACGTCACTATATGGTTAGTAATTTTAACGTTGACAATTCCTGGATTAACTCTCGCGTCGCGCGTCGACGCCTGACCCCCTCAAAGACTATCCCTCGTCGCCGAGCAGTGGTTCTGTCGCTTTCTGCCAAATTCCCACGAGCCGATGCTTTGGCATTCATTGTCCGCGTCCCAGGCGTGTGCCGAAGCCGCGCCGCTAGCTCTTCTATGGAATACGACGCAAACCAAGACCGCAAAAGCCGAATGGCCGAAAGCGCGTCGGGCGCGTCGACTCCCCTTCCTCCCCCGTCGTGCCACGGAAGCTCACGGGTATTGCGGAAGCTCATCAACGCATCGCTCTGCCCCCCACCGCCCTCCTCGCCGACGGATTGATCGGCTCTCGTGAATCATCGACGCGTCCCGCGCAGACGTCCCCCTCCCCCCCTCAGCCCCTGTCAATCACGCAATTTCCGCGGCCTCGTCGCAATAATGCGGTATTCGCGCCCGCGCAACACCGCGCGCGTATGCTGCACGCGCTTCCGGCCGCTCTGCGCGCCCGTTTCCTCATTTGCGGAGAGAGTTTGTACGGGCTGTTTCACGTGTTGGCGGGGGGTAATTGAAGCTCGCTTCGCGCGATGCGGGGGAGAGCAATTTTTTGGTTCTTACGTGCTCGCTGGATCCTAGCCAGATTTACCAATATGAGAATGCTAATCGGTAGATCTCGCTTGGATTTTCCGATAAAATACTATAATTAACTTTCTTAGCGGTGTATAGCAGGGACGATAGAATTGTCATCCCGCTATTCTGCGAAATATCTCGTATGCTCAGCGCTTGTAAATTGTTCTATCTTGAAGAAAATTGAATGCCCGACGGTTTTATCTCATATAGAAACAAGAAAGTTTGGATTTTTCATTTCCAGATGAACAACTAGTAAGATTATCTCGCTAGATCCTATAGCAAAATATATTGAAATGTAACCAGAAACCCTTTGGTCTCAATGCTAAAGATTCGCGCTCGATATTGTATACCCTTGGTAATTCTAAAATTATGTCTCTAATACTGTATCATTTTAGAAAGAGTAACGCAATCCATAAAATGAAAGCGCTTTTAAAAAACTGCATTCTCGGTGCTTATATATTCGTGCCAAATACACTATCGAGGTAAAATAATTCGGAATATCTATGGTACATCCAGTGATTACGACGGGGTACAGTCGGACGTGCTTTTCACATAAGCATTGGTATATAAAGCACGTAATCCTGGGCTCCTGCAAGACAATCCACGCCCGATTCGTCGGGGAAATCTGAAGAAAATCACGGTCCCGACGGGCGGCGGAGGCTTCGGAAAATCCGAGCGATTTCCGAAAAAAAATAAATGAGGCGAGCAGCCCGACCGCGTCCCTTTGGCCCGGCTTCCCCCGAGCATCTGTTTTCTTACGGCGCCCGCCGAGATTGCGCCCCATCCTCCCTTGCACCCCCTATTCGCTGATTGTACGTCGGTCGCTCTCGGGAATTTTTCCACGTCGGCCGGATTGATTCTTGCCCTCCGCACCCATCCCGTCTCCCAGCGACTTATATCGCTCCGACGTCCCCGATTGTCTCCGTCGATGTCGATTCGTCACCTCGTACCGGAGGTGGCTGAGGGGGGGGGGGTGGTAGGCTAGGGAAATCGATCGCGAACACTCTTACGCAGGCTCATAAGGATGTACGAAGGGACGTCTCGTGTCCCTTTTCTCTTATATAATATCGGATATACTGCTCTATAGGTCGCTGAAGGACGAAAAAAGATTCGCGTTCGGTGCTGCGAATGCATTTAAATAATTTCCAATGCAAAGTAAATATATATACCCTTGAAATTGCATTTCAAATTTATATATATATATATATATATATATATATATATATATATATATATATAAAGAAATCCTTTGGAATATTTTTCGCCGGCTGGTTACACTTGCAAATACGTACTTTTCTCTTGAACTTGCCACCTCCGACGGCAGCCGATGTCCCTTTATTGCCGTTTCGGGGCCAGCCAACGCCACCGAAACCAAGAGCCATCTTCAGCTTCGTACCCGGCGAGACGAACGGATTACCGATTCGCGGGAAGGCGCGAACCAACCCCCTCTCCCACTGCCCCGACGAAACGCAATCGATCGTCGCTCATTTTTCCACGGCTACGGCAGCCGGCGCGTGCGGTCGAAGTCGGGCCGTGAAACTTTTCACCGCGCTGCCTTATTATTATATATCGATTCGGCGAAGCGGATGGTTCGGCGACGAACGACAAATGTTGGATACGTGCTCGTGTTGTTGCTACCTTACTTAAACACAAACACACACATATATACACACACATACACACACAGCCTCGAGTCGGAAAGTTTGCCGCGCGGCTTCTTCTTATAAGATGCGACGCTCGCGGTCGGTCGGAACTTTATTTCGGTGCGACCGACGCGACGTTTAACGCCGCTCACCTCCTCGAAATTGCTTTTGTCATTTTTCGTCGGCGCTGCTGGCAAATTCACGATGAAGAAATTGCCCAAGATGTATTTTCTTTTCTCGCTTGTTTTGACGAAAATTCAACGAAGTATATATGATATTTATGATGGAATATTTTTCTGTAGATAAATTTTTGTCTTTGTTACTTTCATAGCTGAAAAAAAGTTATTCTTTGCATTTTTATCCTTCTTCATAGATAGAACGTATTTTGGCTCCTTATAATTTGTTAATTCTGAGAGACTTATTTTTAATCCCAAATATATCCTGAAAATTGGATTGATAAATAGCTTAGGATCGTGTCTGATTAACGAAGATTGATAAAAAAAGCAAGAGTTACATTTAGGAAAAAACAAAATTATTTTTAAATAACGATAGAAAAGTATTTAATAGTGTTGTTGTAAAATTTCATATTGAATGTACTATTCGAAGAACTTTGTTTTTCATTCATTCATTTCGATCTTGTTTTGTACACGATTTTCAGAATTCAAAATTTTTTTCAGAATTAGCAAGTGAACCGTTATAAAGAATATAAAATTTTCGTGATAAATTGTTGCCCATTCCGATTGACGCCGAAATCGCTCGAACATAGACACGAGCTGTATAGTACCAGCCGTTACCGGCTCGCTTGCTCTCTCAGTCGAGCTTTTTACCTTAATATATTACCTACGATGCTCGTCCCGCGCTTAATTTCCATCGCGCGCCTCCCTATCACTTACTTTGACGGAGACGCGTATAATGCGTATAAGAGCTCGGAAAATGACAAAGGCCGCTCGTCGCGCTTCCCGCTCCGACCGCCAAAGAAGGATATATATATATATATATATATATATATATATATATATATATATATATATATATATAGTGTGTGAGGGAAGAGTGCGTAGCAATCTCAGCCGTGGAAATGGAGGTACGCGCGCTCGCGCCTTTTTTCCCCTTTAATGCGCGATTACTTTTTCAGACGTATGGAATATAAAGCAGAGAGCGACAGAGAGAGAGAGAGAGAGAGAGAGAGAGAGAGAGAGAGAATGGGAGCGAAAGAGAGGAGGAAGAAAAGGAGGGTAGGGGAGAGAGATAGCGAGTGGCGGGGAAGGGGGCAGCGTAAAGTTGCACCGTATAACTGGGTGAGAAGAGGGACGCGTCGGTGGAGAGACCGCGTGGCCCCGGCGCAGTCTGCTGCCTGCTTGTTTTATACCTAACTTTCCTCGTTATTCGCGCGCGCGCGCCCCGTACGTTCCGGCAGAAATGCGCCCCCGAGTGCTTCCCGTGCGAGCCGCTCCCCCTTCCCCATCCTCGTTCCGCGCGCGAACGAACCCTGCCGCCCTTTCTCCCTTCGTATCTATAGCTCGTTCTGCGTGGTAGTTGCTCTACGTGGCCGCGTCATATCCGACTCCTCGTACATCCTCCAATTTCGTTTTATTTTCAATTTTCCGTTACAGTCACTATCATCCCTGCAGGGAACTGTATTAATTAACAAATTTTGTTGAAAGTAACAGAGCTGTTTCTTTAAATATTTACTAATCATCTGTTTTTGGCAATCTCATTTTGTTAAAAATTGAATATATAAATGTATTGAAATCACTGACTGAATTACTTATTGAGAATAAAAGTAAGATGAAAATTACATCCATTATCATAAAATTATTGCAGCTATACTAATATCTATTCGTATTATATTATACAAATAAATAATGTAGAATCGCTATATTTAGCGGATTAATATTCTTAAATTTATTTCTACAGAATAATCAAAAAACAGTAAAAGAATAAAATTTCAGTAAAAATTAAGGAACATTCTTATTTGTAGTATTTTATGAATTATTAATACCATCTTTTCTTAGAAAGCTGTATGAAAAGAAACATTTCACTAAATCCGATTTTCGTTTTTTTTTTGTTTTATTAAAGAAAAATCGTTGATAGAGAAATATTGGCTAATTAGTGCATGACGAAAGACAAGGATTTACGAAATAAAAATACACTGAGACCCAACAGTCTTTTTGGGCCCCAACACGTTCTATCTTATGTCGGTTATTGAGGTTAGTTGTAACATCTTTGTATTTTACGTGTAATAATTAAAAATATTTGATCGATATAATTAAAATCTTCTGATTAAATTTTAGCCTTCATTTAATATTCGTGTATTAGAAACCACCCCAACAAATTGTTAACTAGTAGTTACAATAGATATTATAATCCAATTTTTATGCTTGACATTTCATTCTATTCATACTCCTACTATTTACTATTCTATTCTCACGGCTTCAACGAACTAAATGTATATTCATGCACGCCAGTTATGTACTGTTTATGTATTCATCTTGTTTACTTTCTGTTGTCATATATATTAAAAGACTACGTTCTCCCTTCATAATCGACTAGCTTGGGTAATTGTTAATATTGATATTGTGTAATCTAAAATATGATTAATGCAATAAATTAATACAGTTTGTCTTAAGAGAGGACCAAAAAAATTAAATAACCAAAATCCTTAGCTTAATCCAATTTTCAAAATAGGAGAATCCTTTGAGCTGTCGTTAAATTAAATTTTCTTTTACTACCATTGAAATCGGTCTAGCAGTTCCACGACGGATGCTTCTTCTTTTTGTCATTCAAAATATCTTTATTCAGATAAATATATTATAATAATAAGGTAATAAATAAAAATAACGGAACTACTTTAGAATCTGTTATATGAAAATGATGTTACTAATTAAGGTGTTTATAATTATGGTGTTACAAATTCTCTCCTACTAAACAACGAGTCGTGACATACTCGTTTCTTTTCAACTTTTTCTCGTATCTTCAATATGTTGACACTCCACTTTGAAGTCGTACGTAATATATATATATATATATATATATATATATATATATATATATATATATATATGCATATCTATATTGTCACATCTGATACTCAACATCGGTGTTAACCAACTGTCAATCATAAAACTAATCTTAATACTAAGGGGAAAGCCATACATGCTTCGCATACGATATAATTCCACTGATTAAAACGAGCACCTCGCGGAAATTGACCAAATCAAAAAGAATGCGAGAGAAAGTTGCACCCTCGAGCGTCCCTCCTCGAACACCCCTAACTCCCTCTCCTTGTTTGCCGACGAGGTCGGCTCGCGATACGAAACTCGGAACTGCGTAACTGGAAGCCGCGCGCGCGCGCGCCCGCGAAACGCTCGGGCTCTATATGCCGGGGAAGCAACGCGTAGCCGAATTAATGCCGTTGATGTAGCACTACTTAAGCTTGCCGGTATGTGGAATTCCGAGGCTGTGTGTATTTCATCGTGTGCAGGTCGCTGGGCTATGTGGTACAGTTTTCGTCGGGTGTCTGGCCAAGGCCGTCGAATGGAAAAGACCTACAGATTAAATATACTTATCATCGAACGTGATTGGAAGATATGGGATATTTACAAAATTCCGCATTTGAATATATAGCCTTCAGAGTGATCAAGGTCAAATTATAATTTTTGAAAATATAATTATATTTTTTCTGTATAGGCCATTGTAGGAGAAGGTAGTACTTGTATACGAAAGAAAATGCTTAGTGTGGTTGCTTTGATCATACGCTGAAAGAGGTTGGAAACGGATCCGTGAACTTTATCTCCACGATGCCTAGTTAATTATAGCATGGAAACGTCAGAACTTTGAACGACCTCTGTACAATTATATAGGGCTTTCAAAAAAAAACGTTGCATTCAATGCATAGCAAGTGACCGAAAGAATAATCTTGGTCTTCCAATGTCTCGAAATTATGCCTTCTGTTAATTCGTTCTTTTCAACCAACTGACCAGACCTTCCAACTTTTTCCATTCTTCGGGAAGCGAATGCAAATGTTTCATAGTTATAATTAACTTTTTAAGTTCGGATCTGTTACTCGATCTCTCTCGGAAATCGTCTGTTCAAGCCTTTCACACAACCACGCGCGCGCGCGCGCGCGTGCTTAAAAGTACAAATACTTTTGGTAATGCGACGAGGCTGGGAATTTATACGTACGTGATGGAAAGTATTTTAATGAACAGGCTAATTAGAGTTATGAATAAATTCCATCCGGTTCCCCTTGACCGCTCCTCTGTGGAACTTTACTGTTCGCCTCTTGACCTTTTCGATATTTCCTTCAGAGTACAGGCGCCATTTATTAGGTATGGCAAAAAGGAACCTTTCAGAAAACTAGTTTAGTATCCACGTCGTTCATTCTATTGTTGATAAACTTCAAATACAAGTGTTACAGCTCTTCGGAAATAGGGAATTTCGTGACTTTAATAAGTATTTTTGATACTGAATGGTTTTTTTCAGACGGCATTTCTAAATTGCCAGAAATATGGACGAACTGTTTGGGCTTGAATGTTTTTCTCGATGAATATAAAAATACTCTGTACTTTCTCCTGTAAATTTTATAATGGATTTCCATTACATTCCCAGATAAAAACGACGGCGAGATAACAAAAGAATCATTCCCTTCAAATCCGCACAGTCTTCCTGTGAAAGCGCCAGCCGCGCTTTCTTACGTAGGGAGTTTATTAAGTTCGCATAAAGCGCGCGATGACGAGCCGTGCGCCTCTGCCATAATCAAGCACGGTATAGTTAATACCGCGCGGCTCGTTTTTCACGTACCACGTGGCGCGATTCGTCGCCGGGGATTACG
Organism: Sycobia sp. Sy_11; assembly: GCA_018907035.1. Taxonomy (NCBI): domain Eukaryota; kingdom Metazoa; phylum Arthropoda; class Insecta; order Hymenoptera; family Epichrysomallidae; genus Sycobia; species Sycobia sp. Sy_11. The sequence continues at coordinate 4,202,381 of JACCIC010000004.1, forward strand.
GCGCGCGGTAATTTTCCCCGCGGTCTGCCCAGGGAATTCTATCCCCCTCTCCCTACGCAGCTCCTCGTTCCGAGCGGTATTTTCCGTGCGCCGACGCGCGATGACGAATTTTTGTACACTCGCACGCTCACGGCCGATGGATTATCTGCCCGTCAATATAGGCAATTTATTTTCCAATTTACATTCTGGATACTCACACGTACGCCACATAGCGGGTAATAATGGTTTAGCGGGCCTTTAGAGTGTACGGGAAAGTTGATCGATGCGTTTTTCGGATTTTTCGAAAATATTGCTAAAGCGATCGATGATATTAATTAGCGATTTATGGATTTGAACAAAATTTCGTTGTTTTTATTTTTTGGCACCACTGTAGTTCGTGTAATGGGATATTTTAGGATAAGCTTTAGAACTTTTTCCAATAGCGCCAGAACAAATGAGTAAACACCAGGAGAACCTTCCGTTATTTCCAAAGTTTTGTACACTTTAAATTAAATTTTACTGCGTATAGCTGCTCTGCCTCGCGTCGATTTAAAGCAGAAATTTACTGGTTACAGATATTTTAGCAGGGGATAGATAAGACCACCAAAGCGATTTTATTTCGGGCGAGATCTCATTTCTCCGAGCGGAAAGAGCAGCTCGACAGACGATTTATTTATCAAGCCGTGAAAAATAAATGAAAATAAATAAAAAGCTCCCCACCGCGGAGCTTAAAGGCTTTTCTCTTCATTATTAATCGAGCCAATATAGGTTGTTTGTCGATTCGATTATCCGACTAATTGTCGGGCGCCGCTCAATTTATCCACACCCTGGATTTTACGGGATTTTATAGACTCTTGATTATCTCGGTAATTACGCTGATGTATCGGTCGGTTGAGCTCGAACGGGTCCTGACGCGGAAGCCCGGCTTTACGTCCCACGCCCCCTCCTTATTTTTGAGTGCTCGGCGAGTCCGTCAGTGGAATATACAATGAAAGAAGAAGAGCGCGGAATTATCGGACTATTATCGGATTGACGCTTTGAGAAAGAAAGAAAAACGTCATAAAGAAGAATACGTAGAGACGACGTCGATAGCCCATTTCATCCTGTATATTAATTGAGATTTACACTATTATGATAAGAACTCTATCTATATTTATCCAAAGTAATACTATTTATCTTTGTCTTAAAAGAGTATTACGTTTTAAAAAATCCTCTTCTAAATTAATAGAACAATTTTAAGCCCCACTCCATGTAGCCTTTATTACTTTATTTAATTCCTATACTACTTGCACCACAACTTATCTGGAAAAGACTCTCTCTCCCTTTCTTTTTCTCTCTTAACGGTACGACCACCGCTGTGTAGCTCTTTTTCTTTTACAGTGCTATATATATATATATATATATATATATATATATGTGTGTGTATATATATATATATATGTGTGTGTGTGTGTGTGTGTGTGTGTGTGTGTGTGTGTGTGTGTGTGTATACGGGAAGTACAAAGACCGGTCGGTCGGTCGGCTTTTATTTGCGAACTTCTCTCTAATTGCAGAACGCCCGATCCAGATTGGCCGCGGTGCACTTTCACGTCGTGCTAGCGATCCGCCGACTGATATATATATATATATATATATATATATATATATATATATATATAATGTCTTGCTTCGCTTCCTGATATGTCGTTATATGGATTCACTATATATAACATACCGTCGGGACTTACGTAGTAATTGATCTCGTAACCGAGGACGATTCTATTATGGATTACAGAGCGATGGAATTATAGAACGGTGATAAGATTTATAGGCGTGGCAGAAGACATCTTTAGTTGATGATTAGATATCGTAAAATCAATTTATATATTATTTATACATTGATATATTGCAAAATTTAGGTCACGATTATCTGTTGATATAAGTAGAAATGAGTATTATAGATGAATAAATCCAATTAGTCTATAACTCCTTAAATTATAACCAATCAGATATTGGTAAGTACTTATTGTTGTCGAGAATATACTGGTGAGAATAGAAGAGAATTGATGATTAATCATGATAAATATATTACGGCAATTAAGTTACATCCCATATGAAATCTCATGTGAATATTTAAAACAATATCCAAATATCAAAGAGTAAACACCAATACGAACAGAGATATCGAGAGTGAGATGAGAGAGGAAGAGAGAGAAAGAGAGAGAGAGAGAGAGAGAGAGAGAGAGAGAGAGAGAGAGAGAATGGGAGAGAACCCGAGATTATAAGTATGCCGTATATTTGACGGACGAGATTTGACGAGGATACGGCGAGGGTGGAGTATAAGGGTGGGCGCAAGGGTGAGTCGAGCATCTCTCACAGCTCGTAGACCTTCTGACAAATTGAAGTAACAGATGGGCGCACCGCAAGGTTTTTTTTCTCACTCTATATTTTCCCCGCCCTTTCACGTCGTCATCCGCAGCTTATCATTTTTGTATAGACGCGGTGGAAGCTTCGACACATCGAGGAATCGACATTTGACGTGACATTTACGTTACGCATGGGTTTCGTTTATGGATTTCAATTATTCTCGTAAGAAAAGCGACGCCTCTTCCGAAATGAAAATAATTGGAAATTTATTTTGAAAAAATCGAACAATATTACCTTTATATTTACAGTTCATGTGGATAGATAGTATCCCATACGATGGTTGCTTAATGTGATTTAAAATATTATTTATAATTCCTAGTATTTGAGAAAATCCGTTGTCATGAAGGATAAAGGAGTTTCATGATCAATATTCAGTATGCAAAGCGGAAAAAATTGATATAACATACTTATATTGATGTGACAAAGTAACGGAATTCCTGAATTTACTATAGCAGGATTTACGAACGGATTGTCAAACAGGTTCGGGTGGATTAGGTAGATGTAAATATCATTTATTACGGAGTATCAATATGGATAGCTTCATTAGCACTCGATCGAAATCTGTATATACAGAGTTTCCACAGTAATTTATGAAAAATGGTAACAAACGAATGTACGATAAATTTCTTAAATGTTCCGTAAATTTAGTTTGAGAGCCGTGTGTCGATCATAGAGTTTTCGATGGATATTGATAGTATTACTCTTTCATCTTCATCTTACACTTAAAGTTATAACAAAATTCGATAATTGACACAATTTATGATCACATACGGACAAGAATATGATCAATATATTCATATCCTAATGCTTGCAAATGATCAGCCATTCGATAAGTCTATTAAAGGAGAAGCATCGTTAATCTCTATCTGCTCGCCACGTCACTTTCGTAAGTGAATTTTCAATAGCCAAACAATGGTAGAATATGAGGAGGCGAGCGATATTACATTAGATATATAGAGTATAGATTACATATGATATAACACTTCTTAAGCGCCTAAAAGATAGTAATAACGTTTAAATGAACAGCGGGCTTATTGTTAATCCGCTGAACTTTTGGCATTATACCAAGAAAATTTTACGTTTTTTTCCTTCAAACAATCATTTATATAAGCTATATGCTCACCAGAAGTGAGAATTCGTTCGTAGCCGAATTGGGACGATCGGCTTTAGCACCGGACATCGTTGAGCACGAGGGGCCCGATGAAAAGAGTCAGCCCGGCATCGTCATATCCAGCTCGCGCAATAAACGCAGCCCAAAGAGGATTAATTTTTAACCGACCCGCGAAATTAATTTCTCGGGTTCTTAGCCAAATTCTCCCGCTATGCCTGTATGTACATATTATATATGTGCATATACATACGAGAGCAATAATATCCACTCCGCGAGATTAATTCTCATAGCGATAAGCGGGCGGCGCGCTCAGCCGGCACGCTCGGTGAGGCAGTTGCGCGGAATCCAGCGCGCCTGCGAATGCGTAACATCCGAGTCTTTCTCTCCCTCTCCCTCTCTCACGGACGCAGAGAAGTATATAGTCAGCGACGCACGCAAGCAGACAGACGGATAAAGATAAGGATAAAGCCGAACGGGGCAACGGGGGTGGGAGGTAGTTTCAGCGCAATTTAGTAGCAGAATCCCCCTTACCCTCCTCTCCGGATTCTCGGGCTCTGCCTGCTCGAGAGAGCCGGGGAGAGGGAAAGAGAAAGAGATGGGGATGGGTGGAGAGAGGGAGAGAGATAGAGCCGTACCGGAACATCGCCATGGCCGTCGAATGAGTTTAATAAAGCGCAATTTCCGGCGCAATCGCCGGACCGCGCGCGCCGGGGATCCATGCTCGCGGGAACATTGTGCCGGCAACAATGCCCCCTTGCTTTGCCAACCCCCACACCCCCCCTCCCCCCGCAGCCCATCAGCCCGTCGTGTCATTCGCTCGGTACAAAAGGGACAAGTTGCTGTCTCCCCCAGACCCTCTCCCATTTTCTCTTCTGCACTTCCTTTCTTCCTTGCCCTCTCTCCCCCGTCTTTCCCCGTCGATGAATGCATATAAACTCCACCCACCCTCCCTCCTGGCTCGCGCGCGGGTGCTCCGCCGCTCTTGTCGGTAATGCGCTCTCTCTCTCTCATCTGCTCTCCTTCCTTGCACGGCCAATCGTCACCCCACCCCACCCGATTCCTCCCACCACCCTCTTCTTTCTACAGTTTTTATTTCGTTTCTCTCTCTCTTTCTCTCTTTCTCTCATTCTCTCTCATTCTCTCTCTCTCTCTCTCTCTCTCTCTCTTCGTTTCGTTTCCACTTCCTTCGCTTGACGCGCCGTCGTGAACGTGCGCTCGACATTTGTTATCAAGGGTGGAGGGGGGGGGGCAGAAAGCAGATCGGTCTGCTCATTCACGAACTTTTCGACTCGAGGGACCGTTTCATTGGCTTGTTCGGCTCCCATTGTACATGAGCGGGACGGTCTCGCGACGATTGCACTTTTCAGGGCGGCGGGTCGCGCGATCTCGAAATTGACGTCGTGCCTGCAAATGGGAATGGAATGCGGAAGTATAATACTCGTCGGTGAACGGGAACGAAAATGCGCGAAACTATCGTGCGTGGCTAATAGATGCCAGCGAACGGGCCTCTATCGGTTTATGGGGAAAGTTGCTCGCCGCTTAACGAGCATTTATCGAAAATTGTTGAATATGGATTGTTTTATTTTGAACGAGACTTACCGCGACGTTCAATCATCCGGTTACGATCCTCCAAAATTTTCAACCAGCGGTACCTTCAATTTTCTTTTCCCATTTTAGTTTTAATGTTTAACGTGTGAAATCGTTAAAATTACCGACGGCTCCGCGAGCTTAAGCCGCGCAACAAGTTGTAAGTGATTTGTTGACCGGGGGCAATTTATCGCTCCGCTCATCCCGGGGTGATTTAAGTGGATAAACGCATAATCCCCGACGCTGTTTCATCGATTCTGTTTTTATTAATAACGATTTATTGTTGTAAACCAGCCGGATCAACTCTTTTTTCTCCCCCACTAAACTTCCTGGCTAAAGAAGAAATTCGCAACGATAAATTACGATCTGTTATTATAGATATGGGATTTTTTAGCATTATGATATATATATATATATATATATATATATATATATATATATATATATATTTATGATTTTTATCTAATATCATTATATTACGAGTAAATGACTCCTAAAGCAGTATACTTCTCGACAAAATTTGAAATTTTCAGAGCACTTATTATATTACTAAAATAAAGAAAATCATTATCGTTCTAAATAAGTTCTATAATATTTCATTTTTAACATTCGATGACTTTTAGAAAATTATTTTAACTTAATTTAATAAATTTAATGAATTCTACGTAATTCCATTAAGTACTTTTTGATAAACAAAACATTATATTGATATAAATTTAAAATTAACATACTTAATATAGACATTCTTATTAGAATTCTAAAAAAGTAGGTTAAAAAATGGAATAACCAAACGATTGGCAAGAAAATAATGTCAGCTCTGAGGGAAGAAAATTTAAAAAAAATTGAAGACAATATAATCGTCGTCGATAGGATCAAACCTCGACAGACCGCGACCCTGAGAGTCGGCCCGCCGAGCCGATCAACGCGCGCCGCCATCCATCACGCGTCGCACCTGACGAGCCACGCGCCGATCTCTTCGTTCCTGGCGCGAACTTCTTCTATTCTTCTTTTTCTTGTTCTTCTTCTTCTTCTTCGCCGTCGCCGCGTGCCCGCTGGCAAAACTTTCTCTCCGCAGACGAACGAGAGGGTGAGAGAGGGGAAGGAGCCTCGGATGTCGCACGATCGGGGAGGGGTGGGGGAGAATCGATCATCGGTGTATGCTAGAGCTCTCTTCCGGCATTTGCCGCTGCAGTGCGGCAGAGTTCGCCTACATATAACCGAATAGAAGCCGCTCGAAATTACGAGAGTTCCGTCGATCTAATATATATAGAATTTATCGAGTTGATTTTCTTTCGATGCTTGTCTATGTTGGTAAAGTTACGTATTAATGTCGTTTCCTGCTGCACTATACATTGTACGCTATGAAGGAATTATATAAGTATTTTATATTTAAAAGATCCAAGTGACTTTCCCTACTTGTTATTTTAGCCCTTGAGTAATAGGAAATGTCAAAAATCTCTTAATATAATTAATAATACTTTATTTTTTTTTTACCTAAATTAGCTCAGCGATACAAAGTATTGATAAATCTCAGTTTAATACCTATTCTTTCGAATTTTAATCTATCATTAATTTTATATATTGTAAAAAATTTTGATCATTAATTCAAATAATTAAAGTAGAATTCGTAATTTTCATTTCAATATTTGCGAATACTCCTTTATATACATGTAGTGCATATAACGTTATATACATATAGATGCATTTTCGCAAATCTCGCATACTCTAGTTGATATACTTGCAAATGTAACAAAAATATTTGGCAAGACAAAACTCGCCATATATATATATATATAGTTTCTGTACCTGTACATTCTATCGTTGCCGACCTCAAAGCCTAGAGAAACATCAAAAAGCTGACGACTGTTTTTCTTATGCACGTGTATACCGACAGTGACTAAAAAAAATTGAGGGCTTCTATCTGTGCGCATTTGGATGTGGCGCACCCCCTCCCCGCGCCATAAATACACAAAAGAATCGAGAATTGACGCCAGCAATGCAAACACAAGCTTGCGCATCTTTCTCCCGTTCCTCGACGCGCCCAGAGCTCTCGCGGCTATTGCAGAGGCGCTTGATAATGCCATTCGCGATTGGCGGTAAGTTCTTTGATCGCGCTGCATTTAGCGCACCGCCAGGGAGAGGCACGAGGATCAAGAAGTTGGCAAAGGATTGAAAATAACAGAGAGAGAGAGAGAGAGAGAGAGGATGGAAAGAGGAGAGAGCCAATGAGCAGAACGCCGTACGAGTAGGCGAGAAAGAAGGATAGGAATAGCGGTACCGAGATTTCCATTGTTTTTCCGGTCGCACCGCTTTGCCTTTGCGCTTCCGCGCTTCGCAACTTGATAACAGGTGTTTGGACTTCTCTCCGACGAGCAGCCGTGGTGATAGTTAGTAGTAATGGTAGTAATAGCAGCAGTAGTAGCAGTGATGATATCGTGAGACCTGACTTTTTTATCACGGCCAACTTTTCGTATTCATATATGTACTATATTCGTGTACGAGTTTTGAAATGCCCGAATCTCGTCGTTCGTCCATGGCTGCTCGTGCACGCCCGAGAGCTTTCGTATTCAACGAAAACCGAGTTTGTACACATTTACGATACTAGAAAAATACGCGCAAAAAAAAGCTTCATTAAAGCTTTCTCACTGCACTCCCGTTCTCGACGACCGATCGTAGATCCCTCTAATTGTAACGCCCGCGCGCGAAAGTTTTGTTTTTGTTCGAGCGCGAGGATGGAATTGAGAACGGGACTCTGTTTTTGTTCTTCATAGCTCGTCTCTCGAGTCGTTCAACTAACGTGTAACAATGCATTTAGTTTAGAAATGGGCGCTTGTCAAGCTTGTATTATTATTTTTTTTTGAAATTGCAGACTTTGTAATCATAGGTTACATAATATATATTAAAATACTGGCACTCATGAAGAAAAATAGAAATAAATATAACGATTCGTTATTTTTGTCTTATTCATGCCACGTATAAAAGTGTCTTTTAATTTTAATTTTCAGCAAAACATTCCGTTGCCGTTTCCCTCCTTACAAACTAACGTAACCCAGCTTAAAATCGACACCATCTACTGCGCATTGAATTAGCGCGCTTGCCGTGGAAAAAAAACCCTATAACCAAATCCATTCGGATAGATAGTGCATTGAAACTGCTCGAATTCGACGGACTTGGCAAATTTCTCAAATTTCCTAGGCTCGGGCAGCGAATTTGTCAGTCTCACACCTGCCGGCCGCAATGACGATTTCGAAAAAAAATACACCCAAGCGATCGTGAAAACCGCGACATTAGAACGATTGCCCATTATAGTATCTGCGTCCATTGCTTAACTTTGCTTAATTATCCAAGGTGCAACTTCGTTAGTCCATCAGGGGGTTGATTTATAATAATAATTTGGTAAAATGAGAAATATATATATGATCTCTTCTCACATACAATCTATTTCAGTCAACTATTCTAAATTTTTTCTCAAAACCATCATAAAATTATTTCTTCCAATAGTACATAACTAACAAAATATTCGTGATTGTAATATTGACGATATTTCGATAAATGATATAGGTATAGTGAATTACTGTAAGAAATACATTACGAAAGTAAAGATGATTCATAGTCGCATGCACAAATTAATACATTGCATTGCATTCCGAAATTGAAAAATATACAGGAAATAGTTTAGAACGAGAAGCTGCATATCGTCTATTTCAAAATTTCGTAATTTTCTGAGTAGATTACATTCCTTTTATATTGATTTGAATGGGTACAGGTATAAAAATCGCTTGGATTCATTACGAGGGGTAAATCAATCAATACAAATTAACAAGTCAGTTCATTCCGGACCATATTCGCATTTCAAAACATTTAAAGGAGCTGACTGTATGAATTTTCTACAAACACGGAGCGATCTAAAATTGTCAACTCCCCCTCACAGCAAACAATGAATAAAAACGTATTCCCAAGCAGCGCGCACACGTCGACACGCGCGCATTATTGATACGGGCGAGCCTATATATATACTGGTCCGGCTCCCGGGATACGAGAGGGATATCCAACTCGGGAGGAGGGTGGCCGGCGGGCCTCCTTCGCGCATCCGGCATCAGAGATTGCTCGTGTCTGCCGATCCCGCTCCCTCCAGTCCCGCGAACCTCCCACGCGAGCGCGGCTCCCTTTGTGCTCCCGGGGCTCTCTCGGGCAATTACGCGCGCGGCAAGGGCGCGGGAAGGGGACGATCAGAAGTGGGAAGGAGCGCTTGCAGTTTAGCTGATCGTTTATACGGACGCTCGATGACAGAGAGCGCCCCTTCCCGCAGCGGTCGTGAGGGGCGGCTACGGCATTGAGGAGAGATAGAGAGAGACGGACGAGACGATGCTTATGTTTTCTAATTTTAAATGAGGATCGGATTGCGTAAGAGATGGCAAGTTGTTTTGTCTTATTTATTTCTTTTATACGTTCTAATATATTGGTTCTTAGAATTTCAAATTGCAAATACATATATACTTCATGTACAGTCATAGCGCTATTTAAATACGGTTTATGTATTGCATCATTGTTATTGTCAAATTCTATGATTTTTGCATTGAGTTTTCCAATTCTGATAAACAAAGGTTTCTTATTTTTATGGATCAAAAAAACTTTCATTATGTTCATTTATTCTGCTTCAATTTTGATAAGTGCCAAAATGTTATAGATAACAGCACTTTATATATCAAAATTTTATATCATTTTTATATACAAAGTGATTAAATTAAATTATTATATACATACATATATAAAAATTTAATAGATATTGTGTATAGAAAAGAAAATTTGGATTCGTGTTGCAATAGTCAAATTAAATTCATCAACAAAATCTTCAATTTACGCCCAGAATACGTACGTTCTTCTTACAGAAGAACTGCCAAGAAATCTAAGAATAAAGAACTGCAAAGAACTCTAAGAATAAAATAAAATTGGCATTTTATTTTCGAAGTATGAGGACAGTAAAATACATTTTACACTCCCCGTTAAAAAAATCATTCCACCAATAGACAACTCAAATAAATTAGCTTATCCAATTCTAAACCATACAGGTTTATTGAAAAAAAAATACGAACAAATATTTTTCCTCTCTAATTGCCACAGCCAGAAAAAAAACAATAAAAAAAACCCTGCGGGAAGCACTGCGCTCCCTCATTCCATTTCCCCCACCGTAAAATTCCGAACGATTTGGTGCGCATCTCACCCCTCGGTAAAATTCCATAAATTTATTTACTCTTCCGTTCTGTGCGCTAGCTCGCCTTGCGTCCAGAGTCCAAGGTCGAGCGACTCTCACAATCCCTCCTCCCCCGCCACATATCCTTGAAAACTTACGGGAATAAAAGCAGACGCGTGTTCGACGCGTCGGTAGAATCAACGGCGACAGCTTTAAAACCGCATGCGCTACTAGTATATGAAAACACAGGAGACTAGTCGACGTTCGTCGGCTGTATATATATATATATATATATATATATATATATATATATATATATATATATATATATATATATATTGATAGATGTATAGGAAAAGCTCTCTTGGTCCAGAAAGCGCACGCGCTTTGTCCTCGATTTGTGCATCCTTCCTTCCGAATGGATAAAGTCAATGCATCGTTGGTACAGTATGTGGAGCAAACTTATTCGTATATATATAGTAACACTTATATGTACTTTCGTGACCCGAATGGAAGAGAGAGAGAGAGAGAGAGAGAGAGAGAGAGAGAGAATTTTTATCTCTCTAACCGTGGCTTCGTCTTTTGCTCGCTGACTCTACCCCCCCCCCCCATGCCTGATCCACACGACCATCGTCGCAGACAATCGATAAAACAGGCCACGCGGGGATGAATGGCGCTGCCGAGTGTTCGCGTGGTTGCGCATTGTTTCCCCTTTAAACGGGATTGGGGGAAGCCTGTAATTTAATTTCAGCGAGACATGGGATTTTTGCAGGCGAAAAAATAGATGGCGTTTAATTGGGGTCTGATCTTTCGTTACGACGTTGGTAATTCGGTTTTCCATGCCATGGACCTACATGAGAAGAGAAATTACATTTATCAGTATATACTCGTATATGTAAATTAGGCAACGAAATTATCGCAGCAACCTGGGCGGCACAAAGGTATCTTTCTGTACTTTTTAAAACTAACTTTTGGTATTTTAATTTATTGCAATCCCGAATTTAGCCGTCTTGAAATTGCAAGATTCTGTTTCAAACCTTCGAGAAATAGTTTCGCAACTTGAACGGATTTCGGGGTTTCAACAATTCTCGAACACTAAAAGAAAAACACCTTCTCATGCATTTTGCTTGATCCGAGGTAGTTTCTTTAGCATCTCTGAATAAGAGGTTTTAAAATACAAATCTTTTCACATTTCAAGAAGATAAACTTTGGATTTTTACAACATTTACAAAATTTTTACAAAATTTTGCTTTTAGACTCAATATTGGTAATATTTCGTAATATGCAGAATCGTTTCAAGCTGTTTTTACAACACCATAAAAACAACAAAAAAAAAAAAACAAAATCACGATATTTTAAACATAAAAGTGTAGTTTTGTACTTTAATATCTTTTATTCAGATTTCTTGTAAAATATTAATCAAGAGATTCATTTTGGATTAATTTTTGCTCATATTTTTCGCCAGGGGTTGTAACAAATCTAAATATAAGAATTGAACAAGGTAAAGGTTCCATCTTCTTAATTTTGTATCTTTGATTAACTACCATCATCATTGTCTCGACTAATGTACATAGCTCTGAAGACGCAACTATTCATCGAAAAAAGTACAATAAAATTTCCTCTTTAGCAAATAACAGGTTATATATTACGATATAATGTTTGTCTGCATAACAAGTTTTTTCTTAAAACTGCAGCATGTCAAAAAATGTTTCTTAATGTCGCATAAATAAATCAACCCTCCGACCGACCCAAGCGTCCATCATCCACCGTTAATAACACCGCCGGCTTCGTAAGAATTGCAAGCCAATGATAAAACTGTTGCGATTTTTCAAACGTGTATATATATACACACGCGAAGAACACAGCGCCAGACGCCTCGAAACTATCGTTCAACGATCCGGCCAATTCCCGGCTCTCTACTTTTTCTCCTCCGCCCGCCTCCCTCTCCCATGCACTTCGTACGATATAAGGAATCCACTCTCGACAATTAATTTCAACAGTTTTTTTCTGTTCCTTTTTGTTCGCAGGTAAGAAACGTAGCCGACTGATCGGTACAAATGACCCAGTCCGGGATCCCGTGGCTAATTGCTCGCGCGGGCCGAGACCGCGAGGAGGCGGCGCGGGGCGCCACGCTAAGCACACGTCGATCATCGCGCCGTAAAGGACGGATGTGCCTCGATCCACTTGACTAATGAGCGGGGATTCAACGCTAGATGCTCCCCGATAGGTTTGCCGAGCCTTTACCTCCGACGTGTCTATTTTTGGGCAGCCTCGTTAGTTTGACTGGAGCATATATGAAGGCCCTGGATGTTTATAAGAAAAAAATAATAATAATACTTTGAACTCATAGAAGTTTCGCACGATATATTTTTACGCGTTCATAAGATGCCGGGAAGTCTGCATGGGGAACAAAGTGAAATTTAATATATAATATAATATATTTAACCTGGGCGCAATATTCTAATCGACCCGCGAAGGAAAATTCTGAAGCATGCATCAACTTCGAGTATACCTTTTTTTTTCATTTATTTATTTAGGGTTGCATTCCCTGGAAGGTATTAGCGACCAATACAAACTTAAATACAATATTTACATTATTTATATAACATTAAATATTAAATTTTACATGAATAATATTTTATATAGATTTTTTAATCTTAGTTTATCTAATAAATTTATCACTTTTTTTCATTGTTCGGATTCTTGCAGTAATTCTTTGATGCAGCTTCCTTGTAGTTTTATCTCTATTCTTATAATTGGGTGTACATTTTGTTGCAACAGTATGCACAAATCGAAAGTTCAAAAACTTTCATATTTTTCATAATTTTATTTTACTATATTACGATATATTTTTTGACCGGTAATTGGATAGGTTGCATATATTAGATAAATTGGTTTTTAAATTAAATTTTACGAATTTATCTCGGGGAGAAAATAATGGAGAATTTTCGCAGAAACGAATTTGGCAGGTACGTGTATTTAAAAAAGATCCAGGAAAAATATTAATCATTGCAATTCGCGTATATTAAGTGAAAATAGTTTCAACGCAACAATTGCATATATTTTATGTACTAGTTGCACAAAATCTTACATTCAATACCGTATAAGGAATGCAAATTTCCCCAAGTGCACATCGGATTGAGTTAAAAATCTCGTGCGCAATCGTGCACAATTTAAAATCGATCCTCCGTAAATAATAAATAGGTATAAAATCTTTGTTTATCTGGTTGTGAGGAAAAATTGATTCTCCATTCTGGTATTGCGCACATAGAGCAGTGGAGTCAAACGTTTTACTAGAAAGGACGCCCGAACGAGACGCATTCGCTTTACACCGACTTGTATATACATATAAATATATAACGGCTGCTTAGATCATTGACGAAAACTGTCCAAAACTCTGGACAACAGTTAGAATTAAGCATCTATGGAGATCTGGAGAGGGATCCACTACTATTGCCCGCATGGGTGAGATAGATCGGTCACGATTTTCCAGATACGCGACAGGCCGCCAAATAGGCTCTTCTCAAGCTCTAATGTACACACACACACACACACACACACACACACACACACACACACACACACACACACACACACACATATATATACTTGTAACCCGACAGGCTGAATAATAAATTGTCCCTCCCACTGGCGCGAGATTGTGTCGTGGATATAGGATATAGAATACCCCCTGCCCTTTCCTCTCCATTAAAACGTCCTGTGGCGGGAACGACCACCACCACCACCAGCAATAGCAGCAGCAGCAGCAGCCCAGAAAAGCTCTCCGTCGAAGCAACGCGCGCGTTATATAGGGGAGGATTGCCGTGCAAGCGCGCTTCTGATTAAGTGCCAAGCGGCGAAATTAGCGGTCGAGCGATTGTCGCCGCGAGAGGGAGAAAGAGAGGGTGGCTGATAGAGATAGAGAGTGAGCGATAGAGATGGAGGCAGAGCGAGAAAACGACTATATATAATAATAATAATAATACTAATAATAATAAAGAAGGCTGTGTATATATAACTGCTAATAATACAGCTTGCTTTTGAGTTCGAATTATTGAGGAGAACGATCACTGAACAACTCTTACATTGAACCGCCGACTTTCGCGGGAGCCCAGTTTTCTTTAGATGTCCGCGTATGAATCTTAAATTTTCTTTTCTTATAATTTTCCTCTTCTATATTCCCCTTTTCTGCCTTTCTTTACGCTTAAGCAGCTTACAAAACTTTCCTGCCACAACATCGGGGTAAGGGCGAGGCTGTTCTATGACTATAGAGCCAAGTTAGAAAGTATATTTAAGATAATACATGCGTAGATATTATGTACATCCGCGCGCGTACGGATTGGAAATATTGGTTCAGAGCAATCGAGAGGAATTAGAGAGAGAGAGAGAGAGAGAGAGAGAGAGAGAGAGAGGGGGGAGAGAAGGAGCGAAAGTAGGAAGGAAGGGGGTATATATATATAATCAATAGACTATCGGTGAACATTTATACCGCCCGCGAGCGCACGTAACAATGAGTTTTACGTTATTTATATTTAGTCGAGTTTTCAAGATGCGCTTCCCCCCCCCCCGGTGATATATGGCGTGGGCGCTCGTAAAATACCGTCGCTCCTCATTGCCCCCCGATAATAGAATCAATCGCGTATGTTAACTCTCGCGTAGCCCGAGCCGCGTATACGCTCGCACGTTGATAAATCATCCAGCGATCAATCGGGCCGTATTCTTTTCCCGGCAGATTTATTGGTTATATATCTGGCTTTTTTACGTATTTAGTACATAAGCTATATGTTACGGAACCGCCGTACACTTCGCGCGAGTTAGTATCGCTGTGCGTAAAACAAAATTACATTGACGAGATCGAACGCAAATATGTATAAATAAATGCAGAATGCGCGCGCTTGCGCGTATAATCGCAAGAAGGATGCAAAGGGAAAATTAAGATCAAGGTCGACACGCATTGTAAAAGAACCGAAAATGTCATCCGATAGGGATGAAATCGGACGCAGCCCGATATAATTTGAAATGCTCTTTTTCGTGCAAATAAACGTATTATTATTAGTATTACCGTAAACGCTTGTAGACTGAATTGCTCGCCTGCTCGACGTTGAAAAAAAAATGTCACTTCAGTATTACTTATCTAATAATAGCTGTAAGACGAAACATACTTTGCTGGCTATAGGTGCAAAACATATAAGCAAAGATGAGGCCTAATTCTGCATACAGTGTATATATATATATATATATATATATATATATATATATATATATTATATAGGTGTGTATACGCAATACCGCAGCAGCGCCTACGAAATGAAAACTAAACCACGATGCGATACGGAAAGGGAATTCGGAATTCATGGGACGACTTTATATATAAAGGTCGATCCCGTGCAGCGGAAAATCCTTGACTAACGAATCCTTGGGCACCGTACGGATCGGCGCAACCCTGCGTCGCGTGTCGCGTCGGTCCATTGCCCTTCTACAATCGGATTGCGCGAACGTGCGTTGCATGCATAACATACAGTATTCTCTCTCTCTCTCTCTCTCTCTCTCTCTCTCTCTCTCTCTATATATATATATATATATATATATATATATATATATATATATATATACACAGCGAAATTCTCTCTCTCCCACTCTCTATCTCTCTTTCCCCTTTCTTAAACTAGGAGTTTGTGCTTAGGTCACGTGGTACTTTGAACTTTGTGCAGTTACGAAACCTTATAGCTAAAGTGCGAGCTTTGAAGTTTGCAACGATGGAATTTACGTACGCATACATCGGGAGTGCCAGCAACTTGAAAGCCGAGTCAGAGGTGTGAAGTCTAAATGGTAATTTCGTCTAAAATAAGATTTTCAATGTATGTACAATTGCATAGCATTTGCCACAACTGTAGCCCATTTCGTGCATTGTTAAAAAAAATATATTATATGTTCAAAGTTGATCCAAGTAAAGCATTATACGTTAAGATAGCAGGAGCTGAATTAATTTTTCATTCGACTATGTCATGAAACTTGATGTGTGAAGTAATCGCAATGTGACCAATAAAGTGTAAAAATTTTCTAAAATTTTTTTAGAAAATTTATACTGTTATCCGAGAAAAATTTGCGAGATTTTAACAGGTTAATTTGTGATGTTGAACAGTCGATTGTCTTTTTCGGCCAACTAATATATGAAAATCTAGGATAAAAGAAAACTATTTAGCAAACTGAGCCATTAAAAAAATCTGAAAAGTATAGCGTGTTCGAAATTTTTGACCCAACAATAGCAGACCTATTAAACGGACCTTAACCGCAACCGCCTGGCAATTTTTAATGTTAGGAAGCTTTCTTGCTATTAATAAAAATAGTGCTTCTTTGAATGATCCTACTCGCTCGAATGTGAACAACGATATTCCAATGTCTCCGAAGCTGCATAATAACTTCTAATGAAGGCTAGTGTCAGAGACACTATTTTGTCAGATTGATTCGTTTATAATCGATCCTCGGACTTTGACGCCTATCTCACCGTCATGTGTCTGCGGTTCTTTATATAGCGCTATATCGAGCACTATATATACTTAACTAAATAAATATACTGGTTCTCGTTGCGTCTAACGCATCTGTGATAAAATTCAATCGTCTCGTTCATCGACGGCTTTTTTAAAGGTACGCCTTATTAGGATCCTCGCCGCCTCCCTCCGACTTCCTGTACTCTCGGCTCGCACTTCGCACGGGAGGCGTTCATAACGATTTTTTTTTAAACGTACAGCTCCCTATTGTCTCTCTCCTGCTTTCGCGCCCGGACCTCGCGGAAGTGCCAATTATCGAGGCTCCCTATTACGTAAGAACAGCGCGGGACGCCTACCTGCCTATGTATGTGCGCTTCGAAAACTCGAGAATCGTACGAGCGTCATTATTCTATATATGACCATATCTACATATTCATCGCAGGTATTTACTCATTTGCCGTAATAATTCGTGACTCGATGCAGTTGTCTTGGATTTTTTCGATTAAACCCGTACGTATATGGCCGTGAATATTCAGTCGTAATTGCGAATGCTATATGTCAAAAATCGGGCGGCTTCACGCTTCTATAATTGGTTTAATAGCTATATATAAAACAAATGCCAGTCTTGTTTTATTATATACGAAAAATATATAGAAATCTCTTTTTCATTACTTTTTGATTTTGTTGTTTTATAATTACTCAGAAAATCAAAGTGCACAACTATAAATGGAATGAGTTTCAAAATTTTGATTCTGTCCTTACCGTCCACTACATTTGCTATATAAGATTTCCCTTTGGCATTTAAATTAATTTATATATATATATATATATATATATATATATATATATATATATATATATAAATATGAAATAGCGAGTGGCTGTTGAAGAGCACTAATAAATTTCAGATGCCGGTCGCACAAAGCCCTTTGATAACAATTCATCAAAATTTTGTTTAAGACAATAGTGATAACAATAGGAATAATAATAATAAATATTATAATGAAGCTATTTGAAAAGAAATAAAGAATTATGCATCTCGGATATTAATTATTGAAGTGCAATTCCTTATTATATAGAAATATGTACTTTGAATTATAAAATAATACAATAAATATCATATAAACAATAGCAATTATTACAATTACAAACAATTATTTAGCAATAATATTTTCTTAACATTATGAAATAATATCGAAGTAAAAATTCAAATAATTTGTCTATTAATAAATTATTAAAAATGTATATAAAAATTATCCCATCATTTGAAACGATGACACACGTTTATGTAAATTACCGGATGTGCTGAGATTAAAGGGGTATTCAATGAACTCGAATTATGGCCAGAAAATACTCTGTACAAGCATAAAGGAAGTATGATGAAATCTACATTGTTAATTGGTTGAATTGGTGTCCCAGAAACAATAAATTAGCAAAACAAAGAAATAAAAACAACCTAATAGAAAGAAAAATGTTAAGTAAATTTTATTATTGTACGATAAGCTACGATTTGAAAAAATGCCAATATAAAAAAACAACATTAGTTCTAGTTTTTCTTTCAAAAGTGTAATGATTTTCAAATAATAATTTCTAAAAGAGAAAAGATAAAAATCAGCGACAATATTGGTTCATCAAATTGACACTATTGCAAAGAATCAAAGTAAATACTAATCGTGCACTATATTGGCTGCACTACCAGAAACATTATCAAGAAACGAGCAATTATCAGTCTCAACGCGCTATCCCGTAACCTGGAACTGTAAGCCCTCCGTCGACAAAATCGAAAACTTCAGGGATATAAAACTATCGAAAACCATCGCGCCCACGGCCCGCTCCACCCTACCTTTTTCATTCTCCGTCTCTGCCACGAAGCAGAAAGAAAGAAAAAAAAAGAAAATCGAGGAAAATCGGAATAACTTCGCCGGAAAAATGTGTCAGGCGCGAAAATTAACGCCGCGCCCTGACAATGGCCAAAGTGAGCCGTGGCGCGCGGAGGAGGCTGGGAGACGGGGGTGGGGGTAAAGAAGTCGACAGCGACACGCGGAGCGGGCGACTCGGTTATTAATGAAAAATCTAAAGCCATCCGGAATTCGCTCCGAACGGAAATGAAATCGTCGTCCTCCGAACGAGTCGCGCGCGCACTCCCCTGCCCCGTGGCAGTCGCTTACAATAAAGTCGCGAGCGCCGCGCCCCCCGACTCTATTTCTCTCCTCTCTGTATATATAGGCGGGATTAATGTCCTCGCCCTCTCGTGGCGGACGCGCGCGAAATTTATCGCGCGATCCCTCCGGGCGGCGCGCAGGCCCGGCGTTCCATCGGCTCGCTTTTCTCGGGCCCAATTAATCGTCAGCGGGCGATGAGACTCGAGAGCGAGCTTTGTACACAGCAAAGGAAATTCAATATCGAGTTTGGAAAATAGTAGAGCAAATTCGATGCTTATACGAGCTTAATTATAGTATAGTGTTTACCTATTGGGAAGCGACAGCTTTTAAGCTGGGTAATCTAGTAGTAAGAAATAAAGCAAATCGAGGTCGCTGTAATAGACAAGAGTCCATAAAATTATATATATATATATATATATATATATATATATATATATATATAGAGAGAGAGAGAGAGAGAGAGAGAGAGAGAGAGAGAGAGACACTATAAAAAGTATAGTCCTTCAAATTTAGCGCGATATTCTGAAAAATAAGAACAAATATATCTAATCAAATTTTATATATTTCTTAATTAACCAGCTTTAAACAGTTTCTTATTATGTAATTTTATATAACAGTACCGTACGCAACTGAATAGGTGCGGTTTCTCACGCGGGGTCCATTAGTTTTGTACGTAAGGGACAGATAAATGCAAGGGAAAAATGTCGTTACATACGGAAATTTTTGCTTCAAACAATAAAAATAGACAAAGGAATTATATGTTTGGCGACATGCTGTATTGATATATACGTGGTAAAAATTCGTTCCTGTAATATTATATGATATATTAAATATAATTTCAAAAGGAATATTTATTCAATAAATGGATTTCCATTTGAAGCGAGATGCATAATTTGATAATTAGAACTTGAAAACCAAGGATGCCTTTAGAATCTTTTCACTGTATTTTGTCTACTCAAAGATCATAGAATAATATAAAAATTTTATTTTCGAAGTTGGATCGCTCTAGGAACAGCCTAAACGTAGTGTCCTGCTTTATCAAACATTATATCAAGCACGAAATTATTGCAAAGTTTAATTAATCCATAGTTCCGAGATGCTTCAAAGAATTTAGTTAAATCATGTGGCAAGTCGAACGTTGCTGAAATTATACAAAACGTCATCATTTCTATCAGACTAGGTGAATCTACTAGAAACTTTGCAGTAATGTAACATAAAAGTAAATGAAAGGCGTTATTAACAAAAATTTCCATTTACATTTCAAAGTTTCATATCTACACAATATAATATGTTTTTCAAAACAACAATTCTTTACAATCAAAAATTCTTTACAATCAAAAATCAAAAAGATCGAGAAAACTTGGTTAAAATCGATTTTACATGAGACGCTTCTGTAATAATCTGCTAGGAATTTGTGAGACTTTTATTAAAATGAATTTGCACAAAAGTTATTCGTATTATTAAGTTTTATTTCGGAGGTTCGGCATATTTGTATAGCATTGTGATTATATTAATGTACCATGTTCTTCAAAAAAATGTTTATATATCAATAAATTGTCTAGGAAATCTTAATGAATGCAAACATTTTATTGCCCGACGGCGCGCGTTTATGTCAAGAGTTATATTAACTTTATGACGTTCGTATATTATACATCGAGAATTTGGATAGCAGGGCGCCCGGTTTATTTTTAATTATATACACGAAATATTAAATATAGAAATTAAAAAAGAAATTTTTTCACCGGACGCGTTTACTGCGGCTTTACAATTTACAGCCATTGGGGAAGAATTTCCGAGGAATCGCGGGAGCGCGTGCGCGCGTGGGCGGGACGATGTTTTGTCTGGAATCTTATAGAGCAGCGCGGCCGACGTGACGAGCGAGAAATAAAAAAAGCGCACATTTCCATATATGTTTCTCCAGTAAACCTGGCCGATTCCACATATCGATATTGTGCTTACCCGTGCGAATGCGTGTCTATTTAGAAACAACGAGAGAAACTGTATTATATATATATATATATATATATATATATATATATATATATATATATATAGAGCTGTGCAGTAGGAGTTTGCGATATCGACAGGGAAAAAATAGACGCCCACGGGTCGATGGAATTTTATTTTTGGCTCGGACCGAGAATCTGGTGTAAGCTTTTCCGTAGTCGAAAGACAATGGGCGATGAACCTTAGCTGGCGCCAGTCGGGAATCGTCATTTTAATAAGAGAGCCTATACACATATACGATTTCATATACAAGAAATATATGAAATATGTTTCTCGATAGGAAATAACGAATATACGCGGTGATAATAAAAAATCTCCTTTATAATTAATTCTCTTTTAGATTTTTGCTTCTGGACGTCGATGGCCATTATTGATAATTTGTATAGCCGACTGCGAAAAGAAAAGTGTATAAGATCTGAGAGTAAATGTATACCATAAATTCAAAAAGTTTTTACTTTTAAGATTTTGAAATAATATAATATATGACAATTTTTAGTTTACGACCATTCAAACATTATTAATTAATTTATTTTCAAATTCGAGTCGAATAATGCGCTAATAAATTATATTATATTATTTCTGTCTCTGCCAAAATTACAAATAGCACTTTATCGCCCTATTATACAATTTTATTTCTATCCTGAAAAGATAATGTCTCCTCGTATAAATAATCAAACCTGTATTTTTAATCAATTCCGATAATAGACGAAAGTTTCAAATAAATTTCTTGGAGATAGGGAGGGAGGGGCGAGCGAGGATCAACGTTGAAGCAACATTCATAAGCACGGCGCTATACCGCAAAAATCTAAAATACGTCGCATGTAATCTGGACGGCGCAGAAGGGTTTCCACAATAATTTTCCTTTTAATTCCTGGGCAAGGAAAAAGCGCCAAAGCTCGCAAGTTGTGAGGAAGGACACGGTGCGCCATCTCGCTCGGAAAGTTTGCCAACCGTGTGCGCGAAGGTGAAAAATCAAAGGCAAAACTCTATCTATCCCGCTTAAAAAGCAGAAGTCAACGAGAACCTAGAACGGATATTAAGATGATAAATTAGCTAAATAAATAAAGTTGGAGCACCGCTCATAATCCACCGAGGCGACCGCGCGCACGAAAAAAGAAATAGGAAATTTAGCCGATGGTTTTATATATTTGTAATCGTTTCGTGGTCACTGATGATGTCTCAGTGTCCGATTTTAGTCGCTGTTGAATTACAATTTTATTCAGTACTATGTTGTTGTCGGTGTTATTATTATTGCTACTGTTGTTACTGTTATTGTGTAGTTATTATCATTATTGTCGTTGTCGTCGTCGTCGTGGTTGTTGTTGTTATTGTTGTTACTGTTGTTATTATTCTGACAGCGACACGGGAAGGATGATCTTAAGTTGTCTGTGCATAACTATAAAATTTTAATGACCCCCCTCCTACCGTACACGTGCATTCGAGCATGCCTGACACCATATCTGTGCGCGTGTGCGTCTGCGCGCAAGCAGCTTTTTTCCACGCGCGTATTATACGCGTTCTCGCTCCGGCGGGGGGATTAAGCGAGATTTAATCAACGGGGCGACGAGAAGGAGGAGGGGAGGCTGTATTGTAAAATAATCCACGTATATATGCATAGGAATTAAAAGAGCGAAATGCCGGCGTGGGAAATAAATAAGAGAAGCGCGTCGACTTGGAAGGACAGCGGCGATTACGAGAAATATTGTTTATATAGGGGGAATTAATCATTTGGGCCGTAAAACCGTTAATTTTGCACGCTTTTATCCGTCCCTGCATTATACTCGATTCATATATAAAACTATATAAAGCTTAGCTCCTTTTCGATAAAGCTCGCGATTGGATGCTATTATATTACAAGCTATAATATTGAAGAATAAATAATAAATCATTTTCCGAGGTTTATACGGGACGAGAAATCGCTATAAACTGCTCCCCTCCGGTAAGCTTCTTATAAAATGCGTGACTAAAGGTTAAAAGAAAATTCGATTAAAGGATCTAATTATCCCTGATTAGCGAAGGCCTCGTTTTACGATGCTTCAAATTCCAATTTCTCGAGTTGCATGGGGATGGATGTAATTTTTTTCTCTCGAGATAGGCAGCGGAGTGTAATTAAAGCACACGACCTATCACTTTCTTTCTTTTCTTTCCCGCTCTCTCTCTCCCTCCCTCCCGCTCTCACTCTCTCTCTCTCTCTCTCTCTCTCTCTCTCTCTCTCTCTCTCTCTCATTCTTATACATACACACGCATACGCATACACCCAGTAACAAATGACTCAATGCTATTGCTTGCAAGCCAAAGAAAATGAAAGGTCCACTTGAGAATATCTTCAACACCCTGCAATATCTATTATTGAGGAAGGCCGATAATTCTTTAAAGATCTAATACTTGATGAAACTTGATTCGATTTGTTCGGTTTAGACAATGTTATTAAAATGAAGGATGAACTGTTTTTCAACAATATCGTAATTGGAATGGTGGAGAAGTGTCTCTATGATACATAAAACCGCTTTAAAATATAACGTTTCAGAACCTTCACACATGCAATGAAAATAAAAAATATATATATATAATTGAAATGCCATAATTGCGAACGTATAATTCGTGAACTTTAAGCGATAAGTTTCGTTGCTGCCTCAATGCGGCCACGTACGATGGTACACTTAACCGCCTCGCTTAATTTTGATTAAATCAAAAATATCGGTTCGTCAGAAAATAATTATAAAGGAGCCAAATAAGATTTTCGCAACGAGAGCGAAGTGACGCTCGTGTTGAAGAATTCAACAAACGGTCGAGCACGTGCACCGAAGCGTTTTCCGTCTATTCGCGGCCAGCAATACGTTTTTGCTTTCTCCCGAAAGATTTTGGCTAACGACAGTCTTACGCTCAGCAGGCGAGGACGACGACGAGCCAATACGCAAACACTCGACCCTACGATGCACGAGGTAGATTTCAGCGATTCTGATTCGCGACCGCAACCGCTCCCTTAACGTGGGCCAGACGCATCGCGCTTATATAGATGCTGTGGATAGGCGTTGTGATTACGTCAGCTCCATTAGAGCGTCTCTATGGACTGCGCCACGAGATTCTCGGAGGCAACGTTTTACGGCCGTTTCATCGTTACGCGACATCGTATACGCGTACGCATGCGTCCAATGGAATGATCTTCGAATAATAATCTTGGAATAATTCGACGCGTACTCGGACTGGACGATGTTCGTTTCATGAGGAAGTGTCGCCTTCTTGGAACGCGCGATGCCTGGGCCAAAATTCGCGGTCCGTCGTGATTAAGCAAATTTCAGGAGACGGCGAATAAATTCGGTGGATATAAAAACGGTGAAAGACGCCTGATCGGAATTTAGGTCAGACGCCGGATCGTCTTTTAAAGCAATAACGATACCAACCAACTTTATTTAACCAGTTAAAAACAAAAAAAAGAAGCAGTGGAATTATAGGTTTTTTTTTTTTAATTTAAATAAGGGAACACTTGCCTTATCATATCCAGACGAGATAAATGTCTAGACGTAAGGATTCTGACTGGCCAAGATATTCTTAATTTTGTCTTAACTTAGACCCGAACTTTGACCATATTTTACTATAAACACAAGAGGTGTGCAAATTTGTAAAAAAACCTGGTGCTCTAAAGGCTTAATCGATCATCTGAATCATTACCTTTGTAGCCCAACTCTATACTCCAAGTTTACGTTCGTTTATTTTCACGTTTGAATTTTTAACGATTACGACACTTATGAAACGGTTCTCTTTAAAGTCTTGTAAAAGTAACTTAGACAGCCGTAAGTATAGATTTGTCATTCTCCGTCGACCGATACCTGTTTCTTAAATAAAATTGTATTCGTCTCTCCAACATTACTTTGTCGCCCGGTTACATCGACTCATATACACCTACCTTACGCCACTTTTTGTACGCGAACGACCGTGCGGCGCAAGGTTGCGTGATATATAGATTGAGATCGACCTCGCGCGATTGCGCATTAATATAGCGTGCTTTAATTTCATTTTATTTATTTTTCCCTCCTAAATCTCCGACTCGAATCGACGATGTATTAGGTTAATTTGCATTACACGCACCGCGAATTCAGGTGGACGATATTTTTCTAGCGCACGCTCGTTTCGCATATAATATAGCCTTATCCGATGCATATTGCGCGCCTGCGCATATCATTTATATTTGTACCTCGCCGATACGATTTCTCATATTCCTCGCGTACCGAGAGAGACGGGCACGACTAGTCCAATGTCCCGCGCTTTTCGCGTACTGCCCACCGGCTATCTCCGCCGACGAGCGATTGCGCGATGGCTTCTCGATCACTGGGAGCCCCCCGCGCCTCGAACGAATTCGCCCGAGGCGCGTAAAAATAAGCCTAAAGCGTATTATTACGCATTGTATACATTTGGGAGAAGTAGAGAGAGAGAGAGAGAGAGAGAGAGAGAAAGAGCGCCAGACGGCGGAAACGGAGGAGGAGAACGAAAAATTCCCCGCCCGCGGCTTTCCTCTCGGAGCCGTCGCGCGTACAATAACGCCGGCGCGCTAATCGAATCCCGTGTTCGCTCTCCTAATGGCCTCCATCGTGACGGGGCGCGATGCTGCTTTTTAAACCCCGCCTCTGTTTACATTGTTTCCGCGAGACGTTTGGGGGGGGGGCAGGGGAGACGAGTCTCCAATGCTTCGTCTCCGCGCGGTTAAGTGGGACAGAAGACGAGCTGTATAAATATAACCCCATCCCGATCCCCGAGATAATTGAAAGCCGGGAATAGTCGCTTCCCGTTGATCTTCGTGTACGCGACAGGGGCAATTAAAAAAGTGTTTCTTTAACTTTTCTTGCGAGAAGCCTTAGGCGCGTATAAATATAGGGGGCGAGGATGAAAAGTATATACGACTAATTGACGGGAGCAGCGCACTACCGATTTTACAAAATGAAAGAGAGACTCGGCACACGGCCACTCAATATGCAGGCTTTTCACGGTGTGATTTAAACGTGAAATTCGCATCAAAAGCGCTCGTGGTTCCGAGTCCCATTCGAATGACGCGCGAGCGCCCGAACAAAAAAATCGACGATCGAGAGAAAACTGCTAACCGTTGTTGAGAAAATACTGCATTAATTCAAGTGGATGGACAGTGCCTTCTTCTTTGGATTTTTTCATTTTTACTACTCCCTGGGTACGTTATGATTATGTATCGAGGCGAAAAATTTATTCCCCTAATAAATCTAAAAATATAATATGGTATACAACGGCAGAATGACAATTTGTACATTAAATTTTTCTTCGTTAAGTAAACATTGTAATCTTTTCTTTAAAATTCAGCATTACATCATCAGTTATGGATATTTTTCACATTGTTTACGAGTCAGAAAAAATCTATGGAAAATGTTTACAGTATAAAATCTTTATATCAGAATTGATAAAATCAAAATGTCTTTCGTATAGTAAGAGCTATACCTTAGTAAATTGGCAAAATTGATTAACAATAATGTCAGATTGAATCATATTAGAAACATCGACACTGAATTCACAATATTTATTATTATGTTTTTCAAAATTAGTTTCTTCACCTTCTGAATTTTGCTCTATTTAAAAATAGATTTTAACATTTCTCGAAAGTGATTTCGGTCATACTGTTCCAAGTCGCCAATCGTAAGACAAAATGTTATATATTATTCTGAAGTAACAAGCTAAAACGTAATTGAACAAATATTACAATGGTTTATATTAACAAAAACATCTGCTTGCCATTCGATTTGTTTATTTTTTTATTAAACCGATGAGTATTGGAAAACAGATAATTACCCATCTCTCGCATTATTTTACAGCATCTCTATAAATTAGCTAAATCAAGCGCTTACTACAGATATCTCAGTATTTAACAGAATTATTACCGGACGAATCAGTGCCATAAAGACGTAATTTAACTGCACCTCTAAAAACTCTTTCTTCTCTTTATTATACGGTCTGTGCATACCGCGTTCGTACGAGAAGTGCACGTGCAACGAATGTATATAACGAGCATAAATGTGATTATGGTCGTTCAACGAGCGTCTAACATCTTCTCCCTATGTAAAAGTACTCGTATAAGTTTTTGACATAAGAATTTTCTTAAGCACGCCGAAAGCTCGTGTTTACGTAATGACGAACGAGTTTTCTTAATAATCAGAAATTTATGCATATTTGCTCACGATGTATCTGCCTACCATGACGCACTCGCCAACGAGATACTCCGATACACACGTATAACACTGAAATTATCTCTCTAGTCCCCTCCGCAGCTCCCCGTTTGCCCCGCGTTTCTCGGTGCCACCGCACCGAATCCCGCATCTCGGCCCGCGGGCGCGCGAAATACACGACGCGGGTGTTCAATTAGCCCGCGCCGTGTTCCGACGCTTTGTTTCAACACGCGAGCTGTATTCGCAATAATTAAGCAGCCGGCCCACCTGAGCCGCGGGCGTGTCATAATTTCTCCCTCCGCCATCCTCCTAACTCTCGACCCCCGCCCTCGCCGCATTCAACGCGACACACGAGACCGCGGCCGCCCCGCGCGAAGGAGAAAAGAGCGCGGAGCTTTGTCTGGACGGCTCTCTACAATGCAAAACAAGCGGCGCGATTGTTTTTTTTTCTTTTTAAGAACCGCAGTAAGTCGCTGCTCAGCTCCTTGTTATCATGCTCTACTGAATCACCAAGGATTTTTTTTTCATCTCTCTCTCTCTCTCCTCTCTCTCTCTCTCTCTCTCTCTCTCTCTCTCTCTCTCTCTCTGTTTCATTGAGACGATGTCGCAGGATAACCGCGGTCCTTTGTTTCTTTTATTTACGCTTTGCCCCCCCCCCCGGTAAAGATCCAGTTGAGCTTTATTTAAGACCTTTTAGTGGTGGTAATAAATCGTTATATCCGCAATATATATCGGCGTTTCATTTTGTTTGCTGCTTTGGTCAGCCGCGGGCCATTAAATCGAGAAATTGAGTGACCGTCGGCTGCGGGCTTTGAAGATGATATAGCCTGGTGCATATAGAGCGATGTTCCGGAGACGAATTTCGCAGGATTATTACGGCCCGGTATCGCTATATAAGTATTTAGGTTGCTTTTACAGTTACGTATACGTGGGTCATCGACGCTGCTCTTCCTAATAATAGTTATATACTGATTTATTTATTTCCCAAAACAATTTGCCTAAAATATGAATGTAATAATTTCTATGACTTTCAGAAAAATCTCCTTTCAATGCTATCAGACTGACAATGTATTTTCATTTAAAACATATTTAATCACCAAATAAATATATTAATACACTCGAGGATTAATTATAAACTGATAGTCGTACGCGGTATACAGATTTGCCGATGGTACGGAATGCACTGTATATCGTGAATAAACTTGACTCGATTAATTATTTGGATATTATAAGTCAAACAGGCGTAAACTAAATTCAGTAAAAATTATTTAATCGTTAACATTTATAAATTCATACCATTATTTAATAGAATTGATTATTAATCAAATTTATTAAGTTTAATAATTTTCCTACCCCGCTCCCCTCTTTCCCTCTCCGTCTGTCTCCATTTCTCTCTGATGTTTTCTCAATAATAGAGCGGTATTTTTTTTTAGCAGACTTTATACTTTTCTCGTTCTACTCTCTGTAAACAGCCGAGTGTAATTACTCTTTGAAAGTTTTAAAATTGCGTTGCCCGGCAGAATTCTCCTGTGCCGGGCTTTATGAAAAAATTTTCTCAAGCCTTAAACTTTTCTTGATAACTCTCAATGTACCTAATTAGATTAGGTTTTAAATAACACAAACAAAGCCGTATTTAAGTGCTGCACGATTACAAAGGCTGAACGCGAAATTCAGGATTGATGCTGTGCGTATGATAATCTGTATCATTCTGACGAAAAAAAGCGAGTTCGTTAATTTATAGCCTCGGTGGTTCGTATGGAACAGAACGTGCTCGTTTGAAAGTTGAGCTTTGATAGCAACGTCTTCGACCCATTTAAATCGTGGAAAGGGCGGGTATTTTTTATAGGAAGTAGCCAATAATTAATTCGCACAATAAGTGAGCGGAATAAGAAACTGGCAATACTCAGTGTCCGTTTCACACTAAAGTAGAGTTCATTTTGTCAAAGCGTGCTGGAAAGAGGTTGATTTCCATTAATTTTTTTTTTTCATCTGCTACGAAGCATATTTTTAATTTATCGTTTGATTCGAAAGACTTAACGAAAATATTTTCAAACGATCTATATTTATATTTGATCTTGTATAATCGTATTTAGTTTAGCGACTGCCAAGTAAAAGCCTCTGAAAGCCCGTGCGCCCGACAAGGCAGATCGTCCCGCGTGCAATTATACCTCCCTTTCGATGTTTACGTACGTCAACAGTTGCCCCCCCCCCCTTGATCGATCTTACAAGCGATCGTTTCGATCTATAATTCATTCAAGTCGTGATATTGAGGTCTTTATATATATATATATATTATACAGTATTTAGACAGGGAAACACACGGCACGGCGGCTCGAAATGATCCGTGGTATTAAAAGCAAACGAACTAACGCTCCCCGGATACGCGTAACCTTTGGCCAAACTCCGCAACCGGACAGGTTTGACGGGAAATCGATCGATACATACATACATATATATAATATACAAGAGCCACAAGCGCGATAAAATATCCCATTCGAAATCGATGCTCGGACGATTTTACGTACATCGGGACGAGCTTTGAAATTCTGCTCTCCTATATATGCCCCAATTTATTAATATATAAATAGTTTTATAATAACCTACGATTCCCCGGGTCCCGAACGAATGTGCGACTACGCGTGTAAATATCGCATTCGTATGCGTTTGGACTGGCTCTCAATTGTTACGGTAAATAAATTTTAGCGAGCAATTAAATTAATGAATATATTCATATGACATATATAAACGTGTGTGTCTGCCTGCATAGGCGTATATGGAAACAAAGCCGTGTGTGGGCTGACTATACGTTATTAAACTCAATAGAACGAAGCCAGAGTTCACATCGATCGTCCGAGATTTTATTAATTTGTGTGTGTGTGTGTGTGTGTGTGTGTGTGTGTGTGTGTGTGTGTGTGTGTGTGTGTGTTATTATGATATAATTAAAAAGGCATTCGGTAATATTACTTAATGCATTCAGCGTACGTTATGAGCAAATCGAGTATAAAGACAAAAAGGCTTTATATTAGCTGTTTTATTAAATATTTATCAATGTATAGTAGAAACATCCTGAATACATATGTAATCTCTATCCTTGCGATGACATACGAAATTTATTTTTTAATTATAATTATTCTAAGATTATTTATCGAAGTGAAGCAACAATGTCGTCGTAGGTATTTTACATGAAAACAAATAGCAAGGGCCGATGTATCGACCGTTCATAACGAATCGCAAGATTATAAAAAATGGCTGTACATAACAATGGTAATAAAACAGTGCCGCTGACTATAATAATATTGCTATATATCTGTCTTACGTATGTTACGGAAAAAAAAGAATCATAACATAAAGTAAAATATGATGTGAATCCACCTTCTACGCGCGTAAGACAGCCATTTATCTTACAGCCACCGCTGATGTTACTTGTTTGTTTTGGACAAATTGCCCGCCTCTGTTGCAGTTATTTCAAATTTATTTGACTTGGCAGTAGCAGTTGATAATCCTTTAACATTTGTAAGGTTTAAACGAAGTTTCTGGAAAAAGACGGGCACTGCGTATTACACAGGCTGTCCAAAAATATCTAGAAGAGTCGAGTGGACTCGTTGTCAAGGTATTTTCGTTAAACAACACCAAATGGGAATAATTTGTCATTTCCAGAAAGACATACCTAATAGGATTGTCTTTTTTTGGTAACCTATTGCAATTTTGATTATATTTCGAATAGAAATAAGCTAAATTTTTTTAACTCAGAGAAAACATTTATTGTTTGTTCTATATTTGATTTCAGTAGCTGAATTTGCATCCAGAAAAATATTGTTCATGTGATTTTTGGCCGATTTTTGGACATTTTTTGCCTAAGTTCTGTATATTTTTCCTATAAAAATATGATATTTTACACGTACGTTGATTTTAGGGCGTATTCTCATATTTTCTTTGAGAATGTTAAGATAAAGTTATTTTAATTAACTGATCTTTGGTATTAAGAGACTGATATCGATTTTTTCAATAATAAAGTGACTTAAGGTATACTAGCACAAGTTATGGTAAATAGCTATAGGAAGTCAGTCATGCAACATAAGAAACTTACGTAAGAAAAAGAAGGTCCATAATAGTTTGAGACTTCAATTTCTATATCTGTAACTAAATCTAAGAATATGTTACAAATTTCATTATACACTTCATAAAATAGATTTCTGACTGAAAAATTTACTATGAGTTCAAGATGCCAAAATATTAGCCTCGGATATTAAAAATATGCAACTAAACGTAAAATTAGCTTCTGAAAAGAAATTTGGTACAATCAATAAATTTGATTAAAAAAATTTTAACAAAGGTTCGAAAATACCATATATTGGATAGCTTTCATTAATAATTTTTCTCCATTTAATATTATGAGTGCAAATGCTAAAATAAACGATGACAAAGATAAATAGCCATAGCAAGGCTAAAGTCATTATCCGTGGATCAAAATCTACACATGTAAATATATCTCTATCTAATGTTGTTGACTTTTTTGAGTCTGTATAATCTATAATAAAAGTCAGAAATGCTCTAAAATATAAAATTAGATAATAATCTAAATCTATTCTTATTGTTGATAATTTAAATGCACGTATTATAATTGAATAACTCACATGATATATATATATATATAGCAACAATGTAAGAAGAATTATAAAGAATCCTTTGATGACATGTATTTATGGCAAAACATTTGAATTTCAAATAAACGAGAAAAAAGAGCCCACAAAAAAGTGCTACCTTAATCGTGGAAAACAGAGAGGCGGAAAACATGCTATGAATAATAGCGGGTATATATATATATATATATATATATATATATATATATATATATATATATTGGAAAAATAAAAGGAAGAAAATTTCTCTCCTCCGCCTACTCGGCGATCATCCGGAGCCGGAAATCGACGCTGAGCGCGTATGTAATGCGTCTCCGCGATATAACTGCGTCAATATACGGTACGTAATCGCTTATATGCTACTCTATGCGATATGTGTGTGTGTGTGTGTGTGTGTGTGTGTGTGTGTGTGTGTGTGTGTGTGTGTACGCGGCCGTCGACGATGAGCCACGCGCGAACACAATGGACCGATGTCGCGCAGGAGAGCAGGGAGGAAGGAAGAGGGAGGAAGTAGAGGAGAGCCCTCCGCCATATATACATTTACTATTCAGGGCGGGCCTTCATAAATTCCCGAAGAGAATTTCAATACAAAAGAGCGAGGCAATAAATTCCGCCTCCCCCTCATCCCCCACCCACTCCCGCGAGTCCGCCCGCGGTTTTTTTTATCTCGCGGCCTATGAGGGCCGATACGCGCGTTTGAGCGATTGTGTATCCACGCTCGGCCCCTGCCTCCTCCCCCTCTTCACTTTTTTGTCCGCGACGAAACGAGCCTTCGCCCCCTCCCCGCCCCTGACCGTTTCGCCT
The DNA here is from genome assembly GCA_018907035.1 of Sycobia sp. Sy_11. NCBI lineage: Eukaryota > Metazoa > Arthropoda > Insecta > Hymenoptera > Epichrysomallidae > Sycobia > Sycobia sp. Sy_11. The sequence continues at coordinate 4,234,935 of JACCIC010000004.1, forward strand.
TCTATATGTAGATGTATAGATATACGAGGCTCGCGGCGCGAAATTATAAGCATTGTCGGCAAGGGCTGCCGGTCATTTCACTCGTCCCGCTCCTTTTCTTCTGTTGAGTTTTATATGCTTGTGCATGTGTTCGCAAATGAAGATGTCGAGAACTGACGTTCAGTTCCATGTGAGTGTAGGCACTGGGGCATAAGCTTCTGAAAGATTCGTGAATTACGAGAAGGGACGCGGTCTCTCCCCTAAAATTCCCTTCGTTCGATCACTCGATTGCTCGTATTTTGGTATTGTTAATCGAATGCAGATGCAATATTCATTAACACTACAGAGCTAATTTACAGTCATTTTTTGTGTTGTAAAATAATTTATCAATGATTAATACTCGACTTAACTCTTTGCGTCGCAGTAAAAACACGAGCGTCCTTATTTCTTCTCTTCCGTTCAACGTTCACCACATCTTTTATTTACAAAATATTTATCTTTTCATAAAGTAAAAGTTTCCAAAATAACCAATTAATCCCAGCGCTGTTTGAATAAGGGCCGATCAAGTTCACCTTTTTCGAATAAATGTATTTTATAACAAGTATAATAAAGCTTCAGCTACTTAAACTAATAAAAAAAGCTTCATAAAACTACTGATTTTAATTCTTCGGAGAGAAATTTTGAAAATATCGATAAATCTAGACTCATTAATATATACTACGACATAATTACGACTTATAAGCAATGTATAACAAAGAAATTCCATTCTTTGTTCAAATTTATTTCTCTGCTGTAAATGTCGTTGAGATTCAAGCGAGAAATAATTCCTGCGGGTAAACGTGAAAAGTACGCTAAAAAGATGGCTTTAAAAACATTGCGCACTAGAACGAATCGACCAGAAAATATAAAGGAGCAAATGTTTTATTGTATAGAAAGCAATCTATAGGTACAGCTGGGCATTTAATTAATTCTCGCCAAGCGTGAGGAATCGTCGTCGGGGTGGGGAAGGGGATTCTTCGGAAACATTAAATCAAACTTTATCGCTATCAACAAAAACTCAATTTACCCGAGGCTATTACTTTTTCCTATAGTCGGTGGTTCTTCATGTGTTCGTGTGTGTGTATATATATATATATATATATATATATATATATATATATATATATATGAGACGGCCATTAAAAGCTCTCCGCGGAGCTAAACGAACTTCTTCACCTATTATTTTCCAATTAGAAAAAACTCTGTTTACCCTTCACCACCCCCTCCTCCACGGCTTTTTTTTGTAAAAAATGACACCGTCCCTGGGAGAAGGAGCGGAGACGTGGAAATTATATGCGTGGAACAAGATACTCCTCCCCTTTCCCTCCATTTTCCGGAAGTGTACAAAATTAGATTCCCGCGCTTCTTCCTTTGCCGCAAGGGGCCGAGATTCGCGACGGCCACGCCGCTCGAAGAAAGCAAAGATCTTACTTAGTGTAGTGGCCGGGTGCGAGGCTCTTTGATCTTTCGATCTTGCGTCCGCGTGGGGTCGTCCTCTGGGAAGGGGGGTAAACGTAGAGTTAATACGACCCCTCTAGCATATTCCCTCTGTTCTTAGCCCACCCCCTTCCCCGGGGTGAGAAAAGCTCTTCGATGCGTGGCGCAAGTGCATATTCTATAGTGCCCGTCTGTTATGCACGTATACTTATATAGAGATAGTAGCGCGTGAAATGATGATAATGGATCTTCTTAAAAATGAATGCAAATACTAAAAGTACGGGGAAAGGAGGGGTGTTTGCGGGAATACTTAAACGAGAAATTTTGGGAAAGGTTAATAAAACAGTTATTTATTGAGAACCACGCTAAAATATGAAGCATGAATTATTAACAATGCGATTTTACGCGCATATTATGCAGGTATAGTTAACATTATATATGCAGAATTTCTAATCGCTGATCGTCCATCAGTATCGAGGCTCGGTTCATCAACTGCTTAATACATATATATATATATATAGCATGAAAGGTGAATCCGAGGAACCCGAATAATACCCATTTATCTTCCTTTTGCCAATCGAAGAGTGTTGCGTATAATTTCGTGAAATAAGCATAATACTACTTTCATTATCGATACAATAGATCTATATACAGTAGATGGTTTTGCCGATGAACTTCGTACAGAGATTTTTGAAAGTCCGGCCTGGCGGTCGAGGAGGGCTCAAATTTTATTTCGCGAGAATTTAGCTTACGCGCGGATATGCAAAGGGTGGAAAAAGTCAAAAGTGGAAAGTTCCATTCCTTCTTTTCGGGATCCGACTCTTCGATTCTCGCTGATTGTAATGAGAGAGGGAGAGAGAGAGAGAGAGAGAGAGAGAGAGAAAGAAAGAGAGAGAACGAACATTTCATTCGGCGCAGCAGCGAAGCGCTTTAAGTGAAATGACACTGTGCTTTAAAGGAAGCTTTTCTTTAAGTAATATTAAAGCTCTCATTAAAAAACCGCCTTTTCCGCCTCGTCTTTGATACGACTTTCTGATTTAAATATAGATAAATCTATTTTTTTCTATTTCCCAACACCTTTGTAGATTTGAAGCGCTTTTCAGTTTTAGCATTTCTTTCAAGTCTGAGAGATCGTTGCTGAATAACTCTCATAAATAGGAAACGTAACATTTTATAAGATATTCAAGCGGTGGCATTAAACGAATTGGCAATTTGAATAATTTTATACTTTTAAAAATAGATATAAAAATTCATTCTTGCGATATTGTTCTGCTGATATTGCATAAGTGTGTGATTGGAGCGTGAGAAGAACAATTCTCGGTATTATAAAATTCTAAACAACTGTATTATAGAATGCAACGATATTTTTATCATAAACCTGTAGAAATATTTTTTGCAAACACCTGGATAACTATTTTCGTTAAGTCAAAAAATGATCATAAATATTTTATCTATTCAATTTTATAATAAGGAATAAATTATAATAATCGTTCCATATCCAGTTCGATTCGCAAAATTTGAAAGAAATTCATCAGAATTAGAGAAGGACATTATTTGGTTTGATGTATAATATTATTATTATACACAATATCCACGTCGGAAACCAATCAGTATTGTAGAAGAAAAACAGCATTAGTTTAATTTTTAAAATATTAAATATATATACGAATATATTTTAATAAATTTAGATGCGATCGCTAGGTTAGCTCGCACTAGCAAATAAAAATCATCGACTAAAAGGATAACAGAAAGATATACCAATACAAGATCGTCGAAGAAAATCGTCCATCGCTAGGTGATATAAAAAAAAAAGACAAACGGTGACAATCGCGCATAAAACTGACACAAGTGTAGAAGTAGACAGATTAACGGCACCGACTTTTATATCTCGTGAACTCGAAAGAGAGTGAGAGGGCGCCTTTTCTTTTACCAAGATTGTCCTCGATTGCGACTCTCGACTTCGCCCTCTGCTTGTATATACGCAAGTTAGCCTATGTATATACCAGCAACAAACTTAAAGAGAGGCATTCTCGCTTCTCGCTTTTACAGTTACTTACGCATCCGTGACAAAAGTTGTCCTCCACTGGAGTGGCGTCGTATCGTCGCCTGTATGCGTGCGCGTGTCTCTTTCTTTCTGAGATACTCGTAGATATCTCTTCTTGGACATCTGATCAACATCTGCATTTAATTACAACCCGTGGCATCGTTACTACCGACGTTATATATGTATGTAATGTGTGTATGTATGTATGTATGTATGTATGTATGTATGTATGTATGTATGTATGTATGTATATGAATAGTATAGCGATACAAGTATCGCTGTCGATGTAGAGAGCAACAGAGAGATATGGGATGCCTTTTATTCGACGTAAAATCATTAGAAATGCTCTCATCATTAACGAAGCTGTACTTTAACAGCACCGGGCGGGCGAGTGATCCTGTCTCCATATATATATATATATATATATATATATATATATATATATATATATATATATAGGGAATTCAGTGCCAATAATACCACTCTGCGGTCGGCGCGCTAGTTAAAGCAATAAAGAGCGAGAAATCTCGTTTTCTAAAATGTATACACACACACACACACACACACACACACACACACACATATATATATATATAGATATGCATGTATGTATACGTGTGTCTATGTGTGTGATTCCAGCGCCGTGCTGTTGAGATTCGACGGTGTGAGGGCAGTACGAGGGGGGGGGGCGAGAAGGCGAAAGAGGAAGGAGAGAAGTCTGCCGCGCTAATAAGATACGGATCGGAGAGCAAAAGGCAGCGCGGGTGCGCGCAGGTGACGCGCCAGCTCGGCCAATTTCCGAAGCAATCGCTCAGCGATCGGTTGCCCTCTCTATCTCTCTTTTTCATCTCTCTGCTGCGTCTCCCTCTCTCCCTCTCTCGCTCTTTCTTTCTCTATATATCTTCCGAGATTTTCTCCCTGTCTAGCCAATCATGACGCCCTGCTCTCGAGAGATCTGCATCCACTTTGCCGTCTTCCGCAAAAGGAGCATCATCGCGGGAGGACTCGTCGACTATAAATATGTGTGTGTGTGTGTGTGTGTGTGTGTGTGTATATATATATATATATATATATATATATATATAGAGAGAGAGAGAGAGAGAGAGAGAGAGAGAGAGAGAGAGCGGGAGAGCGCGAGAGAGAGCGAGAGATAGAGCGAGAGACAGTGAGAGACAGTGAGAGATAGAGAGAGGGAGAGCGAGCAAGAGAGAGAGAGAGAGAGAGAGTGACAGAGAGAGCGAGAGTAACAAGATGTGGAAACAACCGGAGAGCAAAGGGAGAAGGAGTTGGGTTGAACGAGAGGACCCGAAGGATTAAAGGAGAAGTAAAAGATGACTGCAGAGTGAGGGAGAGAAAGAAGAGGATAAAGAGTAATTGCTCCGTCGTCGTCCGTGTGATGTCGTGAATATATATAGAGGATAATTTCTCTGGACTCCTACGCTTGTGTGTGTACCTATATATCTGGCGCGTTACCTTGCGCTTCCCATATGAACGTGAAATATTCTCTTTTCATTTCATGCAAGGAATAAGTACCTGCACATACACAGAAACGGTCGCTAATTCTTTAAGTAAAAGTATGTACATATGAGAGTTGGATATAATAGTGTTCTTTTTGCCAGGAGCTTACTATTTCTATTCATTTTCGTACTTCTCTGAAGTTTCGGCGATTAGAAGAGAGACGATATGACGATTTTTCAATTATAAACTACAAATGTGCCAAGAGGTGCTAGATTATATATATGTCATTATAAGTAAATTTATTTAATCCTTATGTACGTGTAATCTCGGAGTAACTCATACAGAACGAAGTAGCTTTATTATAACAACATTGACGAAACGACTCGTGATATACGTAGTATAAATATAATATTATTCGATACAGCCTGATCGAGTGTTTTATCTATGTATTTTTACTCGGTACCCGTTGTATGCAACCATACAAATGAAAATTTATGAAATCAAGCTTCCTATAAGATGAGACTGTTTAATTTTTTCTCTAATTTTTCGCATTTTGCACCTGGAAAATGGAGGAAATTTATCAAGGATGAATTTTTAGTTCAGTCAGGATTGCCGAGTATACACAAGAATTAAAATGTGTTATATACTTAATGAAATTAATCCAATATTTCTTGCAATCGCTATTAGATAATCCTCTCTGTAATATCTAGCTGTCTGTAGTTCTGACACGCTAAAGCACTCGCACGCACTCTTATCCATACAAAAATCCATCGACGATCAATACTGAATTGAAACACTGATCATTTACTTGATACCTCGAGCTGTATGGATTTCGCGCTCAATCTTTTCAGCTGCGTAAGTTTTTTTCTCAGAATTATACGATATAAATTTGGCGTTCGAAACAGTATTTAACTTCCAACTTTAAACCCCTATCGTAAAAGTCTGATTTAATTTAAAAACTATTTTGAAAAGTAGCTGTCACTTAGATCCACACATTAAGTTCGAATGATGTTCAGATTGTGAATATTAACTATAAAATTTTACCGTTAGAATATTTTTTATCGGTCTGTGCGCACGTCTCTCTACGTATGTACGAAGATTTACGTGTATAATACAGTCATAAAAGAGCTCTATTTTACCGTGTATAATAAGTTTCACGGAACCCCTATATAATAAAATCTACATCAGCATTACTTATACTAAAATTTGAAACAGCCACAAATTCAGTCTTGTAAAAATTAAATTGTTAATTTTATAAATTTGATCTAATTTTTCTTTTTTTACAGTGAACCAAATATTTACTATAATAATAACCAGAACAATTTATATAAACATGATTTGTAGCTAAGTTGATTCGTAGTATATTTCAAGTAAAATGAATAATAAGTATCTTACATGCAACGACTGTAAAAGTGGATCTTTTTCCATTTTTCTCTGCTTATATTAAATCGATATATATATATGATAAACAAGAGAAAAGTAAAGTAAACTTTAATATAGAGCTCTATTAGACGATCGAACGAGGATCTACAATTTTTTACAATTACAACTCGATGAAAATATTACAAAAATACTTGGCTTATCTCGCTAATAACTGAAATAAACAGCTGGTGCTAATTAGGACGGACCACCCCGTGTATGGAATATGTCGTAAAAATACTGCGGCGCCCGCTCAATTTATTAACGTAATATTGACTGAACACGTTTTTCGTTATTTCCATTCGATTGGGCGCTATGTTTATGGCGTATATCAGTCCGGTATTTCTGAATCTAAATGTATAGGTAAATAGCTGAACATCGGTGACAGAAACCGGATGATAGCAGATACTGGATTGCAGAAGAAAATGAGCTATAGGAGTCCGCAACGCGTGTTGTGCATTTTGCTCCAAGAGTAATAATTAAGATTTCCTGTAAACGTTTCGATTTTTTAATAAAATTTATGAATCAATAAATTATTTTATTAATTTGTATATATTTATTTTATTGTAAGAAATCAGTATTCTATCTTTGTGATATTTGTTTCTTTAAAAAAAAACGTTTGCTTGTAATATATTTATACATAACACTAGGACATTATATATATATATATATATATATATATATATATATATATATATATAGTCTGTGCAATTTGTTGTTTTAGACTATTTTAATGTAATAATAAAGCGCTTAATATATTTATTAAAATAGCAAAAATTATTAGAATTTGAAGTGTATCAAATATTATTTCGTATTGCACGAACGTTCGTGTACAAAATTGTTATCTTGTTAAAAAATATACTAAAGATTAAGATAAATATTTAAATTTAGATAAGAGATAATTCTTTACCTGCAAGACACTATGATAAAAAAAACCATTTGAAAGACTTCCGTCAGAGCATTGACGTACGTATTGCTTTCGGTATTCTTCGTCTTAGTTAATGACAATTTTTTGTTTTTGTAATATTTATAGAATTTATATTCTTTTCGACTTTATACATGATAATAATAATGTACTGAATCTAAATTAGCAAAGTTTATTCTGTTGATCCATTTATTTCTCATTTTTTATCTGTGTCAATTGTTTACAATGTTATTTTACGAGTAGGTTAATAAATAATATTAATGAAAAAATTCTCAATAATGACGTATTTCCCTATTGTTCCAATATTAAAGTACATTTGAAACAAATTTACAGAAACATTACGATGAACAAAATACTACAATTATAATTTTAATACATAGAACTTTCCATATATTGATAAAAATAATTAAATAAATAACGACATTTTTTCGTGTTTTCATTTAGACAGATAAAGATTCTGCCCTTGAGAAAAAAATACTTTTCTCATTCATATGATTCGTTAATTATATACCCAAACGACAATATTGATTTGTAATACAATAATTTCTTTTTATATTGAAAAAATGTTTATAATATTAAAGAAGCTCGACATATTAAGAAAACAATTTTCTTCTACTTTCAATGCCTTCCCATGTGGTTATCGGGGCTTTTCAGATTCTATTTTATTGCGCGCAATAACCGTCTTGATATCATGTGTCAAACTCATCAATACGCGCGACGACTATTGCAGTGAGAATTGGATCAGTCCCTTAGACCTTTTATAAGAGAGCGTTCTTAAATTACATAAGGACTTCGGCGGAGGGAGGAGTCTCGAAAATCTTACGAAATCTTACACTGATGGAGGAGATCATTAACTTTTTTACGTAATATTTAAATTGAGCAAAATTTTATTTTATTTATCATAAAGGCAAAAGAATGTAAGTGATTTTAATTAATTATTGGTGTTATAAGTATTACGTATGTTATTTTCACATGAATTAAAAATGATAATGCAGAAGATAGATTTGCACTGTTTTTTTTAATCTCACGTAGTATATTTCATTACGTATGAAGTAATGCGGGGGAAATTGAAAAAATTTTATGCTGTCTTAAGAAGTAGAGGGAGGGGGTTTACAAATTAAAAAAAAAAACCTATGTAATATGAGGACACTGCCTAACTGATTCCTTACGTACGAACTGACACATTGCTATAGCATCATACATACCATCGACAATCATGTCACTACAGTATATTATTAAAGGCTCTCAAAGAGACACACGCAATTTCCTTGGGGCAAACGCTGGGCGTGGGGAAGAAGGGTGCAGCTCCACTCTGTACGTTCTTGATGCATTCGACGGCGCAAACGCTATTATATATTGCACCCACTCTTATGGAGAGATGTTTGCGCGAGAGAAGGAGAGAAAGAGGGAGGGAGAGAGAGAGAGAGAGAGAGAGAGAGGGGGGGCGGTACCATTATTCTCTGCCGCGTCATCGCGCGGTCCTCTATGTGATGAGGTGCGATATGCTACTTACTTACCAACCCCCTCCTTATGCCTCTATGTACCCAAGGCTTTTAGACGCAATAACGGCCAGCGTTCATTCTCCCGTCGATTAAGATATTTTTGCAATCTTTATATATATATATATATATATATATATATATATATATATATCTACATCAGGTCGTTGTACCTCTAATTAAACGGAAGAGCTTTGATCAGAACACTCTCTTCACGCGTATAGAGACTCGTCTAAATTCGCGTTATATAACGACCCGGTGGAATCGTTTTTGGTCTTCATCGGTCGTACGGAAAAATCAAAGCCCCGATCCAGCGATGGCAGGATTTTCTTTTTATCGACACCCCCCATTTCACGGTGATACCAAGGGCTCGTTAATATTTATTGTCCCGCGGGGCGCGGGCCAGTCTTTCGCCGGCTTTTCAATGCTAATGCTTACGGTAGGTATAAATACGATCGTGTGATTTAAGGGATGAAAAAAGGAGATTTTCCAAGCTTACCCGGGGGAAAGAAAGAGAGAAAGAGAGAGGGAGGGGAGCAAGAACTAGGCGGAGAACTTTTTGGCATGATTAAATATATATATATATATATATATATATATATATAAAGAGCTATCGCGAATTGATTGCCGATAATTTATAGTGTCGAATAGCCGATGAGTTACTTTATGCGATTGCGTCCCATCTATATATATATATATATATATATATATATATGTGTGTGTGTGTGTGTGTGTGTGTGTGTGTGTGTGTGTGTGTGTGTGTGTGTATGTATCTATACATATAGAAAAATATAATGTAATTAAAATGAATTATGTATTGAATTTTATCAAATCTGCGAAAATATGTTGATGTATTTCAAAACATCAATCTTGCTCACCAATGTTCGTACTTATTCTCTTTGAATGAAATGCGCGATCTTATGAATTGTTAACATAAAATAGAAAAACGTTATTTTTGATTACACGCAGATATATATATATATATATATATATATATATATATATATATATATATAACGTAGATAACAATTGCCTTTCATATTTTGTAGATCTTGTAACTTTTTTCTACTTCAAATCTCCATACAACCATGCTTATATACGCATAATTAATGTTCTTATTTGCTGAAAAGCAAAAACAAAAACTGTGCCTAAAAGGAAACTCAATAAATAAAATCCCATTAACGACTCGCCCGCTAACTTTTTGCGCATGCTCTTCAAATAAGATTCGAGCGAGTCGCTTTATACTCGCAACCGATATAATATATATATATATATATATATATATATATATATATATATATATATATATATCGTTTAATACGAATCAGAAATTGCGTGGATAATCTCGGCATCCGTTACGAATATACAAAGTTTAATTCAAAGGAATATGCCGAGGCTTCGAAGCCGAAGCCCTCCTGGGACTTGGTAAATTTCATGGCAAATCTGTTAACCTTTGCGTGCCTCTATCCTCCCTCTTTTTCGCTCTCCGTCTGTCTCTTTCTCTCTTACTTAAAGACAAGAAGTTTATTTTAGTATTGAAGATTTATCGAAAACATTATCTGCTTTTTTGCTAGTCCACGCGAATATATATACAGTATATGTTACAGTATATATTACAGTCTAATATACTGTATATATAATATATACAGTATATGTATACTCTATCAATTAATATGATTAGGATTATAATAACAGTCAGACACTCTTTGTTTCTGATAAACCCAAGCAAATTTGAAAGATAAACACCGTTACCAAAAACTAATGATAATTAAAATAATAAATATACTATTTTTATTAAAAAATAATCCGAATGTTGCCGCCACTAAATTGATGAAATCTACGCATTTATATCTTCCAACGTCTTGAGGCCCTGCGACCGACCATCATAGATTGACTACAATTAATATGATAGTATGTTGACTATTGTAACAATTTTATATTTTTTTTTTCGTCTACATGGATTGTCCAACTATAATTATAATTAAATTATTTATAAAGATTGAAAAGCTCTGAAAAATATTTTTTGGTTTAGTTTAAAACAATCAATGTACGTACAATTTTTCATAATAAGATCCTTTACGAATTACAACAAACCATTACCGATCACTCCTATATTTTAAAATCAGCTGCTTCCCTAACAGCCTAACTTAACTCTTTCGGTTATATTCCTTTAAATAAATCCAATATATTGCATGTCTAATTACAGTGAATAGACAGAATAGTTGTACGCTTGGAAACAGCGAAAACTAGATTTCCAAAAATAAAAGAGAAAACAAATAAGAAATTGTGAAATGTCTAAAGAAATTCACAAATTCCTCGTGACACTTTCCTATAATATATATAGGCTGTATAATGTGTAGGCTCCGCTGATCTATCCGACCCGTCCAATTATCGCTACGCGATTAATCTCGCAGGCCCGCACAGGCGCGATTCCGCAAATTATGTGCGAAACGTGCCTCCACCCTCCCGCGCTATTTAGCATCTTATCGCGTATATCCGCTCCTCTCGATGTTTACGCGCACACATACACGCACTGGATCTTCGCGGGTGGTGAATCGTTAATTATAGCCGCAGAGCCTTGGCTGCGCGGTGCGATGCGAGGACGCGGTGTAATACGACGGCCCATAATACAGGAGGACTATACTATAAGTCGCGCGTCTCGTTAGCGCGACGAAGGTCCATCCTATAATAACGCATTGTTGTTCGCGGTTGTCCAACGATCCCCGAGGGATTTCTATGATATATATATATGACGATAGCGCAGTGCAGCTTAGAAAGGCCACGTAGATATAATGAGAGCAGGTACTTTTTTCGGTTTAGCAAAATTCGATGATAGGTGCATTGATGTGCAATACCATATATATATATATATATATATATATATATATATATATATATATATATATATATAAGTATTTATCTTCCATTTTGAATAAATCATAATTTATGAGTCGAGGCGATTTGGAATATTAAATTATTGGTATATAATCGAAGAGGTCTCTAATTTATTTAAAGCAGGTTTCTACAGTAAAATTCAAAACAAAAAAAAAATTCGCGCGGAACCAAGGCCAAAGCATAATTTTCTCGTATTTTTTAAACAGTTTTAATACAAAAGTCACTTTTTATCGCCCAAAAGTCCCAAGCCATATCGAAGTAGATTATTTTTAATCAAAAAGCCAAAAAATATTGTACGACCGGTATTTTTCTCTATCGGTTTACGATCTTTTTATAACCTCGAAACTTTGTAAATAAGTTCGTTATATATCTATATATATGCAGCAGCAGTTTATAAAATGCACAAGATTCACATGTACCGACATTATTTTTTTCCCCCAAATTTTTTTTTCCATCTCGAATTCCACATTATCTCTTCGTTGTTCGTCAGAGTGGACTGTATCGTTCTGTATCGTTCATGGTGAAATCGCTCTCACTGTCCTTCCCCGTAGCTATCTCCAAAATTTCTCGGGACACATACAATCCAAGCGTAATTGTGCAAAAAAATGCGAAATTTAAAATTAACATATGTTATCAAGTCCTTCTGGGTTTATGTAAAAGAAGAAGATAAGATATCGTATATATAAAATTATAACTTTTATAATCTACTTTTTTATAAAAAGCTTAATTACAAAATTCTTTCAGGGTATTAAGGACATTTTGTAGAGAGAGAAGTGAAATCGAGATCGTTTGATAATACGTGGAAATTATTTTTAAATTTACTATCAAACACCGATTTAGTGATCGTGATCTAATCTCGTTAAATAGCTAGTGTGCAATATTTTTATCATTTAAGTTAAAAATGTTAGTTTGTGATTTATTTAGCGATAAATATTCAACTGCAATTTTTGAAAGTACTATTAAACGGATTTTTTTTGCAATCAAATTAAAATTCAATTCGCTGAGTGCGCGAGTCCACTGCCGGAAGTAAAAGTGGACTATAAAGAGAGGTTAAAAAAAAAATAAAATAAAAGCTCGTTGCGATTTATTTTTCTTTTCCGCATACGCGACCGAATATCCCACACACGTATATTATACGAAATCCGTGTAAAATATTTACCGGAAGAATTTGAAGAATAGTTGAAATTTCGGGCATAATTCACCGGACTTTCGTTCGGCACGGGCGGGCGGGGCGCAGTTGTCGCGTATATTATGACGCTTTTGAACGCCGTAAACCATGCACGGTATAGCGCGCCACTGGCAACACTCGCCCATCCCGCCAAAAAGAGCTTAATAATGCAGATAGGGAGCGGGGGGAGCATTGAAAGCGCAAAGGGTGCCCGCGCGGTCGCGTCTGGGGAAATACGCGGAGCTGTCTCGAGTATATTCTCACGCTGATTAGAATGTCTGGGAGGGGTAGGGGCGGTACTTTTCGCACGAATATAGCGGCTAAGGGTGCGATGATAGAGGGCGGGGACGGGGCGAGGACGAGCCCGTCGACTTTCGCGGATGAGCGCGAAATTCCTGTAATCCCGGAAAATTGGCCGAGAGGAGCAGCCCTACTTTTATTTCATTTTTTTCTTCTTTATCTCCGTTTCGACACCGAGCAGCGTACGTTTTTTTCTTCTTCCGAGATTGGGGCGCGCGTTTAATCGAGGGCAGATTTATCCAGGAACTTTTAATGCTTTGCACTTACTACACAAATGGGAATTTTAGAACGTCAAAAGTCTATGTCTAATTTCTACTGAAGCATCGCACGTGACCAGTGCACAGTAATCCTAGTGAGGAAGGAAAAGCGCCTGAGCAAGCCGCTTTCGTAAAAAATACTCAAGAGAGAGAGAGAGAGACATCTATTATCCACGTTCAGGGCTTTATAATAACTTCCGCGAAAAATTCATATGCATTAAATTTTTAATTACGTTTAGAAAGTGGGTAGCAAATAAAATTAATTTATAAAGTAATTGAAGTGAATCAAGTGCAAGCATAAAGTCTTCTCATTGCTGATTCAATTATTCTCAAAGAAAAGATCAAATTACAAATTTCGGACACACCATGAACTTGACCATGTCCTATTCAAATCTACGTATAGGAAAACGTTATTTTCATCGTCATCTGCTCCGAGATATTCATGGATTCCGATTGAAGAAGAAATCGTATAAAAATATACTTCGGCACATGTACGGATATAATTTTGTAATATTTATAAACCCTGTGGATGGAAGTTCGCTGAGATATATAGCAGAAAGAAGGAGAGAGAGAGAGAGAGAGAGAGAGAGAGAGAGAGAAGGATAGTGAAAAGACCCATTAAAGCTCGAATCTTCACTTTTTTACTTTCACTTCACTATGAAAAATTCGAGGAGCTATGGCGCGCGTATAATACAGTGAGGCTCCGAGGTGTTTAGACCTGCAAAGGAGGAGTTTTCAACAATTTTCAACGACGAAACTTTTACTGCAATTTTGCGAATGGCTCCTTTGAGAAAAATGATTTCCATCAGTTATTATAACGTTATAGCGAAGTCGCCGTACTATTCCGCGAACTTTTGGTAATTTTTTATATGGTGTCATATACGTTTCATATTATTCGTATCTGCTTCAAAATTCAAACGTAGCTGCTCAAGAATTTTAAACTAGGTTTATACATATATATATATATATATATATATATATATATATATATATATATATATATTGATTTTAATAAAAAGAGGTAACTAATTTTTCTCAGTGATTGAAAACTTTGATACGAATAATCCTTTCAAAGAGTGCTTAAAATATCCTTGTTAAGAAGTTTTTCTAATATGTAATAAGATATTTTTAGTTTTAAAAATCTTGAAAAAAATAAGCACTACAGGCACAGTAATTATTGCGGTAAAGTTTCATAAACAGCGCCAGTGTTACGGATACTTGAATTATTCATATACTCCGCTGCCGCGTACTGAATTACCGCGTGTATATACAGGCTGAAGTCGGAGCTTCAGTGAAATATGCAAGGAATAATGTTCACTTACAAAATAACGCGTGTAATAAGTCAGGATGAGCCGGAGCAACCGACTAATAAACTTACGAGCATATGAAATATTTAAAAAAATGCTTGCGAAAATCTTTTTAAACTTGCTTTGAAGAAACCTCGCTGGATTTTGTATTCTCCCCCCCCCCTCCCCAATCCCTGTTAAACGAGTAATTTAATTAAATAAAATCGCTGGACCAAAAGTCGTGGAAACCAGGCATATCGCCTTGTTCGACCACTTTATCAAGTTCACGTGGGCCGTTAGATTTGATAACGGCAACCAAAGTCAACGATCTCGAATGCAATATCTTTGCTGGCCGTGCGAAAGACCGTAGCCCCGCTTAGAACACGTACAAACAAATAACTTTTAAGAATAGGTAATAACATAATTATATGGACCGTTTGTTCATCGACCAACCTAATTTAACTTTTTGCGGGTGTGATTCTTGGGGTCTCAACTCCCCCCCCCTCCCGTAAGCTTCCTAAAATCGTAAAATTTGTATTCCAGTGTCTAGATTTTTAAAATGATTATGATAATTGATTTTTAATTTTCTTAAAGCATATAATATAAAATGCATTAAAAGGAAATTCATTAGATCGTCCTTTGACTGTAAATATATTTACAAACTTATCTGTATTAGACGAACGAATATTCGATATGTAATTAGCATCGATTTTTTTCACAGAAAACAACGAGGAATAATATATTTCACGCTTTAGACGTCCCAGAATTACCAAATGGTCATACGGAACGAGTGTATAATAATCCTAATGAATCGTAATAAACCAAGTATTTTCGGAGTATCAACCGATGATCCATCCAATCAACGTAATTGCACTCGCTATCCACGGACTCGTTAATAAATATCCTATGTATTTATAAACATTGTCGAAACAACGAGGTCGAGCATTTATCGCGGATGGGAAAGGGGGGCGCGAGCGCGCTTGCCTAGCATTCGGCAGCAGCGGGTGCACGGAGTATTATTGCCCCTCGGCACGCGGGAATTTCCCCCCTCCCCGTTCTCGTTACTCATATACGACCGCGTCGGGCGAAACAATGGGATTGCTCCCTCGCTCTTTTAACGGCGGGTGGCTCGTGCATTTTTCAGGCGGTTTATGCGTATGTACGCGGTAGAGCGGGGCGCTCACTTACCCCCCCCCCTTAAAGTTTTAGCGTACACCTCTCGAATTGTGCATTTAGGAGGGCCCAAACGTGGCGCAGGGATAGATGCGGGCAGATTTACATCGGATCATCAATTATCCAACAGAATTTCTACATAATATTACTAAAACACTTGATATATAACGTAAATTTATAAATATGAAATTGGTAATATAAAATTGCACCAATTCGAGAAAACTTTTGTAATTAATCAATTATAATATAATTTTTTACGATCAAAGATCGTTTTCTCGCCAATTTATGTATTGAATCCCAGCATAAACTAATAGTATATAGTATACAAGCATAGTGACAGGCTACAGTACTAAAAAGTATATGAAATATATACCAGTTGCTAAAACTATCTAACTTTTCAAAGATCGTTTTTTATTTGATTAATTATGAAGAAAACTTAAGATGTAAATGCACTAGTAGAACTGATAAACGTAGTCTTGAAGCCATTTATATGGATTTATTTTTATGAAAAGGAATATGATTTTTTGAAGGGATGTCGAAAAAGACCTAATCAAGTTCACCAGATTGCATATATTTCATATAATTTTTATGAAAACTTACCTATCGCTTTTAACTAAAAAGAAGGACTAAATTAAGTAAATTCTTTGAAGTGAAATTGATAAAATGAAGATGATGGGGAAGATTGAAGTTAAATTAATAAAATGAAATTGATAAGCACTAATCGCTGTACACTTGGTAAAAAATCTTTTAAGAAAATAATATTATATTATAATAAAAAAATGTCAACAGAACTTTATTTCTGACGATCGTTTCGTCAGTCGCGCTATTTTAAAAAAAATATTACAAAATATAATTCATGTTTTTTATCGGCGAAATCTTTTATACGGAAACCATTATATATAAAGAAATGATAGGTGATTCTATTATTATGATAATTGATGAACGATAATCATTACTAACGAATAAACTACAATGACGGACTGTCATGTTGTTCGGGTTAAACAATACACAGTCATTAGGATTAAAAAATGTATGTAGTATACTAGTAGTAACAAAAATTATAAAGCTATAATTAACATTATTTTTCATTGGAAATGGAAAAATAATTAAAAGCCTTCTTGCTAATTTTAGGTTTCATTTTCAAAAAGTTACAACAAGATCTATTTTTAACAAATAGAACTGATATGAACACTGAATACACATATTGGCATATCTACTAGCGCAAAAAGAGTTTTCCAAGTCAAATAGTCCTTTGAGGGACGATCCGTGCGAGGGAGTGAGCGAGGTAAATAGAGAGATTTTGCGGGATGCAGGAGTAAAAGAGAAGGCGAGGGCACGACAGCAGAGAAAACCCCGCAGCCCTCGATACACGGCTGCGAGTTGTAAGCTTTGCGAATCAAGCGCATATATATTGACAAAGTTCGCCGGGCGCGTGTGTAGGGTGGTCGGGGGAGAGGGGAGGAGGGCGCTGATTTCTCCAGGTTATAGAGTGGCCTTGTTTGTTTTGCCTCGGCGCACGGCTGCCGTAAACAGAGAGGGTTCGAAAATTATGGAAATGATATTGAAGGAGAAGAATCGCTCGTAAAAGTGGGCTTCCTTTATGGAAAAACATTTCTCCACAGAGAGCGGGTAATTTGAATCGCGGTACGTCGAAAGGGACTGCGAATTTCGGGATGTTATTCTCTAGAAAACAAGGAATAAATTTGCAAATGGGGTTTCGAGGCAAACCCGAAAAAGCAATACCTTAAAGTCGCATAAGCGGCTTGATGTAACGTTGAATTGTCGCAAAAAATTTTTATATTAATCATGCGTTGCAATTATACCGACGATTTGCTTTGGCTATGTGTAATTTCGAGGCGCTAACTTTTAATGATAATATACGTGCGCTCGAAAATTGTTTTAAAGTATTTATCTGGCGCACAGGAATTAATTCAGGCTCAAATGGAATTTCCTGCGTCAAAGGTCTAATTAGTTACAGAATAAACAACAAATATTTAGCAACGCCAAATTCTCTTCGACAAATTAACAAACCTTGATGAGGTCAAATTAATTAACTTCCCGAAGCATCCGGCTAATGGAACCGGTCTGCTTATCTAAATTTTCATTTATCTTTCTGTATCTTTTATCAAAGAAAAAAATTCAAACGTGTACGTTTCGAAAAAAGGTAAGATACCGAGATTTATAAAAATTTCGATAATTATTTGCTAATTAATGATTAATAACTGACCTAGAATTTGCCGTTATTTGCAAGATTACACGGTATAGTAACGGTGGATAGATTAAGTAAGATTGCCGTCGATGATTTAGCTTTTGTCAATTACAATGGTGCATTAATTAGCGTGTCATTATGAGTGATTACTAATTAGGTGAAATGTAGGTAATAAATGATTGATTGATAAATTACGGAATATTAGAGGAGTACGTGAAAAAAATTTGTAATATAAATGATCTTTTAATGATATTTTATATTTATATCTATATTATTTATATTCTATAAATGTATTTTATGTAAGACAATACGAATAAGAATGACCTTGATCAATCCTAAAAATTAATATAGGTAGGCATAGAAATGAATTATAGAAAAAAAATCAAATGTTTCTTATGTTTATTCGCATAAGATGATTTCTATATATATAGGTAGCACCGCGAGCTTTTGAAATGATACCAAATTATTGTTATAATTGAAATTGATTAGCATTTAGATTGTAAGGGCTGTATTTACAACCTCCTTAGATTTCTTATGCGATGGCTTCGTTTCATCATAAAAGTTAATTATTTCACTTAATATATTAGATTCTTATATTTTTTATCATAAAGAATAATTTATCTAAAATTGGACATCTTTTTAAAGTCCTATGGGATGATAGTGAAAGTACAACATTGATTATTAAAGGAAATTCCAAAGAACAGACCCATATAACTTGTAGGACGATCTATCTTTTCTTTACTTATAGGAGCATCAACGAGAAGACTCTAGGAGCTTTCGATTCAAATCTTTGTCAATTCAGCCTTCTTCGATCATCGCGCGATAGTTAAGATGACAATCTGGGAGCATTTGTTTAGATAAATTTTGAATTGAAATACGTGTCAGTGAGGTGTCAATTACTTAAAATTTTTTGATTTACTAACGCCACCTCCTCACTTCTCCAGCTTTATACGTACCAATCCTCGCGCGGCGCATATAATTTTCCGAATTCCGTCCGAGCCTCTTCCCTTCCTCGACACGTTAGACCTCCCCGCCTTTGAATAATAATCTTTGTTCGCGCGCGCACTCGCAGCATATCAGCAATGCTGGAGCGGCAAGCGTACACTCGACACTGTCCTACCGATGCGCCTGTAATTAAATGAAGTTGCCCGATGAAAGGCCCCATATATACGGCAATGGGAAGCCAAAAGGCACGGGCGTTAGGTGGGGGGGGGGGCTGGAGGATGGGAGGATCGCATCGCGGAGCATGAAATTTCGCCTTGTTCTCTCGCACTATTGCGTCCTGCTTGCTGCGCGAAGACGCGCACGTCCTGTCGCTAAAGGAGGCAATTATGCGTCACCCCCCCCCCATCTCTCCCTCGGCGAAGATCAAAGAGTGTGCCACCGAAGAAGGGGGGAAGGTAGAGCCGTGCTCGCGCCATCTTTAATATCCCCGGCTGAATAGTTGAGACGTTCCATGTATTCTATATATATATATATATATATATATATATATATATATATATATATATATATATTCATCTCTAAATCGATTTAAACGGATTAGCCGCGCGGAATTGAGGGATGTACACTAGCCAAGTCTAAGACGCTTAGACGTCTTTTGGCGAGGCGTTAAGAACGGGGCGTATTAGGTAGTGATTGCGTTAATTTGTTCCGTACGATGGATAAATCGATATATTTCATAAATGGATATACTAATAGACGAGCTTTTGTTTCAAACATATAATCGTTGTCGCGTGAAAATTTCCGTAAAACGAAAATGGGATAGAGGATCCTTTAATCTTTCAAGGATCCTTTAATCGACCTTTATTGCACAAGAATTTTGTTCCCTTTGTTTTCGAAATAAGCCTTCACTTCAGCAAGTGATTCAGAATGAGTTCTTTTCAGAACTGAATGCCTGTCAGATCTTTAGATCTGATGGATAGTGTCGTGATCCATTCGATTTGACGACCGTTTCCATAAATTCGTCACACGGTTCGTTATCTGACTGAAGCAGCATTCTTTTTCTTTTGCATTTGAGATCATTCATTCCTTATATCCTTATTCATTCATTCTCATAACGTTCTACATAACATTCTGAAGGTAACTAATTAACGAAATTTTATGGGCAGGCCAAAATATAGAGGTTGTAACTTTCCAACTGCCCTTTTGAGCAACTTTCAGAAGCTACTGTGGACTCTGCTAACAATCTTTTTAATTTAAGTGCAAGTAATGCATTCACGATTCATCCATTATCAATTATCATTGCATTAAGTTTTCTTTATTTCACTTGATCATCTCCAAGGAGGATCCTCAAACGTCGACGTATCGTTGCCTTTGATCGATTGCGAGCAAACGCGGTATGTCATGTTTTAACACGGCCTTTTCATTAATAATTATTCACGAAAAATAATTAATACATTATCTTCTGATATGTTTAAATTCTGTGTAAACTTACACAAATAAAATGTACGAACATTTAAAATTATTTTATGGACTTTTTTATGATTTCTGCAACAACTGATTGATTTAGGATCTTAGCCATCAATCTCATAGGTGTCTGGGCGATCACGTTATTCCGTATACCATGGATTTTTTATCGTTCGGGAACATACTGAATAGTACTTTTGAAGCCACTGTTTTCAATGAACGGAATTTTTTTCTCATTCTCGAACACACCAAATTGAGATGTTTTCATTCTTATGAAAAAAATTAAAGTTTCTTCATCGTAACGATTATAACATTTAAACCAATAATTTGATATCGTGAACTTTCAAATTTGATTGACACGTGCTCTTTCAAATTTAAGATTTTTTAAGAAATTATATGAATTTGTCATTAGTAGCGCCTTATACGTCTTCGACGGGAGACTTATTGAGTTATCCAATGATTTATTAATTTATCAGACAAAATTCTTTCGATAAACTCAATAATTTAGATAAACAGGCTACTATTTCAAACTTTTTCTACTCATTCTAATTTCTAATTTGTAACAACTTCTAATATAGCATAGAATAATATAATATATAATCTAAATAAATAATATATAATATATAATAGAATACATTATATAACCATTTTTTAGACGAGAGCTGAATATTGAAATATTGAAATTTTCTGTTGAGACAGACAAAATATCATAATGAATTTTAATTTTATAAATATATATATTTCAGCTAGTCGACAGTTAAACTATACACTTATTACAACCAAATTGATAATACCAATAAGTAGGATAAATTTTAATAATTAAGTGTATATAATTTATAATCAAAAGGTTTATTTCAGAATCAACTTTTGTTTTGGTGGTTCAAACATTCTTAAAAGTCGATAGAAAACCAATTTAGGGACAATAAGCTTTTGAGAATATTTTCATCGGCGAAGAAAGCTGTTCGAGAATAAAAACTTCTTGTAAAGCAAAGTTTTCTATCATAATTATACAGTACACATTATACGGCTACGCGTACATGGAGCTGTTTTTTGCTTTAACTACATAGTATTTTGTTTAACTTGTTCAGTTGTCCTCTTTTATGCTTTGCATTCTCTGCCTTCATCCCGCGAATCTATGGGCTTATTTATATAAGTCAGTCGAAAATGAACTGAGTGCATCTTGCACGCTCCGCCGTGGTTTTATCGAACGTGCCGAGGAACTCGATAATAACTTTTTCATCCTGCGAGGCACCGACTTCCAACCCCCCCCCCCCTCATCCTACGTCTCATCTGCTTATCAAAGTTTTTTACGTACGCTTAGTTTAAAATTTTGTAAAGTATCGCACTTATATTTGATTTCTGGAACTGATTCAAAACGAGTTATCCATTTTAGTCGAAACGATTTGCATTGCCATTTTTAAGAATAATGGAGAATTGAAGAAACGGCACAGTTCCGTGCCGGTGTATATAAATTTAATACGTGAACCGGATCTACGAATCGAGACTCCTTGTAGGACAACGATGGAGCGAGGAACTCCTGTTGTCCTCCAATTTCAGATTAAACAATTAAAAATAATAAATATAGCGAACAGCGGATCAAAGCGGGCGGTACCTGAACAATCTAGAAGACTAATGCTTCGTAGACGTTCCCACACGCGTTCTTTTTTAAATCCCGTCTAAGACAGCGAAAATAAAAATTCGATGAACTCGTATGATATACGCGCATAAAAAATAATGCGGGCGAGAACTGCGGCCACATTGCACTGAACAATAGACACATAAATAATTAAGATTATTCCCAGCCTCCCTCCCTCGACCCCACCTTATGATAAACAACGAGCAAGAGCTTCCGAACATGTCTCGGCTTCTTGGGAACGGTGGCATCCTCCGAGGATCAAATTAACCCGTAACGATACGAGCGCGAGGCCAAAAACCGTCAATCACGCGTGCGCCGGCAGCATTCGCATATAACCCGTGTGACTAACGATCTCCGAAAACCGGTGTCCCGCGGGGTACGATGGACCGGTGTTGGAAGGGGAGGGCAGGGGGGGCTTCGAGCGCAATCTTACTATTCATCAGCCGTAACTTATGGCCGCCCATAGCCGTGGACGTCAGTGCGCCGCGTTATCCAGAGGTGTTATCGCCGTCGACCGATGTGGCTACCGTGGCTCGCGTCCAAGCGCTTCGCGCGAGATTCGCCGGCTTATTCTCGCCGAGAATTCCTCCGAGGCGCTTCTACATATACATATATATATATATATATATATATATATATATATATATATATATATACGTGCTCAGACGAGGGCGACGTCGTTATATTGTTCTGGGAAGGAGTTGAGTATAGGGTCATCCTCGCCGGCCGGTCATGGCTGGTCTTGGATCATTTTTCTTTCCAAGACTTTTAAGCGCGTGTTTCTTGTTTTTTTCTTTTCTGTTGTTGAAATTTTCTAATATTATTCTATCGACAATTATAAGATTGCTATACGCTGAATTGGACTTAAACAATCGAAGAATTAATTCATTACAAAATTTAACATTCATTTTATATAATATTGAGAATACAAAATGCCTTGTAGTTCGAGGAGAGCATGAAATCTGAATCATGACTTTGTGAAATTTTTACAAAAACTTGCGTCGCATTTTAATTAAGAGTGTCGTTGACGCTCACACGACCAATGACAGAGAAATGTAAATTACTAATTCCGACAAGTGAAGCCCAATAAAATATTCATTTAATGTTCTGCGAGCTCGACTCCTGAGTCAAAGCTATAAAAATAAATATTTTTGTTTTTTTTTTTTTAATATAATTTATGAATTTATATAAAAATTAACGAAATAACCTTTTAGTTTAATTTTTTAAGTCTTAACAATATTATTTTGGTTTTAACCTAAATAATCCAATTTGTAACAGAGATATAATTAAATATCTATTTTAACTATTCGGGATAGTGTATGATAGAAAGTAATGATCAAAATTTTAAAATCAATACTATTATTACTTCGTTTCTGTATTAATATCTCTTTATATTGTATATAAAACAGATAAATAAGCATTTTTGAAAAAGTATAAAATGTAATATCTATATATTTTTTAACCAACTAATAAGTACTAATTTAAGAATGCTTTTACACAAATTTCGGTCGGCAATGTTGATTATTCTCTTTTTCTTTTTCAAAATCTATAATTTTGTTGTTATAAAACATTCCAAACTGATTTCGTATAATTTTCTAGTAAATTAAATTGTTGTCGAACCACGAACGAATCTGGATGAATAAGCGACTGAAACCTAAATCAACCTTATTTTAATACATTATTATTATCTTATAATAATTCTAGATTATTATTTACTTATTATTCATTTTTTATCTTGTCACTCTTAAATTTTTCTTCTGTTTAATAACCGCTCAACATATTAACTAATTTGAAAACTATGTCACGATAACGCCGTTCAACTTCTAATGTTATACGATAGATAACAAGTTTCTATATCTTAAAAAAATAAATATGATTTCTCAGTCCTACAAGACGAAGCAATTATAATTAAGAGATCATTTTAGAAAATGCCAATATTATTTAAAATTTCGCGGAATTCTCGTTATATATATATAACGAATACTTTTACTAATTACCTTTCAGTTTACGTGTGTAAGAAGCAATTGTAATTTTTTAAAATTCATTTAACAGTGAATCTTCAAAAGTTCACTTGATGTTTAAATTAATCTAATTCAAAAATATTAATTTTTTTTAATAAAGACCTCACATAATTTATTCGATTTATGAATTATCATAAAGTCACATACAGTGTCGCTTAATTAAGCTTTAATGATTTTAGTGGATGATAAATATTCAAAGGAAATTTTTTTTCTATATGGAAAATAAAATTTTATTTATCCGATAATCTGCTGCAAGTAAAATATACTGCTATTGAAGCGCTTACAGAAACTTGGTGTCCTTAGAGCAATCTTAAAAGACTGATTTTTAATGCAAGGCAACAACATGAAAAGATACTTAGTAAAGACTTTAATCTTCTTACTTATACCGGCTAGAGATCAAACCTATAAGAACAGGATGTGCCACTCTTTTTATCTCATTTTGGCGAATTATTCGATACTTATGGCCCGGCGACATCGTCATACAAGAACCATAGAAAGATACGAACTTTTTAGCTATAGGCGATAAAGGTGCTCTGTCGTCTGATTTTACGTACCAATAAAATTTCAGTTTTCGTAAAGTTCGATAAAACTGCTGTAGATCCTTTTATTTTTAACGAAGTAATTCCAAAAGTAAATTTTTTACTGACTGATTAGCTGCATTATCGTGTATGCCCAAATGATTCAACTAATAGCTGAATCCTGTATTGAATCAGTCTCGTTCATCAGTGTACAAATCCAAAAAATTATTCCATTAGAAGAATAACTTATTTACTTCAATTAAGCTCAGTTTATGTAACTCTCAATATCAAGCTTTAATGCACGTATTATCGTAAATTTTATTTTATTACGCTATAGGAAAATCAGGATGGTTATTATCACATTAACGACTGTCAGTACAGGAACGGTCAATATTGATTAAATAATATAAACCCGAGCTGATGTTCGCCATGCAGCGTTGTTTCTATTTCAAAAGTTTGTCTTTAATAGTTAAAAATCTTCTAAATTAAACACAAGTGGTTGAATGTGATCAAATGATTTAAGTATTATACTCACGCATTATTATAAGTTATCACGACTACGATGGTAAGAATATTGAAACGAAGCAATTATTTGATTTCTTGAAAATTATGTTTCTAAATCTAAAATAAATAAAAAATTAAGCAACTAAAATGATTTTAATTATACATTATATGGTAAAACAAGCAGTCATTTCGATCATCTCGAAGCTTCGGTAATTCTAGTTCTGGAACATGTGCTGTTCTTTTAACAGTAACTTAAAATTAAAATGTAAAGTATTTTTCATTCGTAATCATTCTATAAGAAATAAATTTCATTTCAAATAAATTCACATATTTTCAGTAAAGCAAAGCAAAGTAAAGCAATGTTCAATGAAAAAGAATATAAATTTTGGGATGTTCGATAAAAGCCTGCAAGCAAAGGGAAAGAGAGAAAGAGATTCATTGCCTATTCTCGGGCTTCGATTTTCCTATATCAGAACGAAGGCAAAAAGTCTCTTCGATCTATGAGCACCAATTCTATTATTCTAGTGAATAAATACAACTCGACATTCAGATAAATTGCAATGAAAGAAAAAGATTTCCTTGACATTAAAAAATTTCCGCACTCTTCATTATGAGTAGTTCGTTTCCAGTGCTCGGTAACTAAAGTGCTATACGGATATTCAATGCAAAGACTTTGACTCCAAATAAAGCTTTATCAAATCTTTTTCTTAAGAAAATACTTAAATAAATTCAGAATTCTCAAGAAAGTTAAAATTTCATATTAGATCTTATTTTATAAAAATTTAGATCGCTTTGTAAAATTTTATATTTTTGAGATAATTCTGATGTTTGCTTTCATAAAACTTGAATACGATATTGAATCGCATAAGAATCGAACGCTAAACGATTTTAAAAAACGACTCCTCTTCTTTTGATCAATTTAATGATTTAATACTTTCTGCCATGTTTGAATTAATCAAAATAGAATATATTCACAGGTTCTCGTATAATTATAGTAGGTTTTTTAAATCTTCAATAAATAATAACGACTGAGTAGACCAAAAGATGTTATAGTTATGTTTCCAGAAAAAGCAATTGATATAAATCCAGTGTCTTTATTAAGTACAGTGCCATATAAATTATATCATAAATTTAACAGTTTTCATTATTCGCCGAGACTTGTCAAAATTCAAACGCCGTCCAAGGGAGGCGTCGATTTTACAGACTCATCTTCGGACTTCATTGCGTAGGGCGGATTGTGAAAAACGACCGTACCCGGTAGCGGAGTTCCATCTATAATAGCTTTGATGAAGTCCACGTAATACGATACCCTGGTATAGACGCAGCCCACGATTGTATCGTCGCAGCGTGTGGTGCTCCTGCTTAAAATGCCGACAACCTTATTATCAATAACGAATGGACCTCCACTGTCCCCCTGTATTATACAATATTAATGGAACGTATGCGTAAAATTTGCAGCGACTCTATCGCCAATGTAAAATATTCATTTTCTAACGAATGAATCATCTATTACTCACGAAACAGGGGCCCGTTATTCTCTCTGGCGATGATGGTATCATCGAACCGCATATATGCGTTTCAGCAGAAATATGCCAATTTAAGCATAGCCTGATATTTACAACTCTTACAAGGCCGTATCTTAGTTTCATGTCGCTGCCACCGTCGTCGATAATCTCAGCTCCATTTGCTAAAATTTTAAATTTAATCCAGTTATAGCCAAATCCGGTCACTGTGCCCATATCGTTTTCCGCCGCATCGTTCGATTCAGGTAACATCAGTGCAGCCACATTAACATTTGAGCCATTAACAATTTGATATTTTGACTAAAACAACAAATAATATTCATTTATTAACATGATTTACAAGTTTCGGTTTTCTCGCAGCCTCAACACCCTAACGTATTCCACTGAGCCTCGTGCTTATAAGCAGCAAAAATCTATGGATTGTCAATCTTAAAAGCTTGAGCATAGGATTTACCAATATTACGCCTCCTACTGATTTTGTTCAGCAAAGGACTATTTGCTTTAAGAATTTATTGAATACATAAGAATGAATCATCGTCCAATTAGTTCAAATCAAATAAAATCATTTAATATAATGTAAAATCATTGCAATCATTATTAAAACAAAAATTATATGAAATTAGATTTTAAATCTTTTGAAATTATGCTGATATCATTTGAAATAATACGAAACAACATGAAATCCTCAAAGCATATGAACTCTTAATTATCGAATAACTCGACCCACATTCCGTTACTCTTAAGTGTGAAAAAGTATTATTAATAAAGCCGATAATTAATAATTGTTATTTATTTGTCATAAAACTAAAAATTAGTTTTCTTACACTTACAAATAATTGTAAATTATACACTTACTTTTAGTACTGCTAAATCACTTTCAGTAAAAGTGACATCGATACGTGTTATAAAAATTAAGTCCACTTCTATTTTGACAGATGTAGAACTATTTAAATTATCGCTACCTGCCCCAATTGAAAATGACATGTTTTTCAAGGTTCCATCATCTTCAAGGAAACAGTGCGCAGCGCTCAAAACCAAAAATGGAGAAATAGTACCTCCACCACATACTGTCTTGTACATGTCGGTATTATTGGATTTGCCCAAAATTGCAACGTGATATTTAAAATGTGTAATATTGGCATCTTCACCGCCAATAATTCTTTCCACTGTTAATGCCGACACTAGGATAAAAATAATGTATAACATTGAGATTTATACAAAATTATTATGAAATTAAATGACCAAATAAAATAAGAAAAGACATAGAACGAAGTAAACAACTATAGCGACAGTTGGTTTAGCCATGCATTCTAAAATAAAAAAAAATCATAAATTACTCTGTAGCTGATATTTTATATAAATCTCACTACTGAAAATTGATCTTCTAATTCTTCAAATGGAAAATCTAGAAATTTAAATTTTACTAGACCAAATTGATTTTGTAAATAAGACGCTAGTATTGCTAAATCGAATTCACTTACCAGAGTTCATCCGCTGATAAATTAAAATCACCAATAACATTAAACCTAATTTACAATGAAACATTTTTTGATTTAATGGTTAGAAATATAAAAATATTTTATTAGACTTCATAAATCCTTATGAATATGTCTATCTAACAATTGAAAATATGATAAACTGATTATATGTTAAAACATCACTTTAGTCAGTCATTCAAATTGAATAATTATCTCATTTACATATGAGAATAATCTTTAATATATATATATATATATATATATATATATATATATATATATATATATTATTTAACTTTAAATTTCTAATCAATAAAAATATTTTTAAAAAATTTTACACATGAACATTTTTTACTAAAAAGCAGCAAGTCAATGTATAGTTAGGAAAAGATCTTACGTGAATGCATGAAAAATTTCAATAATAGAAAAATTATTAATAAGAAATCACCTTTTTTGTACTAAAATTTGTCAAAATTCAAGAAGAAAAAAAAAGAAATTAAAACATAATTTATGCCATTTTGCTAATGGTATTTAAATTGAAACTTCAGACTAAAGATTAGAACCGAAGAGCACATCACTTCTAAAAGTATAAACGTGTGCGATGCTCTGTGTGGATATGCAATTACTATGTGTATTTTGATATGCAAAAGTATTCGACGCCTCGTTGAAAACAGCTCTTGGCTTTTTTAACGAGCTTATATAAAATTGTTGTACATTAATGTTAATTCTTTTCCTGGACTTGATTGAATTCATCCTTTATGGACTATTTAAAGGTTTAAATATTCTAAAGGGTTTAAATATTTAAATATAATTAATCAAATAATTATTAATAAAACAATTAGCTATTTTATTAATTTAATTCAGAATAGTCCACATAAGAACAATTTTTAATTTTTAATTTGACTATTTAAGGGGGAATTCTTTCATTGTAATGTTAATTACATTGCAACTTAGATGGTAGATCTAGCATTAATAATTGCAGATATATCTATAAACTTCTTTTTGCTCGATTGATTGTTTAATTTATTAATATATAAACAACTTTATAAATATCTGTATAAGTACATTATCAATTCTCAATATGGTTTTTATGTTGGTCGATCTATTAAAGATAATTTGAATCTGATTATAAAATGTGCTCTTAATATTTTAATAAAGCTAAGAGCTATAGATGTTGTTTGCTTATTCGTTACTTAGAAATATATGGATATACCAGTAGAGTTTACTAATTTTATTATATTTCGTTACTTAGAAAAGTGTGTGTGTGTGTGTGTGTGTGTGTGTGTGTGAATGGGATGTAGTACATATGTAAATATCACTGAAAATTGAATATTCTTAATTTGGCATCTAATAGACTTAATGCTAAATATGATATCGTATTTGGCTTCAAAATTATTAAATATACCATTAATTGTAATGAATTGTTTAAAAAATGTCAATCTTGTCTTCCAAATTATACGCCACTATTTGCAACATTATAAATAATACAAACAAATATATAATAAAGAAATGATACTAAAGAAGAAAAAACGAATAGCTCTTAAGTTCTTTTACGATTTTAAAAAAATTCATTAATGATTGCTTAAGCTTTTATGAAAGATGTCTTTAAAACGTTTATGGGATATTTAAATACCGGAAACTGAAATTCTTATGCATACCATGTATAAACAGGTGGTATAACTCAGCAATAAAAAAAAACCTCATCAAACAAATCTCTAAAAGAGACAGAAAATTGAATAAAATATATAACATTCCTTTAATATTTAACAAAAGCATATATTTTTTATTTCTGATTAAATATTTCGTATAAATATATAATAGTATTTTGAAAAATCAATAACTATCTTAATCTGAATTACTCTTCAAGACGTCTAATAATTGTTCGTGTAACCATGAGCTGTCTGGACAAATCATAGAATGACAATAATGCCATCATAAAATTACATTACATGCGGACGATTTCGGAATATCACTGTATCTGATAGAGGAGCATGATCCAGAATAGGTTGAATAAAATTGTTGTAATGGGATACCTTGGTATATACGGCTGGAATGTATGTATCGTCACATAAGATAGAACTCATGCTTTGAATGCCAACAATCGTATTATGAACGACGAGCGGAGTGCCACTGTCGCCCTGAAAAATAGAATGTTAAGCATACACCTAAGAAAATTGCAATATTTTCTTCTGCAGTTGGAAAATGTTTTCAATTCTTCACAATATTTATCTTATTCAAGAAACGTATAAATTGAACTTCACTATATATATATATATATATATATATATATATATATATATATATATATATATATATATTGCATGTAATCGCCAATTTGCACACTGAAAAAATATTTTCCGATATCAAGTAAATATTTACTTGTTCTGTATCAAGTAAATCATTTTCTTAAATTAAGAAAATATTCACTAGATTTAAGAGTACGTGATTTGATTCAAGTGAATTCTTCTTGCATTAAGTAAATACTTCCTTGATTTAAGAAGATGCTTTCTCAATTTAAAAAAATAATTTAAAATTAAAATGAACTCTCTTCTGACATAATACTCAGATATGACTTATGGTAATCCCTGTATATCCTGGAAGAACTCCTCCAAGTG
Organism: Sycobia sp. Sy_11; assembly: GCA_018907035.1. Classification (NCBI taxonomy): domain Eukaryota; kingdom Metazoa; phylum Arthropoda; class Insecta; order Hymenoptera; family Epichrysomallidae; genus Sycobia; species Sycobia sp. Sy_11. The sequence goes on from JACCIC010000004.1 coordinate 4,265,727, forward strand.
TGAATGCGAAGATCAAAAATATACGACATACATTTGGACATCTAATTATCAAATAATTAATCACGATAGTCGCTAAAAAACGATCCGATTTTATCGATTGCAATGATATTATGTACATTTTACTGGTTTTTAACAAGAAAGAAATTGTATTATGTATGTCGTAGCTTTGATCGTTATCACATTATCCATGAAAGAGTAAAAACTTTGCTACTTCGTTTATGGTTTCTAGATTATGACATAGATCATATCACTGTATTCCTATTAGGCAAGATATCTTCAAAAAGTTATTGAAAACATCTTTGAAAATCTCGATCTATTGTTATAGATTTTGGAATTTTTAAATATACAGCTTTTGTATTCGTAATACTCTCAAGTTTTTATCGGTTTTTCAAGAATTGTCTCACTTTTTATCTTTATGTATGAATTCATCCTTGTTTCACTACTCTTTTTATCATTCTATTTTGTGATCAATTAATCCTTTAGTTTTCTACATTTTCCATTATTCATGTACAAATACTTTAAATCGAGAAACCTATATTAAAGTTACAGCCGTTTACTCTTTTCTCTTGAACTGATTTTTTTTCTGTATCTTCCGTTAATTTTTATCTATTTTATTATTTGAATCATTTTTTTTGGATTTTTTAAATTTAATTTATTTAATTCTTTGAGGCTATTTTAGTTTTCATGTCTTTACTTTTCACTCAAAACGGATATGTTTTATTACTTTATCTAATATCGCTTTAAGAAAGATTTTAAGAGAGACAATGTATATTGTTAAAAATAATTTTTATTTAATTTTACATAATCCAAACAGAAATTATTTTTTAATTAAATCAATTATGATGAACTTACCAAACAAGTGCCTGCTTGATATCCAGGTGCAATTGGTAACATAAAACCACACATATGTCTCAGAGGATTAATTGGCATTAAGCTCGCACAGTCCTCTACAATTCTCACATAAGCAAAATATAACTGGAAATTTGAGCTTCCATTGACAATACGTTGAGTTCCATTTGACAAAAATTCAATATCAATCCAGTTAAAGCCAAATCCGGCTAATATACCCAGATTGACTTCAGGCATTATATCAGGATTCGGTAATTCCAGTGCGTTTAAATTAACATCAGAATCAATACCAAATCCATATTTTGTCTAGAAGAAAAAATATTTTATTTGTAAGGTTTTATGATCCTTTACAGTTTTATCTGCATATTTATTAAAAAAAATTATTGGTATTTCATTAAAAAACAATATACGAGGTGTGTTCACAAAGTATCAAGAATTTTTAAATTTCGCGGGTTTGGAGAGTCCGCCTGTATAACATTTTTTTTATTATGTTCGTACGCATGCCCCTGAAGTACGATAAAATATTCAGCAATATTCATTGCTTACTTTTTAAGTGGTAGCCGTTAACGTTAGACGTACTTGTTCGAGCTCGGCGATTTTTATTTGTCGAGCCTTTTTTGGTCTAGGCGATCCAGAATGCCTCCACTGGGACGATTGAGCCTTAGTTTCAACATCATATCCGAAAACCCATGTTTCGTCACCTGTTATAACACATTTTAGTAGTTCTGCATCGTTATTAACTTCATTTAGCGACTCCTGAGCAACTTCCATTCGCCCCTGTTTTTGTTCGAAATGCAACAATTTTGGAACAAATTTTGCTGCCACACGTTTCATATCCAAACTGATCCAAAAAAATTCCACGGCATGGGCCAACTGATATGCCAACATCGTCAGCGACTTCTCTAATTGTGATTCGGCTGTCGTTCATAACCATTTCTTTCACTTTTTTCACGTTTTCATCGGTTGTTGATGTGCTTGGGCGTCCGGGTCGTTTTCGCGGCCATCTGGGACACGCTTATACCACTTCTAAATCCTTGCTTTACTGATAGCAGACTCACCATATGCCTTTGTTAACATTTTACAAACTTCACTACACTTTTGTTTAATGCACATACATTTGGTATCATGCACACTACACTGGAACTTAATCTAATGTAGCCAGTTGCTTCGACATAAAAAACACCATATTTAGAGGTAACTTCCTTTAATATAATCTAAACGAAAATGCTGAATATACAAGCGTTGAAATACGATGTGCTCCTTCCAAAGGTCAGACAAGCAATCCTCTCATCGCCGTGCGGGGGCGGCACGTGGTGAACCTTTGGTGACGATTGATGCTCCGATTCAGATGTTGGTTGGAGGGGGGAATTCGGAAAAACCCGGGGTAAAACTCCCATTAGTCTTAACGACCCCTTGCATTACAGGTATACATCTGAATTGGAGCATCAACGATACTGTTTCACACAAAATACAAATATATATAAATAGGATTTATACATCCTGCCATAATGATAATAATCCGGAGTATTTACATAAAATATATACATTCGAAAAATATATTATTTTCATTTCAAATTATATATAAATCGGTTCGTACGGAACACTTTATTTAATTTTTTACGCAAAATTGAATACAAATTCTTTGCTCCTTTTTTTTACAAACGAAAATCGCCGAGCTCAAAAAACACGTCTAACGTTAAACTGCCACTTAAAAAGTAAGCAATGAATATTGCTGAAAATTTTATCGTCCTTCAGGGCATACATACCAACATAATAAAGAAAATTTTATACTAACGGACTCTCCAAACCCGCGACATTTAAAAATTTTCGTTACTTTTTGAACACACCTCGTATGCGCGAATGGTACATTCTAGATTTTTGGACAAAAACGAGGACATCACTTATAGTGTTACCAGACATCTGATTCTTAATTGCATGTATTTTTATCTTAGATGAGGAACCCATATCGAATTTAATTATATTTTAAAAATATTTATTTATCTTACATTTTAATCCGTTTCGTAAAAAATTTCAATATCAAATACTTAATGATCTTTTTATTTTGAAAATAACTTTGTAGTTAAATAGTACTTTTTGCATTTTAAAAATAACCGGAAACGAATTTTAAAGATAATTAATAAGCCGTTTAAGTAAAATTCCGTTATACCATAAACCTCAAATTTGTTTAATTTTTCATCCTTATACATGGTATTTAGTGGTATTATTGTTTACATTATTTAAACTTGAAAACAGTGTCCCTTATAGTTTTATGATAGTTCACTCAATGACCAGTCTCTTACTTGTACTTTACGATTGCACGGAATGACACTTTAATTCACTTGTCTCTACTCAAATCAAATTAAACTTATTCACTTAAAACATATTGAATTCAAGTCTGGTCGCACAACTCACTGATGATCCGGACGACATTTGAGCTCTGGCTCCTGACGATTCTCTTATTGGAAGAACAGTTAACACACTGCCTGAGTTCTCGTTCATAAAATTTTCCTTCAGTCGACTCTCAAGCCAATATTTTATTAAACAATAGGTCAAGCAATTTTTTAATCATTGACAAATTCATTATGTTCATTAAATTATAGCTATCCGAAAGTGCTTCACTTTAACATCAAGCGAATCATTGATTCTATAAATGCTCAAATCCTGTTGAAGAAATTTCCAGATGACAAGTCAACTAGAGCTAAGTTATACTAAGATTCGTTCAAACTGTTAAGTTCAAAACTGTTCCAATGAGTAAATAATTAAGAGACAGAGCTGAAATATCATCCGTATCGTTACCGATTGGATCGAAAAGTCGTGACTTGAATATCGATCTTTTTCAAGTGAGCAATGTCATTGATTCTTCCAACGTCAGTAACATGTCTCCCACATTTATCTTTATGAGAAATTCGAGTAATTCGATAATTGCTTTTTTCTTGCCACCCATGTGAGAAGAGGCGACTGAAGTGTCTGAATTCGATTGAAGTATCATTCAGTACGACCTTAAGTAAACGGTGTGGTGAGAGATTGACTACTAACTAAATTTTGATAGGAGACACTCTTTTCAACTTTAATGAATGCAAATAGTATTAGCCTTTGCACTTATCGAAGAAGATTTATGGTGATAGAACGTTACAATTTTCTATTTAAAGCGAAATTTTGCTTGGTTGGAAAATCTGAACAAGCAATAAAATATTAGAAATACTTTTATTTGATTTGTTTTTTAAAGCTTAAGTTATTATAGAATATAATTTTATGAAAGTATGAAATTTTTTCATTAATTTGATTTACCTTTACCACTGCTATGTCGCTATCTGTAGAAAGAATATCATTATATGCGAAATAAATTAAATGTACTTTCCTTCTAATACCAGCATTAGTATTTAAGTTATCGGTGCCTGCAGCAACAAGGAATGAGTACTCTTTTAGTGTTCCATCGGCTTGGAGGAAACAATGACCCGCGCTCAAGCTGAAATAATTCGCAATCAGCCCTGCGCCGCAAATTGAATAAGTAATGGTGCTTCGATTACGTAGGCCTACAATTTCAGCTTGATATTTAAAATCAACTTTACGTGCTTCGTAACCACCAACGATGGTTTCCGCTTTTAATAATACTGAAGCTGAAAATAGTAAAATAGAAGAAATAAAAATTGTTTATTATCGATATGATTTTTTTCCATCTTTATTTACAGCATTTAATGTCCAACTGTGAGATTGTAAAGATATACAAAATAATTTTTAAATATTTTTAATGCGAACATTTTTTAAAGCAAGCGCTTTATATTATACATAATGCCCGATTAAATGATAGAACATTTTATGGATATTTTATGACATTTTTTATATATTTCAAAACTAAAAATTGATATCGTATAAGTTTATAGTTTTGAAACAACTGCTAATAGCATAAGATGACATTCGTTATCACCGGATCTGTGTAAATTGTACTAAAAATATATTTTCTATTAAATAAATTAAATTTAATTGGATGAATGAAGATTTTAATTCAATTAACAGCACGATGATCCCTTCAAACAATAGAAATAATTCCATCTATAGTACTTCAATGTCAATATAACACCTTTAGGATGATTTTTCAGTTCGCTTAATGTAAAATTATAGTCAAAATTGCGGTAAAAATGAAAATGTACCTGATCAGTCATATTTCCATTATTTATATTGTTTTATACATAAGAACAACCAAACTTTATTATCAGTAATTTTGTTCTGAAAAAATTGCATTTTTAAAAAATGTATGTTATCTTATTATATTAATAATGAATAAAGTACTATAGATTATGATATCAGTATATAATTATTTAAGACCTCGTAAAATTTGTATAGAAGCTAATGATTTAATTCTTCTACTCAGTATCCCCCTCCTCTACCTCAGCAGTTATTTTCCTGAGACATTATTCAACAAATACTGATGGATTAATATTTTGCTTACCTGTTGTCTTACTTACATTATTAAATTTAAATAAATCGACAAATAATCGATCTTTACTTTTTAATTTCATAAAAATGCACACGATCAATTGCTCATAATATTCGGTTTTCCATCAGGTGGTTAAAGCATATATTAATTTAAATGTGATGCCGGCAGAGTTTATTCTAATATATTTTATACGATTTATTGGTGATAAGCTCAATATTCTCGTTAATATTTCTATATGAATAGCAATATTAGGTTAGAATTTCGAAGCTAAAAATTCGCGTGTACCAATAACTTTTACTGTATAGCATTGGTGCAAAATTTCTGAGTGTTTCAGAAATTGTTTATTTTCTTTTAGTATTTATTAATACTCATGTAGAATCGAAGCAGCTACGAATTAAGTCAATAATATGAAATTGTTCTGCCAATGCGAACAAAAATCTCGTACTGATTTGATTTGTATATTCCATTTATTCTATTATGTTTCACCACGCGTAGTAGCGAAACATATAGAACAATTGTGATCTGTATTTTTGATACCTGGTAATTTTCTTGAAATGTTTTGCTCCATTATAAATGTTATATTTTGTAAAGTAAAATTACTTACCACGACTTAACCCAAAATTACATAAAATTATAGAAAAAATTAAAACAGATTTACAGTTAAACATTATTATTTCGTTTAAATGCTAACAATCTGTAAAGAGTTACAGAATCTTTTCTATATATAGTAGCTATCATAATACTATTCATGTACGACATTAAAATGAAATACATTCCACAATAATAAAAAACATCTTACAATCTAGTTATTTATAATCGTATTTGCATATATGGCTGTTGTTATAGGAAATTAATTCAATTTTTCAAGTTGAGTGATGTTTGATTTCCATAGCGATAATAATATAGATAAACGAATTAAATTTTGTCAGACCGCATGCACGCATTTATACATATATGTATTTATATCTATACTCTATTGTTCTTTATGATATTGAAAGGAAGGTCTTGTAACAATGTTTTTTAGAAAAAAATAGGATAAAATATGATATTCATTAAGTGAATTTGTTAAGATATTTCTGTTCACTATATTTCTTCGATTATTAGAATCTTTTTCATATATTTTAATTAAGATACGAGACTCGAATAAAAAAGGCAAAAAAATTTCAACTTTATTGTTAATTTTGTCGTAATTAATACGTCTAATGGATATTTATTCATTGGAACTGAAGCAATGAAATACCAAATAAAAATATATACAAAAAACTATAACATATATATAATAAATAAACGTGCAACACGAAACTTTATTGTTATTTTTAATTTACTTATGCAAGGCTGATATATTTTTTACTTTATATAGTTATTGTTCACATTATGTATCAGTATTTTATGATTGTTTAAAGCTGCATAAATATAAAGTTTGGTATTATTTATTTATTATTAAAAAAAATTCAAAGCACTATACTATGACCTCGTTATACTAAATTTTTTAAAAAATATTAAATATATAAAAGGAGTACATTTTTATTTATTTAATTTTGGTTTTCTGTTTTTTTAGGTACGTTAGAACATTCCAATCATATCCATTCCGAGTATTGCACAGTGAGTAAAACCGTAAATTTATGTCATTTTAAACCAAAATTTTTGCTGCAGCGGCCGATTAACCAATCCCTTCTACTTTGAGCATATATATTAAATATAAGAATAAATTAGTGTCTTAGGTTTTTTTGATTTAATAGATCGTCCTGGTCTTCATTTTTAATTAATTGTCATATTCAGTACTAGTATTTTTGTCATAATATAAAGTAAATTATGAATACAAACAGTTGCATAGTTTCACATTTAAAGAATATTTCATTTGATACCTGCGTTTCGGTTATGGTGTCATACTGAAAGATCGAGACAAAATAATATTTTTTTCAGAATATCTACAGGTATAAAATATTTAGTTTGTTTGTCACGCTTCCAATGTATAATTTTCATACTTCCAATGCATAATATACTTAGACAAAGATAAAAATTCATTTATACATATAAAATTCTTGTAAATTATCCTTGTAAATATCGAATGTTTAAAAATATAAAACATTCATAAAATTTTTAAATCTAATATTAATATCTCTTATACTTTATATTAAAACAAAATAGTTTCATTATTTGAGTTACCTTCACTTGCTAATTGGATATTATTATTAAGACTTGGTCCTAAAAAATATAACATAATATTTTATTATTATAATACAGAATCAATAAATATGTTTTTAAACAATATTACATAATAAATGAAACAGAGAAAGAGAAAAAGAAAATATGTTATTTATTTTCGAAAATATTTGTAAATTTGTACATTTTGCTGATACGCATAAAACAGGTAATCAAAATTACAATAAATATCATTAAATTAAGAACTTAAAATATTCGATGATACTACAATACAAATTATAATAAAAAACTCAACATTATCTCATAATAATTCAACTAGTTTCAACATTTTCGTTGTTATATAGAAATAAATCTAACAACTATTCATATAGCTGTATAAGTCTTTTTATAGGCTTGGGTAAGCTCAATAAAAAAAAAAAAAAAAAAAAACTATTCATATATATTTACTTTAATACACCTATTCAAAGATTTGTTATTTCAGTATCACACTTTATATATTTCATCAATTTTCGTGTTTTGATATTAGAATTCTGTTAGTTTTGTCTGGAATTTCTGTCTGAATTTCAACATTATTTTCAATCATTCCACTACTAAAGAACGTTTTCTCTAATAAAGGGATATTACTGCAAATATTCAGTTAAGATTATTTATCGCGTTTTTTATGTTTTTGTGATTGCCACGTAATCATGAAAGCTATACCACTATGGTCAGGTCCATAACTTTTCCACTAGTTCCTTCATATTTTTCTTTTGTTGTTTTATTTTTAGAAGTATATTTTAGCTATCTTTATTAGTTCAAAAAATAACAGATCTAAAATTAAAAGTGAACATTTTATTAACTATACATTAAGTTCAAATTATAATTAAATATAACATTAAGTATTTTACATTTAGTAATTACTTTATACTTAATGTATTTAAAAATAGATACTTATATTTACATTCATTCTGTGACTGTTCTTGGCTAAAAAATATCTAGAAATATTGTTGGACCGTAATTCGTATTTAATTCTTCCTCGAACTTTTTCTTTTCTATAACATATTCATTGCAGAATACATCACATTTTTTGTGATCTATGGGTATCATTAATACGATTACATAAATTACATAATATCTTCGTTTATATATAAAAAAATATGGTTATGATACTTGCTTTATTCTTTTCAGAACCGCAATCTATATAATCTTTTCTTTTTAGATTATAGAAATAACAATATTACATATTTTATTTTTAGCTCATCAATATCTTCCTACAATATGAAATCATTGTCAGAAAAGAGTGTTTTTAGGGCTTAAAAATTGAATAATTCAATATAAATAATAGTTAAAATCAAATTAACTATTTAAAATCCACTCGTCTCTAACTCATAGGGTGATCAAACATTTTTGGTTGTCTCAACAGCTGAGAAGATTTACAATACGACTTCTAAGTTTAGTACCGTAAGCGAAATTATAATTCAGTCTCTAAGGGGATAGAGTACGCTTTATTACTATCAAGCGGAAATACTTGTTGTATCAAGCGATGGATAAGTGGGTGACAGAACATGTCAAAGTCCACGATGAATACTACCTCCAACGAGACTCTCTGATAATCTCGTTATACAGAAGATGTTCAAATGACTGACCTCATACTAGTCTGACCAAAACAGGATCCAAAGCAGTGACCCAAAATAGGAAACACTATGCTGCTCGTATCGTGTACGACCAACCGGCAAATTAGCTAGAAACCCGTGCGTTGCTCGGCGTTACCAGTATTGTAGAGAAGCGCCACTTACTCGATCATGTAAAGAACAGCCAAAAAATTTAAAACTTTGTTATGAGAAAGCACCGAATTCTAGCAGATAAAGCCAATAGATGAAACTCAAAATTGATGAAGATGTAGAATGAAATGTACATAGTCTATGGTAGAAACTAACCGATCATTGCATATGCTCAAACCAAATAAGTGGAGGGAAAAGTGAAAATCAAGGAATTCCGAGCATATAAACTTCCACAGATCCTGGTTATACCTATAACTGGCGTAAAGGAGTAAAGATAGATGGGAGAAATGATCCAATCATGACTTCAAGCAGAAACGAGGCTTCTCCCGTCTCTATCGTCTCGCGTATGCTCTGCGATTTCTACCATCGAGAATGAGTTCAATTGTCTGTGCAACCGAGTCCATAGCAGGTCCATAGTGATGCGCGTATCATGATTGTACGCTAGCCACATGAACTGTATAGTATACTTGTTTCCGTACCCTTGTTTGAACTCAGATGTATCTGAGTAGGCATCGATCATAGTATATGAGAAATGTTGGAATTCCCGAATCCGAGCACAGGTTACATTGGGTGCGCATTAGTTATCCCGTATCCGTAATTAAGTGTAAGTGTACAGTTTACTGGATACATGTAGAAGCATTACATAGCAGAATTGCCACTGTGCATTCAAAAAAAGCTTCGATTTGTTACATTCAAAGCACAATTTTCATAGTTTTGTATTTATTAGATAACATCTATTTTTATTAATATCATTCCTTTACTCCCTGTATTCCCTTCTAAACCATGCTAAAGTAAGTATAGCTCGGTTTCGTATCGGAGTTCAAGACCGATAAGAAGAAAAGATCGTATTAAAAAGTTGCAGCCCAAAACTAAGACAGCAAACATAACAATATTGGTCTTGGCAAGACTTCATCGTTTGTTCTATGTTATACTATATTATTTGAAAACTGTCATGAATTAGAACCTTTATATGTTATTTAACTATTGAAAATTATTACAAATCATAAATACTAGTAAAACATATAGTAAAACATCATTTATCCTTCACAATCACTTAAAATATCTAATTTGTAATGAATGACGCCAAAGAAGCATTAATGATTGGCCCAATTGTATTTTTGTTTTTTTAAATTGCTGAAAATTTAAGTATAATAAAAGGTAAAATAAAAATATTACAATAGCATCATAGTTATTTAATAAATATATGAAAAATTGTTTACAAAATGGTATATACTATCGGTACCCGTCTTTTAAAAGAAAAAAATTACTGTTTCTCGTTATTTTATTAGAATGTCTTGTCTTCAATCTTAAAAATAAAAGCAATATCTCTTTTATAAGGACAAATCCAAAATGCAAATATATTATGTTTAGTTTTATTCATTTCTGGACTCTGCGCCTGTGCTTTACAAAGCAGCGAATGCAGGTTTATTAAAATCTGAGAAATGTACCAGTTTCATATAATACAATTATTTTTATACACTTCATTTTTTTTATTTTTTGATATAATATTTTTTAATTGTATTATTTCATTGCCATTTTCTTGGCATAAAAAACTATTATTTATTAAAATAAACTTTTCGTCTTTCGAATCTTTATATAATATTTTAAGAAACAATCGCCCAATTTTCAAAATTAAAATCAATACTTTCTTGTCAAATCAAAAGCAAGGCAGGCTATCCCAAGAGTCATGCAAAACCAAGATAATACATTAACTAACAATACTTTTCTGATACCGAGACCAGATGTTATAAAATCTCGTCTTATTTTGATACTGGTGAAGCACTAATTACAGGTTTCTTTATTCTTCCAACAAATAAAGCAATATTTTATTATACTTAATATACGTAAGTAGAAAACAGTAATCACTGGATATTCAGTTGTCCTCTATGTTTTCCATCCATGTAAGAATTAAATTAAGTAAACTTGTTCTTCTCTATATATAAACTACTTTCTTAGTGTAAAAGGAATTCAATAATTTATTCGTCTGTGTCTCTTGAAAAATGGAATTTTAATTTACCAAAATTCTCTTGGCCGCAGTCGTTCCTCGAATAGGCGGTATGATATACATTAATAACTAGAAGTGATTCTCATGAAACGATTATACAATTATAACTTATCAAATTTATTTGATTATCAAATCATTTTTAATCCATGTATAATATATTAATAGCCTTATAATCCTATCCAGTAAAAAATACTGTTTTTAACTACATTACATACAGAATAGAATGTTTTTAGAGAGCATTAAGATATTGCATCTAGTAACATTTAATAATCTCTGGGAATATTAAATAAAATTTATAGATATTATATAATGAATCTCAATCTATATTTCTTGATGTATTTATTGATTTATTTATTGATTGATTGATTGATTGACTGATTGATTTATTTATTTATTTATTTATTTACATTGGCTAGACAGCTCTGTTACAATAAATACTTACATTGATAACAAGGCTCTGTCTGCCTTTTTTTAAATTGCCTTCAAAGAATTCAGTGTCATTGTGAATTGAATTTGACTCCAAGTTTAATCATTTATAATGTTATATGTGAAGACGTGCAACGAAAAAAATTGAGAAGTAATATGAGTCGGAAAAAATCTATAAAACGTTAATCATCGTTCTCAGAAATGCATTATGATTTATCGAAACCAAATTAAGCATCGAAATGTCTTTAATCACAGGTGGTAACGAACCCTCGCCTAGAACACTAATGAATTGATGGCTGAAAGCTAGTCTTTATGTTACACCGTGTTTTTATGTCTTTATGTATATATTTTCGAAAACATTTTGGTGAAAGGTATAAGAGAAATCGTAAGAAAACTGGTTTATCAGCATTTGAGTTTGTTTTTCAAAAGTAAATAAGTAATAGCTTAAAAAAAACTAATAAAGAAAATGACTAATAATGTTTATACTATGAATTCATATTACTATCAAATTTTTAGAAAATCGTCAAGATTTTATCGAATTATTACTTCTAGAAGAAAGTAACTTTGTCGATTACGCATGTATTGCTATAGTGAACGTCAAAGACTGCACAAATTTTAAATTATTTTAGTGAAATTTGCCGCTTTACTTGCCGGATAACAAATAGAAATATGATCTTCGATTATAATTTCATCCAGTAAAAATAAATTTACACAGCTCGATTACTGTTTCTGGGAGAGGCTTTTCAAATACATTGTATATTCACACATAAAATGCAAAAACAAATGTATATATAATTTTTTAAGTAGCTTACTATTTACAAAGTTTTTTTACTTTAATTACTTAGAGTCTATACCGAGATCTGTAACTAAGAGAGTATTACGTTGGATAAAGTTTCAAAAAATCCTCTACCTTTAATTTCTTTTAAATATTTTATAAATAGTTCTTTTATTCAATACATTATAATTTTCAAAGTTATTTTGGGTTTCACCATAGAATTACAATTTTCACTGAATTTTACTATGATTTTATTAACTCAAAAAATATAATTATACTCAAAATATAATTATACAAACTATTTATTAAGAAAATCAGAGGTGTGAATTTTTGAAAACTAGATCCATTAGGCCGTCCAAGCCTTTCAAAAAAATATAATTATTTACAAAACATCAACTTAAATAATAAATATCACTTTACAGTATGATTGCTTAATGCTGACTAATGTTTTGCAATCGTCAATTATAGGAATAGAAAACTTGCAACTATAATTGCGCGTATCTTATAGTACATACTTATTCTAATATATTTAAAACTTATATACGTTTTTACAAATTTACCATTGTGAATCTTGAAAAATACCTATACATTTTATACGGTGTATATATTGTAAACAATTGTAGAAATTTATCTAAACATCCAATGATGTTAATTACTTCTAAGGATTTTAAGATACTAATCCTTCTTGAAATCCGGTAGAATTATTCAATACTGAGTATTATTCAATACCAGCATGATCCTTCTCAAGCGTTGTATTGTCGATTATAAAATTTAACTGTTCTTGGCAAGGGATTTCCACTGAGAACAGAGATTATGAAGTGTATATAATACGATACCTTGGTATATACGCATCCGACAAATCTATGATCGCAATGCATATAGCTCATGCTGGTGATACCGACAACTTTATTATTAATAACAAGCGGGCTTCCACTATCTCCCTGAAATATATATGTAAAAATGACAAAGGAACCTATAATATTTATAAGTGCAATGCAAGATTCACCGTATTAATACTTACTAAGCAATTGCCAGTTGCTACATCTGGATTTATAGGAATCACTAAACCACACATTTGTTTTTGAGAAAAAATATCAATTAAGCAACGACTGTTATCCACAATTCTTACAAAACTGTATTTCATTTTTAGATCTGTATGACCATTAAGAATGTGTTGACTTCCATCATTTAAAATCTGAATTTCAACTGAATTATAGCCAAATCCAGCTACTACACCTTGATTACTTTCAAAAGAGTCGTAAGGTTCCGGTAAATCTAGGGCAGCTACAGTTGGTTCATAGCCAATGCCCAGTCCACGTGTTAACTACAAAAACAATAATACAATAATTAAGAAAGCTTTGGTTAACTAAAGAATTAACTGTATGCTGCTAAAATAGTCATGTTTTTTTATAGAGATTCATTGATTTTAATAATATGAATAATACAATAATATAATTTAAAATTACAAGACTGAAAGTGACTTAGATATAAAGACTTAAAATATGCAGAAAGTTAATTTATTTCATAATGATCTAGTAGAGTATTGTTGAAGATATATTTATTAAAACTAATGAAAATTATTAAAAATAAGAATAGAATGAGAGATATAAAGATAGACTGGAAAGTAAGCAAGAGAGAGAGAGAGAGAGAGAGAGACTTTCATCATACCCCTGGAACCAGATTCCAGTCATCGATTGGTCCAATCACCTGAGAGATGAAAATTTAAATTCAGCAGTGAATTAGCGTTGAAGAAAAGTAAAACTCCCAACGTCTGACCGGACTAAATTAAGAATTATTAAATTCTAAAATCTACTACGTTATAAAACACTTCTAGCTTTATTTTCTCCGGATTCCATTATTGATATTGACAGTAGTATCATCAGTCCATTGGGTTTCTCTTCTCTCTCTCTCTCTCTCTCTCTCTCTCTCTCTCTCTCTCTCTCTCTCTCTCTCTCTCTCTCTCTGCCTCTCTCTGTCTCTCGGTCTGTCTCTCTGTCTGTCTCTCCACAAGACTCAAGTGAATCTTCAACTCAAGATCTAACAAAGAATAAAACTGAGTAAAAAAAATATATCTTCTCACTCTAAATTCTATTTTCTATTCGGTCCTTTTCCTGATGAAGGTATGGCCCCTAGAAATCAGGGGCCTAAATTTCTTTATAATATTCGTAAAAGCCGATTCTCTAATTTTCTGGTATCTATTAAAGTGTGGATATAAAGATGGCAGAAATTGGAATTGTTCCAGACTATTGTGTTGTTAAACAATTGCTTCTTATGTTTTACTAATTCAGTCGCTATTTTTTTGATACTGAAGTACACTCATGATAATAGTTTGATAATATATCAATAAAATAGCTGTATCCATTATAAATAAAAATTTTATCAATCAAATGTTTGTAACAAAAATTTGCACTATACTTGGAACCTATTTAAAAAACTAAAACTATTTTAATTCAAGCAATGAAATGCGATTGAGATAATACGTTCCCCTTAGGTTAATTACATAATAAATAACGCAATGTCATCCATATCGTACATACAATGATAACAAAATACAATAGCGAATTATGTTTGAATAATATCGTTAGTAATTCAAATATCTATCAAAACGCGCTGAAGACAAGTATGTTCCACTAATAAAATTAAACGCGTAGTTTAAGTTTGTTCGAGTGTAACTCTCTAGTCAAAGATATGCGTATATATATTTTGTTTTCTTTTAATATATGCTATAATAATATATAAGTACTAATATCTTAAACTTTTTCAGCTATTTGCAATTCCGTTTGACATTTTTCAGTCTTATCAATATTATTTTAAGCATTGCTGTCAGATTTAATCTTAAATATGAAAAACTTCAATTTCTAACAGGGGTAATTAAATATCTAGAGGCCTACGATGGCTCGATCGCTAGAGCGAAGGACTAGTAACTTGGTGATCCGGTTCAAATCCCGGTCTCGGCCGATTGATACAGGCACCGCTGTAATTATTTACATACACATCGTAGACCTCTGTCGCTGATTAGCACCGATAATTGGAAGCATAAATAAAGCGACGTTAAATTACATAAAAAAAAAAAAATTTCTATATTAAACTAATACGGTTGGTTTATCATGATGTGTTAAACTCAAGTCATTTTGAACAGCTAACAATATTATGCATTCTCATTCTGAATTTATTTTCTATTCCTTTGCTCTACTTTATAAAATTTTATATATATGTCCAAATGTTGAGTACTCAGCTTTGTACCTTTACCACTGCTAAATCATTCTGAGCAAAACATCCACTATTATGTGCCAAGTAAATTGAATGGATTTTTATTTTGAAACTTTCCGAACTATTTAAATTGTCACCACCAGCGCCAATTGAAAACGATGCATTCTTTAATGTTCCATCACGTTCGATAAAACAATGACTAGCACTTAGTATGAAAAAATTGTCGATAATACCTCCGCCACAGGTTACAATATAAGTCATTCCTCTGTAATCATAGTTACTCAGTATAGCAACTTGATATTTAAAATAGTACTGGTGTGCTTCGTAGCCCCCGACTATAGTTTCTGTTCTGAATACTGAACCTGTAATGATAGAATATAAAATCTTATATCGTCTATCAAATGTATCTAAATAAGTAAATATTTGACATGAACGATTTCTATGTACATGATTTTTTTTCTTCGCATTTCAATTCAAACAAAATAAGTTTTTGTATGCATATCTGAATGTGTAATTCATTTAAATATAATTCATCAAGTGCTAAGCGAATATTTTAATAAAGCTCTTATTTCAAAACCTACAAATTTTTTTATTGATTTGATCTATAGAATAATAAAGATGCAAATTCCACAAATTTGATCATCTTCTTATTCAAAATAATCAAAAAAGATTTTATATTACGACATTATTGTTGAATATAGTGTAAATTTATATGGTAAAGCCGCTAAGAAAAAGTCGTACGGACAAACTGTATATTTGCGAAGAACAAAGGAAAAATCCAGCGTTGTCTATACTGAGACGTGCTACGGTCACCTCGACATTATTGTAGAACCTTAGTGAAGAGTCAGCAGCCGAGGAAGAGCTGCATTGTATAGTATGGACATTGTATTAATTAGTATTATTATATATACGGGATAAAAAGTTCTTTAGAATATACTACAATAGGTATAGTGTGTTGAATTCAATACTATTCACAAACATCTCCCGTTCACTGTTGGTTACTTAAATCACATTTACTAAATATGATAACATAGATATTGCCCTTCTAAAATGTATACAATTTTATATATTTAATTAAATTAATAATTCTATTGATAAATCAGTTCAAGAAAATCAGTTTGATTCAATTCAACAAACTTTCAACAAAGTTTTTGTTCTAGAACTAGATAAAATGTGATATCAGAAAGATGAGCATAGATAAATTGAG
The DNA here is from genome assembly GCA_018907035.1 of Sycobia sp. Sy_11. Lineage (NCBI taxonomy): Eukaryota > Metazoa > Arthropoda > Insecta > Hymenoptera > Epichrysomallidae > Sycobia > Sycobia sp. Sy_11. The sequence continues at coordinate 4,282,557 of JACCIC010000004.1, forward strand.
AGAGCACATTACAAGTAGGAGGTTAGACAATTAAGTAATGCGACAAAATTCAATAATCGAGTATATTTAAAAATTAAGATACATCTATGCGATCCCCTTCAAAGTAGTCCCCTCCTGCATCTATACACTTACTCGAGCAAATTTTACTGGCACGTTGTTACAAACTCATATTACTTCACTCATATTACGATAAGTACTACACTTATTCGCACGTTGCTACAAAACACTAAACAGCTGGCGAAGAAATGATCGTACAAGTGTTGTCAAGGTTTCAATCGAGAGAGTAGGGATCTACTATTAAGGTGGCGGAGTTACAGGTTCGCAGTATTACCACAGGCCGAGAAATAAAATTGATCACATTACTTAATTGTCTGACCTCGTATATATAATACGCATTAAAAATATATAATCTGCAAGTAATTATTGATATTGAATACATAGCTTTAATTTAGCTTTGTTAATAGGTGGAATGTTTTCTACTCTTAAAAAACTAATGTCGTCATCAAAATCAATCAGTAAATCATATCTATCTCCAGCATATCATTTCATTAGTTGCATTGTATAAAAGCAAAATTAGTAAAAATAATTGTATTTGTTTTCTCAACCAAAAGTTATAAGCTTTCAAGCTCGATTTTGGGCTAGAAAGTGCCACTTTTGGATCCAACCTCAATTAACCAAGAAATGCTAATCTAATTTTACGGACGTCTATGCAAATTCTATCATGAACATATCTATCAATAAACCAGATTAAATAGGTTAAGTGTACACTCGATTTAAACAAGAAAGAGAATGACATTACGAATATGTACATCACGCTGAATATTAGAAATAATTTAAGAGCATAATCATATTGGATCAATAGTTAGGGGGTCCTGATGAAATCAAATAGTCAACTTTGTTACAATATACAACAAAAGTAGTATATCGCAAAAAAATGGTTTTTCTTTTACGTAAAATATATTTTACGTTATAAGAGACGCGAAACTATGTATTATTCGGAATCAAAGATTCGATTGTTGCACATTTTCACTTTATTTTATTTTCACTTTACTTATATTTGTGATTTAATATTTTTACCTAATGACTTTTTTTGTTCTTCTAATGTGTATATGTTTTTTTCAATAGTTGTGCAAAACTATCCTGCGAATAATATCAATACAAATTGAAATATTTTCAACACAATCATTTGGTTTAATTATTCATACCGATGTAATTTCGGCAGGGATGTAAGACAAACTATATATGACACTGGGCCAGAAAATAAAATTTCTTGGTGAGCGGGATTTGACATCCGAGTCGAAGCTTAGGGCTCTGGCTAAGAGTCGTATATACTATTTTTTCGATTTCAAGTACAAGCAATGATGTAAAAAATACAAAAACAAAAAATTCTGTAATAAATGAATTATACGATCTTTTTTAATGTAATTTATTTATAGAACTCTCATTCTTAAATATTATTAAATAGGCTGTACGTTGTAAACATTATCGTATCATGCACTGTTACATATATTTATATATAATATTAATGCAAATAAGACTGCTCTATTATTAACTGCATTCCATTATCACGTTTTATAATTCTAATGCTATACATATTTATACGATACAAATTGTAAATGACGGTAATAATTTCCAATTATATTTTAATAGTTATCAAGCCAAAAGAATTATTTTATTCTCAATGTTCTCTTCAAATAAAGCTTTGTAAATATGTGAATATGTTTATGCACCAAAAAATGTATTCAATTTCTACATTATACATTACATTTATCGATCCTAATCTACTTACAATAAATATTCCATTGATTCATTAAAATCACAGACAAAACTAAAACTAATTTACAGTCAAACATCATATTTTTTTAAAATTTGAAAATATTAAAATTAATTAGCCTTGCCGAACCTTATATATACAATTTGTTACAATGATATCTTAACTTGAAGTTAATGAAATGGTAATCTTTTTGCTAAGTATTTATTCAAATAATATGTTTGAGCAAATGGTTATCGATACAAAAATTGCCTTTAATCATTCAATTATGGAAACTTTTACTCTAAAAACGTTTATTCTATCGCCGCAGTCGTAAAACACCATCTTTTATATTTCTACCAATGAAGTTTCTAAGTAGATCGATCACCCTCAGATTCAGATGTATGTTTATCAATAAGGTATTTTTAAGTTTAGTTAAGAGTAAAACGGAGATGAAAAGATTCCCCGTTGTTTCTGTTTTTTTCTTGAATAACAACTGTAAATGACTGTTTCTTTTTCTGGCAACTAATATATATTATGTTCAATAAGCTAATAGATTAGATATATAACAAACTAATTGAATGTCGATTGTAATCTGGGGGCTGTACAAAGAGATCTCAAGTTGTACAGGATTACAAAAACGCAAGAAACAAAAACTAAAAACTTTCTACCTGATGAATCCTTGACGGAACTGTGATTTTATTGATTGTATTTGTCTCGTTGAGATTTAATAACTTCGTATAACCGTAGAGACCTCAGTGTTTTGTAATGGCGTTGCCAGAATGGATAGTATTGCATTCTATTTTGAAGATAAGGATGAAGAACATATAAAAATATATACATGAGAAAATGTATTAATAGAAAAAACAAACTTGAATGGAATTTTGTTTTATTCTGTAAGCTACCGACTTTATAAGTTCGATAAAATTTTACTTCTATATTACACATAATGGAGTTGCTAAAAAATTATTTACATTTCGTAAAGAAAATACGTGAATATTAAACAGTCATTACTGAGAATTTAAAAAAAGAATACAATTGTGTATTAATAAAAAGTTAACAATTGTGCTTTTGTAGAAAATGTACATTTTTTCTTTATAAATAGAATTTTTTAGAGGACAAAAGTAAAAGGAAAAACTACTTCGTAATTAAATTTCTTGTGTAATTGCTTACAATAGTTTAATTATAAATATTAATTGGCTCATATTATTATACGGATTCGATAAAATTGATAGGACCTCAATTGGAGCTAAAAATGTACTCTGCGATTAAATACAGGAAATCGTATTTATTAAACAAAATAAGCTCATATTTGACATGGATTTACAAATGTATCTCAAGGTTAAATTCAAATGAAATTTTTTTATTTAATTCGAAAATTCAAGGTTATTATAAAATTGAACGCGGGAAGTCAAACAATTTTGTCTATACAGGTTTTGCAATTTAGGCCTGCCTCGCGAGCTATTTTAGTTGGTGTTTTGAAAGGATTGAAATTCTTTTGTTTTTTTTATTACTGTGTTGTTATCTTTTAAAGTTTAGTAGATTGGTTCAATCGTATATAAAAGTAGAATTCAGTGCACATAAGGAATATATTTTATATAATAGAAATGGTTTCTAGAAATTTCATAGATTTTCGAAACGAAAGTGTTAATATTTACAGTTAAAAAAAATTTTCCAAACGAAAGTGTTAATATTTACATCGCGAAATATGTATTTTCGGTACGAAAGATTTAACTAATATTTACATCGCAAAATAACAAGCATCAATTAAATTCTTTTGATTTTAGAGACACAATATTAAAGTAAGTAATAATTATTATTATTTGAATTGATAAAATTGATTTGTTTTAGGTATATTGAAAAAGTTTTTGAATCGAATTACAAAGAAAACTGGTTCCTAAAAATCGCCCAAAATATACGGTTTTTACATTAATAATGCTTGAGAATAGCCAAAATGTTTCTCAAAATTTAAATATCTATAATAGATCCGGAAATGTTTATCAAAAGGTGATTATGTACTCTTATTGCGCATAAATTCTGCAAGATATCGACAGAAAATAACCGATAGCTATCTTATTAAAACTGCGAATTAAGCAAATTAATAACAGTAGACTTTTATTTGATCCGATCAAATTAATTGTTAATCAGCATGGAAAATTTCGCATTAAGTAAACGTCGATGTGATGTGCGAATGATCGATCAGAAACAGAAATTCTACTATACTCTGCGAACAACAAACAACAAACAACAAATAACAAATGACAAATATTTTCTGATTTTACGATTTGGTAATAAAATAACAATTAAATAAAATTTTATTGATAATTGCGATACGCATAGTCGTATTGTTACCGGAAACCATTTAATTCTCTTGCCGATAGAATATTCAAACATTTACTTTAAAAATTAATGTTCTGTACATTATGCAAAGGAAGATGCGCTTGCTCATTTACGGAAGTCTGCAGGGAAAAAAGGTCGATCAAAACAAGGTCGATGTAAATTTTTTTTTTAGTAACACATGCTTTTAATATTTTAGCGTTGACCCCTTCTCTTGATGCTTTTATAATGCCACAAGCTAACATTCAAAATTCTATTGTGACATTCTATTATAGGCGAATATTACTTTTCAGTACATTAATTGTATATTTCGTTTATAGCTTACTTCTGTATTTTTTCCGCAATTCTTTTGTCGTTATTTTCGTGAATATTTTACGCAATGATGCAATTGTTAGGAATGTAAAGACCTTCAGCGCATTCGCCCGGGAAATTGAGATGAGTCCAGATATAGACAAGTGAAACTCGAAGACGTAACGTGACCATATAACTTTATTGTGATAATCATGAGTGGGAGACGAACGTACACGGATATCCATAGACAGGCGCGCAAAACGGTCGACAGACGTATTGACAGACGGCTGCCCACCTTGTGTCCGATCTTCACAGTAAGTGCATCGTTTGAACTTTTCACAATCTAGCCCCATAATCTTCTCGAATTTTCATAATTAAATTATTATCGCGTGTTGAAATTGCTTGTTAAATTCATTAATCTGGGCCTTGCCTGATGTCAACATTCATGGTGGCTAATTTATCAAATGAATAAAGGAATTTTAATTTCAAATATTCTATGTATAATGTATGAGATTTTTATCTTTCCATTACAAAAAAGTCCTTTACTTAATTGCGCAAATATCTACAGTTGATTACTAACTTTTATATTATTTAATTTGCTGATCTTGCATATCCTTGTAATTAAATTAATTCCAACCGACTGGAACAAGCAATCGTGTGACATTTATAAAAACGCGTCTTGGCTTTGTTAGATATTAGAAACGACTAAAATGACGCACTAAAATTAGAACGGCGAAACAAACTAATATACGTTGTTATTTTCAAAAAATATATAAAAATTTTCCTCTTCAATTTAAGCGGATTCATATATATATATTATGTGGTTTTTAATCAATTATTTTAGTAATACAATACAAAATTGTTAGTATAGATCATTCACTAACATATGTATAACCTTATTTATTAATAGTACTTTTAAATAAATAAATAAATTAATCGAAACATTAAGTAAAAATAGTAGAAAAATAAATAATTTTGATATTCGAAATTTTTGAAATCTTCGAAAAAAAATATTAAGCTATCTGTTGATTCTTGTTTCTTGTCAATCTCTTGTACATTTTATCCACATAAAGAGCTGAAGTCTTGAACCTACAATATCTCCAGTTCTAATAAAAATATTTAACTTCGGAAGTACTCAAACTGTTTATATTCTTAAAACATATTAATACAGAGAATTCCTATTGTTATTTAAAGTTAATTTTATATTTTTGAATTGCTTTTCATTTTGCAATGATAATATTAAAATTTTCATTTAAATAACTGTTGAAATGTAAAGGAAAATTTATACATTAAAAAAAATTATTCTTGTAATTTAATCACCAAGTTTATCATTTTCATGTTAAACTTCATATTTAGATAAAATAATAATTTGTAATTTGCTAATAAATTAAAAAATATGTTCCAACAGATTTCAGCATCTTTACATTGAAAGTATAATTCAACAGATTTTCAAAACAAATTAGTCAAATATTTATTTGATTTCTACTGGACTTTTTATAGAACTAGTACAAGAGCGAAAGGGAGTGGAAGAATAATTTGGCAGAGCGTAGCAGCTGTAGAGGGCAAAAAAATAAAATAGCGCAATATTAACATGATATAAAAAGTAAAAGATTGATATAAGGATTTCTTTAATCTTTGAAAATTAAAGAAGGTCTCATAAGGCGCGAACATAGCCTTAGAATCAGTTCGCTTCGCTGAGAACGGGAGATATGATAACATATGCTCTTGATCAATGGCAAAAGTTTAATGGTATTGGATAGCTTATTTCTAGTTGGTAAAAGTCTGCTGCCAATCTTTCTTTTTTGTTTTGTTAAATTGTTTTTTCCTCTAATAAGAATTTTTAATTCTCCGATGGACCGAGAAATAAAAATTAATTGAAGAGATCAGATCTAAAGATAAGCCTGAATTTTAAGAAATTGGTTACTCTAACAAATCTAATTCTCCTGAACTTCAATTAGGAACTAGGAAAAGGCTGCAAATTTTCTAATCTAATTCTGTGATAATTCCATTTGAACTTTTTAACTAGGATGTTGATTTCTTTTCTGAAAACTATTTGAAAAATAGAAGAAGCAGTTTAAGAAAAATTGGTTTGGTCGAAACTAACTTGAAGTTCAAAATCATTAGCACAGATAAGTACCCTTACAATGCTAAATAACTCTTGCCTGAACGATTTTATTACAGCTTGTTTATTTAGTTAGACATGCTTAGCGAAGATTATTTCTTCAATTGAGGTTCCGATCCTTATTGATATTTCTATAAGTACATTGATTTTTCTATCTACCTCGCCTTATTATCTCCAATAGCCCAACTTCGCCTCTAATTCACTTAGGCTTCTTATCTATAAAGCGGGGAAAACCCATCAAACTCAGTGGAACAAATAGGAACTAAAAAAATTAGTTGCGGAAATTGTTCGCTATCCATGCCACAGATGCACATTATACTGCGATTATCTATTTATAACAATATGTAGTTACAACGAATGTTGAGCTCAAGCTATAGCTCCGTCAATAAAAGAAGGCGATGGGGTCCTCATAGCAATTAAAATATAGCAATTTATATGTGTATGTATTCTATTTTAGGTCATCCATTTAATCAATCAATTTGAGTATTTTTGGTCTTAGTAATGCTGATCCTATAAACAGTGATCATAATATACGCAGCAATTTTGTCTCTAAAATGAAGAAGAGTACGCATTTTTAAAAGTAGTACACACTTTTTTAAAAAATTGTAATCTGAAATTATAATTGTAATCTTATATATGTATATGTATATGTGCATGTATATGTATGTATATGTATATGAAATCTTTGTAGCAGAATAATCTCTTTTAAGAGATTAAAACTGCATAAATAAATAAAAAATAATAAAAAAATGAAGAAGACGATATATATGAGACGTTCAAGTTTGCTTGTATAGATTTGGTTTTTATCTTCCTTTCAATTTGTTTGTATATCTTATATCTAATGGTATTTTCTGTCTTTGTTTATTTACAATTTATGAGAAACAAACGCACTAATCAGGCATTGCCACAGTACCGATACTGCTTATAAAATCATCACTTATGTGTGACAATATATGAGTGATGGTAATAGTTAAAAAACTCAAATAGCAATTATTATAATGTAGGAAACAAGCATTCATAACTAAAAATGAATCGTTAAAATATAATCGTTTTAAGTTTTTTTAATTTTCTATTTTTTCCATTTTTTAATTCATATTTTTAATTACATATATAAAATACTTAGCCTAGATGTTAAACTACACTATATATTAAAATACGTTTAACTTTCTATCTTTCGTACATGAAAGATATAATGAAATTTTATTATTTTTTTATAATGATACCATAGTAGATAAATTAGCAGTAGATCACTATTCATACTCTTGAAGAAATTTATTTCATTCCTCATTGAAGGAATACCATAAAAATTTTCGAAACTTATTGAATTCGATATACGGTAAATATATGGGTTAGATTACATGTCGTCGATTTCGAAATACAATTCCATTTGGCTGTCGGTTTCCACCCACGATTGTTTCTATGAAATCTACATGATTCGTAACATTGGTATATACTCCTCCGCTAAGTGCATCATTGCAATGTTTGGAAATGATGCTTACAATACCCACAAGTTTATTTTGAATAACTAATGGACTGCCATCATCACCCTATAATTAAATACTATTAGAGAATCGCAAGCAAAATAATATTTTGAGATTGAAAAAAATTCAATAGTAAATACATTTTCGATAAGTGTATCTATAAGAAATATAATCTATCAGAAGCGATCACGACTAGGAAACAGCCAATTAATGTAAGTCTCTTCTGTATATGCAATATTTTTCAGTTAATTTTTAAGGTCCCAATGATTCTAGTTTAAAGACTTCGTTTAGATATGTACTTCATTCCGAAAGAAATCCAGTAAATGCTCTTGTACAGAAATTTCAAAAGTGTTTTTTCCTTAGTTATAATATCTTTATACACATTAGCATAAGTATAAATAGATACAACGTGATTCGTGGTAACCATGAAGCGATACCTATGCTAACGCTTGTAATTTCGGCTGAATAAATTCTCTATTCAAAAACGTTCTTAAATTCTGTCTGCTTGTAAACAACTAAGTACATTCTACGGTCAGCGATAAGGTACAGGGCGATTAAGTATTGATTCAGTATGAAAGCTTATGAATAATCCACGATGCCACTAGTACTTGTTCGACAGATATTTGGAAATGGCTCTGAATGATTATAAGGTACAATGGGTGATTATAAAATACGTCATTATAGATAGTGAGAAAAGATATCCTTCAACCGTTCCCATTCTTCTCTTTAGAAGGTCGCTACCAACAACATTTTATTATCAATGAGCTAATGTGCTCCAGAATCAATGAAGGAACTATAACGATCCGCTTAACGTCTGCGAAAACTAAATTCCATTCTAAGTTTCTATCCGAACTGAAGTCAATAGCTTTGAGTTCATTGTCATAGATATTAACTGACATTTATTTTGCAAATGCAAGCTTATATTTGAATGTTCTTCACTAGTCGTTTAATACAAAAGTTTATGCAAAAAATTACACATTTCTATGATCGTGTTTATTAGGAAAGGGGCATTGATATATTACATAGATGGCCAATGCTAGATGCATTAAAAAGAAACGTATGCTTTTGGTTTCGGTTTGAATGAAATAGCTTAATTGACGAAAGTTTGAACGAGTTTGAACAAGTTTGAAACCAGTTTGAACGAAATAGCTGAAAAATAGCTTAATAGACTAACGAATAATATGTTATAGTACATTAAAAAATGGGCTGTTAAAGTTATCAGTGTATAAATTATTTTGAAGTTTATAAATTATTTGTTAAGACTAAAATATACTCACTCTACATATACCTGCCGTTGCTCTTGGAACTATCGGTATCATCGTACCGCATATGTGATTTGGATAATAAACAGAATCAAAGGTTTTATGACAATGCCCGTTATTCACAATTCTTACATATCCATATTGCAGGATCAAATCAGTTGTCCCGTTAACACTAGTAGAGGTCGAAGTACTTTCAATATCTATCTTATTGTATCCAATTCCACTTACAACTCCAACCTCAAACTCAAATGATTCGCTCGATTTTGGTAAATTTAGTACATCGACGGGAAAGTCGGGGCCAATAGTAAGTCCATATTTTAGCTTCAAAATAATAATTTTCATTGACACACACACACACACACACACGCGCGCGCGCGCGTGTGTGTGTGTGTGTGTGTACAAATTATATAATTCTTTTTTTACTTTTTACACCACTATTAGATTTTATATTATTACATAATAATAGTAAATCATCGAAAATAACTATGTGGAATTTCACCCAAAAAGTCGCTTTCAATAACTATTATATTCATAGCCCATACCTGTGACCTGATAAATTTAAATTAATTATAACAACTAATTAAAGACTTTACAGATATAGGTATTTTAGATATTTTTGAAAGATTGAGATTAGTGCAGTGAAATAGGAAATCATTGATATGAATATGAAAATAATATTAAAATCTCAATACCGATAATTTCGAAAGTTACGAAATTGAATTACAAAATAATACAAATCATTTTTAGATATAAATCGTGGTTATGAACAGCTTACCTTTACTACAGCAATGTCACTTTCAGTAAAAGATACATCGATATATTTTAAATAGATTAAGTGAACTTTGATAGTAATGTGAGATTGTTTACTGAAATTTATGACACCTGCCTCAACTGTATATGAGAAATTCTTTAATCCGCCATTATAATCAACGAAGCAGTGCGCAGCGGATACTACGTAGAACTCAGCAATAATAGCTCCGTTGCAGATTATAATATTATCATTGCTAAAATTATGTTTTCCCGAAATGACAGCTTGATACTTAAAATTTTGATTTCTGCTTACTTCATAACCTCCAACGATACCTTCCAAATTAAATGTTGACACTGGAATGAATATTTTGATATTATTTTCAAAATGCTCTGAATTGGAAGAAAGATATTTTTTAGATTGGACTATATGAATCAATTCCGATCAAGTTAAACGGAGACAATAAATACATTTCAACCTTTATAAAACTGTCAAGTATACACAACTGTTTAAAAATTAAATGTACTTCGAAGAAGTTACATGTATATAATCTTGATGTCTACAATGACTACATTGCTAAAGCGAAGGACTAGTAATTAGGTAGTTTGAGTTCAAGTCTCGGTTTTAATCAAGTGACACATGCCCTTCTATAAAAATTTATATGTGATTTGTTTACAAACACATTATATGTGTTTTTTTTTAGGTAAATATATGTAGATAGCTTACCATCATTAATCCACTGATTAATCAAAATTACAAAAAGAGATGCAATTAAGTTAAAATAAAACATTTTTTTTCTTTTTAAAGTTTCATCAAAACAACTACTAATTTACAAAATATTCTTATTCCGTACTCTATATATATATATGCATATGTATCTATATAATATAGTAGATATATATATATATATATATATATATATATATATATATATATATATATAAATTACAGTTATATTGAATTAAATTGAATTAATGTCTAGACCGATCTCTGTTATGCAAAGTATATATAAATAATCTGAAGAGTCTTGTAAACTAGTAAAAATAATTTTCATAAAAATCATTATTTTTGAACTAAAAAATAAATTAATATTTTAATGCTGTGCATACCCTATATGATGAGTTTAATTATTGTTCGCCATCGTGTCGCCGTTTACGGCCTAATTTTACTTATCATTTGTACATTGAAAAATTCATAGGGCGCCTAATATACTAGAAAAAAACTTACAGCGTTAGAATAGAAGCTATTTGAATTTAGAACCACTGTTCTATACATATTTCGAATATTGGTGTTACACTTCTCTTTCTCATGACGATAACAATAGTAAACAGCACTTCTGCGATAATGTTCACACGACGGCTACTATTTTATTTATCGGGTCTCAAACTAATACGGTCCAAGATTAGAATGGTATTTATACAGTTACGTATGTAGCTAGAACGACAGTTGTCTCATAGGCTCAGTGAGCTCAAATTTTGAAATTCTGATGGTATCTCTTCTTTTTCAGATGAAAGCAATAAAATTTAATGTTATAATGTAAAAAAATGTTCATCCAAGCGTGTCGTAGTTTCATTAAATCGAAAGAATGTCGCGTATAGATTATTAAATCTTTAAACTTGCTGGAAATTATTAACTTCAAAGAACGATAGATCGCGTTGTCATCGCTAATTGTAAGTTTTTCTACAGATACAATTAGGCCAGTAGAAATTTGATTTAAATTTATTAAAAACATCTTCATGACATTATCCATATTTAGGTAGCACTTTCACTTTCGTTTAGTAATTTTTTTAGCAATAAATAATAATAGTGTTCATTCTCATCATTTCTGAAGTGTATTATGCGTAAGTGTAAGTGCGAGCTTCACAACTGTATTTCTAAATGTAATACTTTTGGTTCAATTTGTCAATACCGTGCGGTTTCTGTTATACCGCTCCAATTTTTGTATTAACATAAATTGTGTATTAACATTAAAGTAATATTTTTTCAAGTAGATGCTACGTTTGTCTAGTCTGAAAAAAACAAGTATAACTTTCTAGTTCAGATGCTGTTTCGCATTCTACTAGCATGATCCATCGTCTTTATATTTTTCGGTGCGCATAAAATTTTGCTCATCATCAGTCTTCATAAGAACCACACAATTAATAACGATTCCTAAATTGACTGCATTATCTAGAATTTACCAAATATATTATTCCATATGCAATGCAATGCAATGCATTAGCTGCATTGCCATGTAAGAAGGGAAAATCGTTGTTTCATCGGTTTCTGTATTATGAGGTAATGAATCGACCCAAGAGTCGATGAAAAAGATAGTGAAATTGAACGATTTACAATCAGGATTGTTTAGAAATTCTTTATATTCAATAAATCTAGATAAATCTAAATTCAACGTAAGTCGCAGATCATATGAAGATGCTCTAAAGAAAATGATTTGCTCTAATGAGGAGGATATCTATAAAGAAGTTAATTTTGAGCCTAAAGACAAATTATTTTATGTACAAAGCATTGAAAGTTTAGATAATCGTTAGAATTATTGGATTGTTGTGGAAGCTGACTATGTCATAAAATAATAACAAAGTGTGCAATAAAGAAAAGAAAAGTTTTTACTGGTTAATTAGAAATTAATGACTAAGTCATGAAAAACAAATTCTTCTACATATATCCGTAGCAAATACTTTTATATTTTTCATCACAATTCATAATGTGTTCATCCACAACAACATATTTTTGAAAGTATATGCGTAAATTCTCGTCGAAAGATTTGCAGTATTATATTATTAAAAAAATGTTTAACACGGTACCGCAGCTAAAGAGAAATTATTTATTTTGTCGTTGGCTTCCCTATCGGTTATTTTACTTGTCTTGAAAATATGGTTGCTGTTTGACAGTTTGTTGTTTATATCCAGATACTCTATCACTCTCAATTTAATTGATAGTACTTACGTAACTATGAATATTTCATAATAGCTATTATAAAACGTATATATGCGTAAATTTTTTTTATATTTGAACAGCGATACTTTTAAAAATTGATTGATATTTTCTTTTTAATACTATTTTTGAGTTCAATGTATTAGCTAGCTACATTCTATTGAACTCGTAGGGAAAATTTGTTAAAAACATCTTAAACTTTACACGTGAATCCGGTTATATTTTCATGTCGCGTGTTCTATTGTTTAAATATTATTAAAAATTATATTTACCTTTTCATTGTACCATTACTTTTATCATCACTGTATCAATTATATCGATGATCTAATTTATTACTTCATTAATAAATTCCAAACAATACTTAGTCATTTAGTCTATTATATATATACGTCCTTAAATTTTTTGTAAAGTGCAAAATCTCAAAATGGAAATAGCTTTTCTTGCTCCGGATTTCTGCGGCTTGGTTTTAATCGAGTTAAAAGAAATCTTTTATTAGAAGTTTAAATTATCTGATTATGATTAATAATTATTAGCTACTATTACAATACTGTTTTAACATATGAATATGCAAAATATATGATTCTTACCGTACCAAATACGCATTTAAGATCTATTACGAATAGCCATCGATGCCCTTTCGCATATATTGAATCAAATAAATCAGGGATTATTTGTAGGTATCTTACTCATTATTGTATTTTATTTATTGAACATTTTCAGCTTAATTACATGTATTTTCTAATTGCGTTAATCATTTTCTAATATCTTTCGCATTTATACTTACGTTTTTTTTTCAACGTCTGGAGATTTTGTCGTATAATAATTTTTTGAGCTCTGTCAGGACTAATTTATATATACGTACATGAAAGACAACATAAGTTTACACTATAAATAAACATTTATTTAGTTATTTAGTTATTCACGGCTTTGCTATTATAAAAAATTAACATAAAATTCATAGTAATCTTGTGTGGAAATATTAAGTTTATTAATTTACTTTACAGTGTCAAATGTTAAAAATAAGATTCACATATAGACCCATTACGTTAATGTTTATATTCGGTTTGAGGCTGTTGACTAAAGTCGCCGTTTAGAATCAATTAAATACTTTTTCTATTTGCTTTTGTCTTTTGTATATAATATCGTGTAATAAAGATTTATTTTCAGTTTCATTATATCATCCTCACTGTTTTCATATATAATTTTCATGTCATCTTCAATACCACCCCAATTCTTCAATCTTACCTTATTAATTCGTTTATTCAGTTTTTCCAGTTCAGCGTTGTAAAAACACGTCTGTGCTTTATTCTCATTACTACGTAACCATTAGTTTGTTTTCTCTTTCTTGTATTTACTCATAAAATAATGAACAAACCACGAATTATAATTAAGAAGAGCATATCTTATACTACGTATATACAATTATAATTCCTTTTAAATGAAAGTCAATCGTCACTAGAAGTATTTGAACATTCATTTTATTTGGATGTATTTGTGGTATGTATTACATAAAAGGTGAACGAGCCGCTATATCAAGAAAAAAATAAAACATAGAGTATGTAAATGTCTTAAGTCAATAGTACACTTTTTTCCTACTTAAAAATACAACTTCAGCATATTTCGTTTTTTATTAAAATACTTATTAAAGTCGTGATTTTTTACATCCACTTTTAAGTGATTAATAATGCGCGAGAACAATTGTTGTTTTACCTCTGGTAGTCTTATTTTTATTAATGTTACTATAGAAAAATATTTAATTATTTTATTATCATATTAATTATGATACCTAATTTGCCTTCTTGAAAACATTACTACGACTTGCAGACGTTCTTAATTATTCTGATATTAGTCCGATGTAAGTCCTCAAAACAAATGCAGAAAAACAGTTTCAACCAAGAACGAATTTATACTGCAAATATACATGCGTTATATTATCTTGTGATAATGCATTAAAAATTAGTAAATAAGAAATTTTACATTTCACATTTTTAAACGGTATATCGAGCTGAAAAACCAAGTTTGGCAAACGAAGCAAGCAATATTTCCAATTTTATAAGTTGTATTCATTTTTAAAATAAATATTACCCATCTTTACAACTTTTTGAATATCGAGAATTATCAATCTTAAGATAATATTAAAATCTAATCTGCTAACAAAATTACAGAAAACGGTGAAAGCATAACGTATTCATTAAAATTAAATTTGAAACAACTACTGGAATCACATATAAATTAATTCAAGTATTGATTATTATCAATGTATATACTCTGTAAATCCCATCAGTGATTGTATTTTCACTCAAATAAAATTAAGTCAGGAGTAAGAAAAATATACCAAAATTAATTTTTGGTATTTTAACTGCACGCCATAAGTGCTATATAACGGAATATTGATTTGAAATGAAGTTTCTCAGCAATGATAATATTATGGATGCTTTCTGTATTAGTTATCAATATATTTTTTACGTAATTTCCTCTAGGTATTTGAATATATAAGATAAACGTATGCACAAATGATTATCTAACGACTGCAAAATCATATTAAGCAAGTTTTAAACAGTTTGTTATTTTAAACAGATATTTATTTTAAACAGATTATATGTTAAATGACAATTTTAATATGAGCATTCACTTAAATAATCATATTGTTACTTCATGAATAACTAAATAACTAAAAAAATATCTTATTATTGCCTGAAAAATTAAATTATAGTAAGATATGCTACATAATTGCCATAGATAGAAAGTCTAAAAGTCATGGATTTCTTTCCATTCTAGTTTATCAATTTCATAGCATGAATTAAAGTAAAGTACGTTTCAGAATGTCCTTGATAACATAAATACATGCTAGAGTTTCTTCACGTAAATGGTGCATTATTTCCATTTAGTCAGTCAATTATTCCGATGAAGCAACTTGATTCGTGACAAATGTCTTCAATAAAAGTTGTTATTTTTATCATGATTTTCAGTCATTTGAAGATCAACTCAACAATGTTCCACATACTATAAAATACGGTGGAATTCCAATGGACATCCAAGGGTAATCCAAGATTAAAGAGTATTTAAATGCATGCATCTGTTCAATTAGTCTGGCGATATCAGCATCTGTCGAATTGGGAATGGCATGGATGGACAAGGTCATATTGAAGATAAACACTCGCTACAACTCCTTCCGGAAGGCGAACATCTTTACATTGTTCATTTGTCGATTCAAGCATCGCTAAACTGATTTCACAGGCGGATCCGTTAAAACTCTCTATTTAATCTTGGAATAATTTTCAGATGATCATTGGAAATCATGAAGCATATTATGATATTTTAAACGGCATATTTCAAGCATAAAAATGGTGTTCCTATTGAATAAAATTAAGTTCCATTTCAAATGATTTTCAATATAAAGATAAGGATAAAATAAATATAAAGATAAGGATAAAATCGTTCTAATCATTCAATCGAGTAAATATATCGATGTGTTCAATTATAATGGATCACCCTTTATACATCTAAGCATAGGCGTGAATTTTCATAATTTTTTTCTTCTCAAGTTTATTCGCTAAATTGGACTGAACAAAGGTATCGATCAAATGATTAAATTTCATAGAGTAACATATACAAATTGAATATCAATTAGAAGTAATTGCGATTTCCCAATAGTCATCCTAAGTATTTGAACATTTATGACAGTATATATCTCCGATTGCGGTATATAGTCGTATTTTGTTCCGGATGTCCCTCCAAGACTGTTCGTATGAAGTCTACAAATCCTGACATGCTAGTATAAATAGCTCCAGTACTTACGTCGTCGCAATTGAGAGAGCTCAAACTTACAACACCGACTATTTTATTTCCAATCACAAGTGGATTACCACCGTCACCCTAAAAAAAATATAAGTAAAAGATTTTATAAAAAATATATAACAAAACGCATTACAACGCAATGGTAACACATTTAATGAGACTTTTGGAGCTTAAGATCAATACTATATCCGTTCAGATGATCCATTAAGATACTGAATTAATGTAATGTTAACTCCAATTACTATAGTAAAATTTTCTAAATCAGATGTTTAATGAAAGCAATTGAAACTGAACAATTCATCTGGCATGATTCTGCTAGCAATTTTCTTGTAGGTGACCGGAGTCAGCGTGAATTGTTGTTATCTGATCAAGACCGTTTGGATTAACAGCGTCAAAAAAACAAATATAGGCAATCAAACTCTCGCTTGATCATATAGAGATACCTTTATGCATGTCGTACTTCCATATTTTTAACCAATTATCATCAATCTATAATAATCATAATCACCATTCTCAAAAACTTGAGTAAAAAAATGTTTAAGAACATCTGAAGTACGTTTTCGAAAAATTTGGTCTGAATTCTTGTTAGAATGAACGAAAAGCAATATATAATTTATGAGTGGAAAGTTGAATGTGAATATGAATAAATTTTATATTGATATTTTATAATTTTTTAATAACGATTATGGACTTCGTTATATGAAACTGCAAGAAAGTACTACTATTGAGGCATGATTAATATAGAATATTAACATAATCAAAAAATGGAAGAGAATAATCGATTTGATAATAGATTTTAAAGTAAGAAATTATCATGGGAATACAGAGAATTGAACACTAGGAATGCCTTATCTTACTGATTTATGGTATTTGACTATTTTGAATAGACATGTAATATTGTATTCGTTTCATTACTTCTGCGACAAAAGAAATTTTTGAATTTTTTATGTCGTGATATCAATAAAATACATTATAGAATTTCAAGAGGTTACATAAGATGATATTGAAAAATAATAAGAAAACTCACTATACAGACACCTGCATTGTGCATCCTTGGCAATATGGGAACCATCAAACCACAAATCTGACTATTAGTTGCAATAAATGGATAAGTACTCAAGCATTGTTCTATAGGTAGTATTCTGACATATCCATATTTTAATTTTAAATCTGTGTTTCCAGAAATTACAATCTCGTTGTTAGTTTCTGGTATCCTGGAAAGTTGAATCCTAGTATATCCAAATCCCGATGTTTTTCCAACTTGGTTTTGGAACGTTTCATCCAATGTCGGTAATGATAATGCCGCAACAGCAGGATTAATACGAATACCTATTCCATATTTTAGCTAGAAAAGATGATATCTTTTTAGTTACATTCTCTTCTTCCTTAATTACATTTTATATTAATGTAGTATCTTTAAAAAAATAGATAATTATATGTAGTACCTTGTAAAATTACTTTATATCCCGTGAAAATAATAAAACTAAACAAATTTATCAATAAATGAATGAGCAGAAGCATTTAGTATGCTTGAAGGGAAATGAAAGCGTTAACAAAAACTCGAGCTTACCTTCGCTATTGCGATGTCGTACGCCCTATGATGAGTGTGAGTGTGTTTTATGTAAATATAACGAACTTTTCTACTGATGCCGTTCGTCATATCATTCAAATCGTCGCTGGCTACTTTAATTAGGAACGTAAGATCCCTTAGGTCGCCGCCGACCTCGACGAAACAGTGGGCAGCGGTCAATACGTGGAAATTCGAAATGATCCCTCCGCCGCAGATCATGTTGTAAGTGTAGCTGTAATTTCGCTTGCCTAGAATTGCGGCTTGATACTTGAAATTGGTGATATTTCCCTCGTAACCATCGACAATAGTCTCCGCCCGCAATTCCGATGCTAAAATAAATAATAATAATCAATATTTATGTTACTTTGTTTCATACAAAGTTTTTAATTAGCTGAACTTTAACGTCGGGCCGACTGCTCCTTTATAATAATTGGATAAAAAGTACGGTGTTTTAAAAATAAATTATACATAAAAAATATATTACTTTAAAATTTATTTTGAAAAGTATAATTTGTGATCTTAATTTCCTTATTTCCACACTGCTTGATGCAAAAGCGATGTAAAATTGATATAAATAAAGTGCATGGATAATTAAAATGTGAAATAATACATGTATATATCAGAATTTTGGGTCTTTGACTAACTAAAACAATGTTGGCTATTAAATTATTTTATATCACAAAAAAAGCAAAAAGACTTACCGTAAATATTCCTCAGACTACATAAGAGCAAAGAGAGAGAAAATATAGTTTTACAGGGAAGCATGTTTTCTTCCAAATACTATTCTTTAAAATTAAATCCTTTTACAAAGGAATCAACCTTCTGTCAAATTTGATATTTACTAATAATTAGAATTAGTTAACATTAATGGAAAATAAAATTTACCATTATCGCTCTTTATGTAATTAATTTATACTAATTTCTCTTTTCGTATGGAAAATTCTGAAAAAATGTTAGAAACTAAACTGAACTGCTAAAACGTATAACATCATAACTATAACAAAGTCGAGACGTTTGATCGTTATGCAAGTATTATAATCATTACAATGTAACAGCTATATGTAACGTATTATAAAAAATGGATAAATTGACGAAATCCATGTGACAACTAAAAAATGCCGAAAAAATCTATATTCAAATTTTTTTAAATTAATACTTTAATATTTAGAAATATATCATCAATACAACTTGTTTATTTAATAGATAAACCTATATAAAAGTACACATTGTATATTTACTAAATAAGTGAACTATATTATACTGGATCTTAATATGTTAGCTATATTTATCTTTGTAGAGTTAAAATAAATATTAATTAAAAATTAATATCTGTCAAAATTTTGTAAATTTATAATAGGTTTGTTTTAAGGAAAAGATAGCAATAAGTAATTAAAAGCATCTGACATAATTATTATATTCTGACAAATGTTTCAGTAATCGAGTCTTCTTTTTAATTTAATTGATAAAAAATCATAATTATATATATATATATATATATATATATATATATATATATATATATATAGTCAACTACAAAATTCAGTAGTAAAATAATTAAGTAAAACTGCAAGAGTTCGATAATGTACTATAAATTTATGCGTATATATACATTTATAAATATATTTATGTCGACTGCTAATACTGCTTATACAGCTAACTACTGCTAATACAAAATTTACATTGATTATTTATATTTTAAATAAATATTTAGGTTTAAAAAAATTTAGTAAAAGTACTCTTATTACGTAAGATTAAGAAACAAATAGATTTAATAAATCTGAATGTACATTAATTTGCTTCACTCTTTCTTAAATCAACTGATTTATTAAAGTTATATGACTATTCTGTAGTGAATATGGAAAATAGAATCAATTGTAAGGTTTTTGTCCATAGAATTATTATTGCAATAACTTCCAAAGCATATTCTATTGTTAATTTGGTATTTTTTATATATTGACCGTGATTATTCAAAAATCAAATAAAAATTATTATTGATCTTCTGCGTAAAGAATAATTTTGTTTCAAGTTTTGTTTCAATCTTGCTACTTTTCAAATTTATACAAGTTTTTGTAAACGTCAACGCAAATTCTAATTTAACCAAATTTCGTTTATGATCGGAATTATTAATTACAGTGGATCAATGTCAATCATCAATGATATAAGTACATGCTTATTTGTAGATTATCATACATATTTACATACGTGGCATCATGCCAAAATTACGCAAGGCAAATGGAGGGGGTAGAAGAATTTTCTCACGATTTATTTTTATGTAAGAAGGATTTGTACATACCAAAGTATGTAAAAAAATCTTCCAAGGGAGAGATAAGAATCCTTAAAAATGGTAATTACGTAATTTGAGCAACACCGTATTAGATGCATTGTATTTTCTTACGATTTATTGTTATTCTAGAAAGAATATATATACTGTGCTGCAAAATTAAAAGTTATAATAATAATAATGTAAATTTATTTTCGTGACGATCAAGTATTTACGATTAAACGAGAGTAAATTCATTAGACAAATGTTTTTATGGATCTCTTAAGAATAAATGAAGAATTACGGGACTTACATTTTCATACTTTCCATCTTTCCAATTTGAAAGGACAGAATTTTCATAAAATAATACATATAGAATCACCCTATATGCTACGTTTTGACCTTCGAGTATATTTTGATGGTGACCTTTAACATATCACACACATATATATATATATATATATATATATATATATATATATATATATATATTATTGAAAATTTGTTTAATTTTGTTGAAAATCTATACTGTGCAGAGTTATATGTAACATAAACTGAAAGATATACTCTGAGTAACACCTAATACCGAAAACCCGTCGTTTATCAATTTTATTTTTTAATGAATATATTGACCAAATTTTTTAATAAAATGCTTCTCTACTGTGTAAGTTTTAATTTTCTACCACAATCCTTTGTACCAACACACTGTATCTGTAAAAATGAATAAATTTATATTATTTATATTATTATTATCGTTTTGATTCGTTACCATCATCATTATTAGTTTAATTTTTTTGAATTAATAATACTAATAATAATAATAATAATAATAATAATAATAAACAAATTATTTATATGTTTGAGTAGACTTCATCCTCACCTAATATTTGCATTTTGTTGTAGGTCCGCCGGGCATGCGAGGGCCAGAAGGCAAGCGCGGCAAGAAGGGGAAAAAGGGCGATATGGGCGAGCCAGGCGCACCAGTAAGTATCGTTTGTGCCAAATCCTCTTAAGGTCTCAATTTGTATGCAATTATTATATTATATTATACATGCCTCTCAAAGTACATAGCATATGTATAGACGGACTTTGATGTCTCGAACTTGCAATTCAGCGATCGTATATGTAGATAATGTTGATTTTTCATCATTATCACTACTGATTCGCTAGTTATACGAATAGTTTTAAAGCTGCTATTCGATATATTATGCCAATTGCTATGTATTTGATATTGGGCGATATATTTTTTTTATTCATTCGAAATATGTCGATAAAAATTTCGATATAACTGTAATTCGAAGTAAATAATGTTTTTTAAATAAAAGGTCTTGATATGCACGTTGTAAATAGAAAACGTAATTTTGAAATACATTAAAAAGTAACAACTGACATTTTCATCTGGTTGTGGTTTTATATAGTAGATTAGTTAAGAGGGTGCATGGTTGGTGTAATTCTGTAAATAATAATAATAATAATCTTATTATTATGGTTGTAATTATTTTAACGTATGTTGGATAACATTCTGAGATCTCAAGCTTTCGTAGATTTGAATTTAACTTTTATAGTAAATGCTATAGTATAATTTAATAGTTATAAGTAAACCTAGTGTTTCTTGATTAGAGCTAAAGATACTTAATCCTATAACGGATGATCTAAAACAGACAATTTAATTAAACATTTTTTTCTCCAGGAAAATAGCCTTTCTTTTCTTTTATTGTTTTTGTACTTCTTCGCTTGTTTTCAGCAGACCAAATGAATTACAGAATTACGAGTTTCGTGTTAATGAATCGCGTTCTTACTGCAATGCGTCGGCTAAAATAGATTCAAACGAAATGCAGATGCGCGTTTCTCACCGTTACAATTAGTGGAATGTACTTTTTTACGCGCAGCAAGGCACCGCGACACAGATAAAACGCAGTGGAATAGTAATATAATTGCATCTTTTTATCCTGCGAATAAATTTCCCGTTATAAGTTGCAGGGCTGCCAAAGTACCCGCTGCGGACTAAAACGGCTGAAATAATTTTTTTCTTTTACACCAGCCCTGGGCAATAATTCAACTTAGAAAGCATAAATTAATAAAAAATAAACAGACAAGTCAGCTTTTACAGCTGCAATAATACCGCATATAAGTTGGTTTGAGGAGACTTATGACGGGTAATGAGCTGGGCGTCAATTTTTGTTGGGAATAATGCAAATGTAGCAATAAAGCAGCATGATAAAAATCCCAGCACGAATTAGTGTATAGTCTAACAATATTTAATGTTTAATTAACAATTCTTACAGGGTGCAACCGGTACGCCAGGCATGAATGGTTTTCCGGTATATTATTTTTTGATTTGTTCCTTTTTATTTCTTCGCTTACGACTTTCCTATCAATTTTAATGGATTTTTTTCTACTTACAATTTTCTCTCCTATCCTAAAGGTCGGGATCTGCTTCCAAATAAGAAATGTAATAAATGTATGTATATATATATATATATATATATATATATATATATATATATATATATAAGCTACAAAGGTTAATTTTGTAAATTATTGGCAGTGCAAGCAAAACGGGGGGATGGAAATAGAGGAAAAGTACAGCGCTTTCTTATTTGTAAAACAAAAACAGTATTTTAATTCTAGATGGAATTTCAGGGACGTAAAGGCGAACCTGGAGATGTTGGACCAATGGTAAGAATAAGTGAATTTTACAGAGCCATTAATCGACAAATAAAAAACTCATTAAAAGATGCATTGCTTCGTCTCAAGGTCGATATTTTCCTTAAATTCTCATAATGTCCACAAAAACAACAGATTGTCTGTAAACGGTTATTTATAATAATTTTCATATTTAATATCATAACGGCTGGATAAATATATCATAAGGGAAATCATGACACGTTATCATAACTATGACTTAAGTTTTCAGAAATAAAAATTTGAATAGATAACGTAAATTTTAATTCAAAAATAATAAATACAAACTTTATAAAAAGTAATAAAAAGTCAGTTGAAAGTTCATTTTCGAACTAATTTCACAAATTCAAAATTTTAATTAAAATCTGTACTTTTTCACGGGAAAATTTCGCTCGGCGACTTAACGTCGAAAACTTAAAAGAAATCGGTAGTTTGCCTCGCTGTTAATCGTTTATTAAAATTTTTGTGTTGGATAATACAGATCGTATCCGCGTGTAAAAAAGTTTAGTTGCGAATTATTAACTTAAGAAACTGAAGGGAAGAATAAGAAGATGTAAATGTAGTAAATCGATACGATGAAGAAGAGCGGGGGAAGCATGAAAAGGCGCGTGCTATATTACGCCGCTTTCTAAAAGAAGTTGCAGAGAAATCCCAAAGTATAACCGAAGTTATATTGATTAAACGCCGTTGTTCTTGTTTTTTTTTGTTTTTAGTTTTTCGCCGCGATCCCACTTCCCTATACGAATACACATCGTGGACATATGACTTATCTAGATCTATTTAAGCTTGGGCGCGATTTGCTTAGAATAAATGATATGTCTAGTGTAGCGTGGATTAAAATTCATACACAGTACATACGTATAGTCTTAATTTACTTTCACGGCCCATTTTTAAATTCAAATTTTTTTCCCACCGCGTGCACGGCCAAAAACAACGAACAAAAATAAAAAAAAAAAAAAAAAAAAGAAATAAGAAATGAAGCAAAACCGCCGAGGCCAAGGACGTTTTTACCCCGCGTGCGTGCCAGGGTTATTACGTAGTGGTAACTTCGTTAAAAAGTTAATGAAGAGGCAAAGCGCGCCACGGATTAGAATATAGAGAATGGCACCGCGCGCGGGGTGTAATCCCGCGTTATATGTATAACTTAAAAATAAAAATAAACGTATATTCGGGGCGTAAGGAAGGGAGAGGGGGGAACTCCCTCCCCAACGGGGCGAAGTAATCCCGAACAACGGCGGTGCGGGCGCGGGCAACGCGCGCGTTACGTTAAAACCTTTTGTGCTTTTTTTTGTACGCGCTGTACCTACGCCGTGTTATATCGTTAATATATTTTGCCGCGAGATTATAAAAAGAAGTCCGATGAACGTCCGAAAGTTGCCGCTATCGGTAATGGAAAATAATATATAATTATCGATACGCGCTTGATCCGTAATGTTTTTTGCGCGTTACCTCGTGTAAGTATATAATAAGACGCGAACGATGTAAAGGTACGCAAATATTTAGCAATAAACTTCAGCTGAGCACGATGTTTTCGTAAACTTGAATCATAAGAAATAAGTCGTTCACTTTAGATTTTTATAGCTTTAGCCAGGAGTCGTGCATTTTTGTTCGATAACTATACTTCGAAATCGATATACTTCTGTGAATTTAGGCATACATAATTTTGTTTTAATTAAACTTATTGACGTGACAGACAATCGCTACTGCCACATACCATATATAATTATATTTGTTTAGATTAGATAAACTTGTATCAGAGTTTAAGTATTAAACGTTCAATTTTGATCTCTTGACAATTGTCATTGTTCAATTCAAATAATATCTTACTCAAGCATGATAAACAACCGTAGAAGTTTCGTGTATAAAATTAAAAAACAAAACAATAATAAGGAGCTTTCAAAATCCGATCGAAAGTTCAAGTACAATCACACGCACACGAGAAAAGGAGCTTACAATTCAAAGCACGCGCTCATTAGCATATTTCATATAACATTATGTATGCAATAAAATCACCATAACGCGAAGCAAGAGTGTGACGTCCTGTGTGACAATAATTATTGTTCCGTTGGTTTGTTGCAGGGACACAACGGACTTCGTGGCTATCCTGGTTTCCCGGTTTGTCCATTTTCACGGATAATAATAACAGCAATCATAATATTAATAATGATAAATTATATCTTCTCGGTTGTGCCAACGCATATACATTATATCCCTCTCTTCCCCCGTCTATCGGCGAGGCTCTAGTTTTCTTCTCGCTTCCGCATTCTCTTTAATCCGGCACGCTGAGAAAACGAAACGGCCCAGTTGATCGTTGATTGATATTTAATTAATTATGCCTTACGCGCAATTCAAATTATTATTGTTGAAATTTTTTATTCCTGGAGAGATAAAATACGAATGACTGAGTACAGAAGCGACGGATGTTTAATCTGCGTTTGATGTATTTTAAAATCATTATTGAGAACACTTGTTAACCAAATTTTTCGAAATAAAGTCACGGCGAACTTTGACGCGTGTGTTCTTCAGTCTTACCGATGCTATAATCCGTACGTCAATAGATTAAACATACATATGATTAATTAAACTTTCCGATGCGCATAAAGTCTAAATGAGAAACAAAAACAAAAAAAAAAAAAACAAAACAAAATTACGCATTAATCGTCAGAACAGATGTCTCTGGATATAACGATCAATTTCACTGTAAAATTAATATTGCAAGTTCGACGAGCACGCGCGAATCGAGCTAAAATATTTTTAATCCATCGAACTGGCACGTTTCTCATCTCAGCGTGTCGCGTAGAATTAAGATTATAAATACCATATACAATCGCAAGGGTTTCATGGTCTCTCTGGGATCCATACTCTTAGTCGCTCAATAAAACTTATCTTCTTCTCGCCTGCATCTTGTAGTGAATTCACTCGCTCATACAGACCCCCCTCCAACCGCGCCGCCGCGCAAATACGACGGAGACGTGGCAAAAGTATAAAGTGAACAGCGCGGCTGAGACGGCGAAGAGGCGCATGAGTACGGTGCGCGATAAAGCCCGTGCGTCCGCACTCGTGCGCTTCTGTAAAAAGAGTCCGAGCAAAACTTCGGAGATCACGGGAGAGGATAAATTTGTAAAAGTCGCCCTCTATCCGCTGCACGCCCACTCGAGCGCCCGCCGCGGAGCGGCCGAAACGGCTTGTTTTCGCGCGCGGACAAAAGTTTCCGTATATTAATAATTTCGCGAATTTATCGGGGCTCGGGGGGGGGGGGACGTTGAAGATGCTGCGCGAACCCCCGTTAACGGGGCGAGAGGAGCGATTCGAGCCTCGCGGCTCTCGCTAAACTCGCCCATGCGAGGGCGGGGACGCGTTATAAAGGCGCGACTCCGTAGTGTTCCGATCCATCGACGACGGTATGTGCTGGAAAAAAATTTGTCCATCTTCTACCTTCACCCATTACATTACATAATATCCGTGGTGCGATAATTTATAACGAAGCTAAAGAAGAATTTATAACTTTTTCAAAGCAATTGTGTAGTTTATCGTGGATTGTTAAACTAAAAGAAATTTCTCGAAAATCATACACAGGCAGTAATTTTGTTTTGTATAACTCTTCGTTTAAATTAACGTAAGTGTTCCGCTTGAATTGATCCAATGATGCACTGTAAAAAATTCTTTACATTCTTTATATTTATATCGTGAAAAAACATAGTCAGTAAAAAATACATAAAACCGACAAAGAAATTTATATAGAAAACTCTCCGTCGATCGATAAAACGCGAATACTGCTGAATAAACAAAACCGAACGGGTATCCAAACAAATCTGATTCGTCGCACAAGAGTGTCCTCGATAAACCGAACGGCAGAAATTTCGCAAATCGAAATTGGCGTAAATCTGCAAGGGCGTTGCTTCCTCAAAATCCTTTTTTTGCTTTTTGTTAACGCAGGCCCCAGTAATTTTTCATCGTCCATACCGAGTACTTTTATTAATATCGCCCACACAATATAAAAAGGCTTCGAATGAAACACTTCCCCGAGAGAAATCGAATATTATTTGTTGAAGTGTATTCGCTTTGCGATTAGCTCGTGACGTTCCCTCACAAAATTGTTGGAAATCGTTAGTTAAAAAATTGATTGAACTTACTTTTTTTGCCCAACAGTAGCCCATTCCTCTTTTCCGTTATAGAGTTTAAAACATAGAGAACTTAAAAAGTGAATTTTATAATTACTACAAGTATTTCGTCCAGTGGCTCCTTTTATTTATTTTTTACGACAGTAATCAATGTAAAAGTACCCTGGTGAGTTTCCTTGTTTTGACATTCCACGTTCTTTGACAATTTCGCGTTTCCTCCCCACCCAATATCCCCTAAGCGAATCGAGAGCTCGGTCAAATTGTTACCGAGGCGCGCGCGCTTCTGCATCCGCGATAAACTACACGCCCGCACAGCTATAATCGCGCTCGCCCAGTGCCGATGGGATGATTTGATGCATCGAAGCTATAAGTAATGAATTGGCTGGAATCCGTATCAGATATCGATAAAGTTATGGATCTACCGTTCATAATAGAGTGAACGATTAGCTGAACACATGCTAGGAGAGTTAAAAGCGCCTACCAAAGAAAATGGACTTTCATTCGCGAGAACGAAATTTTTGGACAGCTGTAGGAGTATATTATATGTTATTATGAAGTGTATTATATGATTTAGAAAAAATTTCCTTTATTAATTATCAATTGACTATGCATCTCTAAACGTCCAACATGAGTTGAGATGCTATAAATAACACAATTTCAGACGAAGTCGCTTTATTTGCGAACGTAACGAAACAATATTACTTTGAATTAAAAGAACAACGAATTTTTAATAACAATGAATGTAGACCGTAATTAAATATAATTAACTTTTCTCATTTCTATACAAGCATAATTTACTAGAAATTAGGTATTAAAAATTTAGCGGGCGCAAATTCGTCACTGTCAGTTTTGAGTTTATCCCATTTTGCATCCGTCCTCTGACTGCTTTACAAAATTCACGACAAAAAAAAATAGAACTCGCGAATTCAAAAGGATTGGAAAATTGATAAGAGCGAAACTCCAGCGATATTTTCGGGGATAAAAAAGTTCGGCACGCTCGCCCCTCGCCCCCAATCCCACGCGCGGCCCCGTCAAAATTTCTCTCGCAGACCAGTCCTCGGCGGCGCGGCGCGGAGGCTCCGTTCCGGAATCCTGATTAATACCCCAAAGCGGCACAGCCCGCTCCGCTCCGTATTAGCGGAGGATTACCGAAGCCGTTGTCGGCGCGACACCCCCGCCGCCCCGGCCCCGCCCCATGATCGTAAATCTCGCCGGAGCCGGGGCGCCGGATTCGGCGCTGATGCTGTGCGCCTCGATTCTCCGGCGCGCGAAATCCCGGACTTCTCTGTGTGTACGTAACCACCTCCGCCCCAGCTCGGTCGCGGGCTCGATATAGAGATTTCGAGTTTTTTCTTCTTCCTTTTTTTTGCCAAAGCACATAAAGACGGTTCGGAATGACGAAGCGAGTCGTCGAGAGAGAGAGAGAGAGAGAGAGAGAGAGAGAGAGAGAGAGAGAGAGAGACGTATTTGGATTTTCGACAGTTCGTAACCTAATATTGACGTCGGAAAATTTAATATTCGACTCGTACATTTCTGTGTGACCATGACTGATGGATTGGCCTTGAATTTGATTAAAATTGTTCAATCGAGAAAAATATGCTTTCGACTATGTGGAAGTCTTTATAAATCGTTGTTGTAACTTATATGACATTAAAATATTCAAAAGAAAAGCTGTTTTTTTAATCAAAGATAACAAGTGTCACGTTCACTTTATATTGACTAATATATTTTACCAAAAAATCAAAATCGATGGATTATCAAATTCGTAAAATACGCGAACAATTAATGACAAAATGTAGGTTGCTGTACCATAATGTAAGTAGATAAAGAGATTACTACTTGTTTCGAGTTTCGTTTAAATTTGCCAGATGTGTGTAATTAATTATACCAAAATATGTACGGGACGTTGTAGTATAATTAATCCCTTTCTCAATTGAAATTTAAACATTTTAATATTATTTAAGAACTTTTGCTAATATTCGGTGAATAATTTAAATAATTAGCCAATTTCGAAATTTTCCGAATGTAACTGTGACACTAAAGCAATCTAGAAAGTAGTTTTTTGCGTAAGTGCGGTTCTATAAATCTGCCGTGTGGAATAATTTTGGAATTCCGCCTAAATTACGATTAAAAGTAAATTTTAAATAATGCATAAACGAGACGTCGTAAGATTATAAACATAGAATAACCTTTTTGCACGGGATGAAAAGCGTATAACGTTTACAGCTCATATTTCGAACGGCATGAGCGACGAGTCACGAGCCAGTCTTGCTCGTCCAGTTTAAAGTCAACTATGGTCACGTTCGTATAGATACGAAAACTTTGACTTGACATTCTGTTTCAGGGATAATATAAGAAGAGAGCGACGCCGATGAGATCGACCCTTAAAGAGTGTGCATAAAGTTCCCCAAATAATTCTTTTATCATATGTCTTGCATTGCCAACCACACGCCGACTAATATCAATTCATCGAGTCTTGACTTTTATATATATATATGTAACGCCAACAATTGTAACGACTTTCTCTGCTTCTTAGATAAACATTCAAATCGATCATTATACAATCGAAGCACACGATTACGTTAACACACTGGTAAATAATTATATTTTTGCATTTATTGAACCGAGTGGACGCATTGTGCCGTTGAGCTTTCTTTATTTCGAATCATTGGGTGTTAACGTAATCTATCATGCTAAAGTAGTAATAGTAGTGTATTAACAATAACTAAACTCTTTATAGTCGTAGTGCAATTAATCGTATTTGGAAGCATTTTGATACATTTGATGGATTTTCATTTATGGGTACCTGTCTCTTTCTCCAACTTCTTTTTTTTTGTTTTGTTTATCATTATTTTCCTTTTCTTTACATTTAACTTAAAGTTTCTTTTTTAATCCATTATTATATTTTTTTAATCTCTTTTAATCAACTTTCCTATTACTCGCTTGAAACTTTTATAATTGTTGAGCTTGCATTAACATTTCATTCGTTTCAGGGACCCATCGGTTTGGATGGACCTAAAGGAGACCCAGTAAGTACTTATACATATAGTTCATAACAATACTAACCACGTAACATTTTTTCAAAACTACAAAATCGTACATTTTCTGCTTTTAATTTATTTTTGGTTTGATACGTATATTGGAAGTTAATTGTCAAATGAACATCTTCATTAACTATTCAACTGAGTGAACTGAATCTCGAATAACGACACAACTAAATTTACTAAATATATGTATTTAAATTAGTTTATTACAACTTCAGATTAGAGCATTTACCCATTCTTTCCTAAAATATTATCCACGATCGCTGACTTTGGATTTTATACGTACTTTCTATTACAGCTTCAAATCATAAGAATTCAAATGGGTCTTAAAACTCTCAAATTATAGGTGATACTATTATTGTAGAAAAGATAAATTTTAATAAAGTAATAGAAACAATCTGCTACGATCAAATTCAAATATAAGTAAATAAAAATTTCAAACGTATTTTCTTTTTAACGCCGATCTGGATTTATCCGAAAATGTTCAGATGAGTATACAACGTGTAAAAACTTTTCACGATCCCCATCTCCCTTTCAACTCGCCTTCCAAGCATTTGAATGTCACGGCGCCGACGACGCTGACATCCTTCAAGTAGCACGCAATCCCTTTCGGTATTTTCTTCAAATGGGGCGGAAGATAAGCCGCTTTTAACTTCACTCTCGCATTCCTATATGTATACGTATGACGGGTGCTGGATTTGACATCTATCGCGCACTGTTTTCTAAAGACATCCCGCAATCGTTGGGTAAAATCGAGATCTAAAATTTACACTAGAATATACTTTTTACTGTATTTAGGGGCTAGCTGACCATTTCACCTGACAATTTAAAATCTTTCAGTTAACTTTTAAACTAAAATATCAATTGAATTGTTTAATTTAAAGAGTTATATTTTTGTAAACTCAAAATGATTTGAGAAAAGTATGAAAATCTTTTAGCATACCAGTTTCTATAAATTGTACATACTTGTAGGTTGTAATATACATATATAAAGTACATATATATATATATATATATATATATATATATATATATATATATATATATAGTTTGAAAATAAATTAATTAAGGAATGTATATAGAATACACTAAGAAGGAGAAATTTACATCTTTAGATTCTATATCTGGCTGTAGCTCACAGTCTTTTCTAATCTATTTCTAAATTAAACATCTGTGCAGCCATTCTTTTTTACTTCTTTGTAGATGCAAAGAGTGAATATATATTACAATGAATAAATTTTTCTGAAATATATTTTTCAATTTATACAGCTGTTCTTGCCACTGAAACAATTATATTACTTTTTCATCAACATTTATAAAAAATAAATACAATAAAGAAATAATTTAATTGCATACATTATTTATCATTTCTCAAAACCCTCTACTCCATGAAAAATTATATAACTTTCATCTCTCGATTGCAATAACCAAGGAATACTACTAGGCAATATTACAAAGAATACTACAAGGAATATTACTAGTAAAGTGTCAGCACAGGTCAGTTGTTGAAACATCCATTGCTTATGATCAGCATCATTATTTGGAAAGATAAATGGAAAGTTAAATCATGTAAAGAAAGAATTTAAAATTCTTGTAATCGAAATGATAAAGTAATCCATGAAAAGAAGGGTGGAATCCTTTTTATATTCTAACTGTAAGGCGAATTGAGTAATTAATGCAATTATCTCGTTTAATTTATATTTTCATGCATAACTATATATCAAATATGTCTTAAAAGGCAGGGATTTTTAATTTTTATCAAATTTTCAATTTAAAAAATGAGATATAATACATGGAGTTAAATTCATATTATTTCTTATTTATTTTTAATACATTTCTATAAAAAGAAATATAATTGTTTTAGTGTCATAAAGTACCGTGTATGAGGTGAAGAATAAGTATGAAACAATTTATTGAAGTACGTATTCGCTTAAAATTTTAATTTGTGCCATTCTCAGACGTATAAATGTTATAAATCAAAAGTATTTATGTTGTTGCTTACTTTTTCAAATCTGTAAAAATTTTGTTAAAATAAAAATATTTTATACATTTTTAAAAATTCAATTCAAAATACATATTGGAACGACTTACGTACTATGAATTTATTAATAATTTTCTCAATTTGACATACTAATATTTGGACAGATCAATCTTAATATGTCACTATCTATTGCTGCGTAACTCGGTAGAATAAAGAGATTATATATATAGTGTCTCGGTGAAACTTCAGGGGGAGGGGGGGCACAGAGGATAAACGTGGAGCATAAAGAACAAAATATAATCTTACGCCGGGCTAGTAATCGTAGACTTTAATGGAGAATTGATTTTGTCTGCAGGGCCGACCCGGCGATAGAGGACAGAAGGGCGAATCCGGCAGTCCTGGATTTGACGTTTTCTCTGCAGTAAAGGTATCTATTACAATAGTCTATATGTATTATATATATATATATATATATATATATATATATATATATATATATATATATATAATGGCACAAATGAAGAAATTACCAAGAGTTTCACGCGTTTCGACGCAGTTCCTCGTATATATGCTCATAATATACCTTCACCTATGGTACGCTCCAGCTCCTTTACCCACCACCTCGTTACTGCGCGCCTATCACATCATCGTACCGCTTCGGCGTATGAATGCGAGCTTCACCGTCCGATTAATCGATACGCTGCGTCGGTAAAAAGTGCGGATAATGGATGGACAGCGCGAGAGGCTTAAAAAAAATGGTAACAACTATGACCTTGATTATTTTCGTACAGCGCGTCGTGACGGCTGATCGGTTGGAAAACAGAAAGATTGCGATGAATAGAGCTTTCATTTGCTACTTACGCATATTCCATTACCGTGCTGCATAGCATGCCGAAAGCCAGTTTTTCTCTTTTCGATTCTGTTGTCTTGTGGATTACGTGAAAAATCGAACTTTACGCAAATAAATATATTGCCAATGAAAACGCGGCGAAAACTCGCCGGGAAAACGATCACAGACTGTGCCGCCTCATCCTCTCTCGCATCCTCGATGTAAATCCGCGTCCGCGAGTCAGTGCCATATGTAAAATCAAGGAAAATCGAGAGAGATGGAAGTCAAGGCGCGGTGGCCATCCTGGGCGAAATTTACGGATGCCATAAAGGCCACCCCAAACTCTCTCCTCCCTTCTTCCGATAAACTCGAAATTGTTCGCAAGCAAATGAAAATTTACAAAGTCTCGGGTTCGCGCACTCGCGTCCTTTTTCGCGCCCCCTTATCCTCGAACGCGCGCTATAGTAACGGTCCACTCCTCGTTCCTCTTCCTCTCTTTCCCCTTCCGATTGGAGCTTTATGCTCGCTCACCCTCGGCCCGATCTCCTTCTTTCCGATATTCGCTATGAATAAAATTTCCATTACATTAATCCAGAGTATAGAGGGGGGGGGGGCAATGCCATGTTTTGTGCACGCGTATACGTAGTATAACTGTTGTTCTCTCCTGTGACGCCGTGCATCAATGGGGAGCTGTATAATATATATATACACAAATTTGAATAATTTGAAAGATGACTATCTGGATCCCCTGAATATTTATGGAAAAACAAAGACGTTTCGCGTCCAATAATAATAATAATCGATCCGGCTCTGGTAATACGCCAGATGTATACGCGTATGTATTTATATGTAATATCCGCGCACATCATAGACCCGATGGACCATGGGACTCTGGATGCGTGCATAATGGAAATTTTCATTCTGAATTATGGATATATATATATATATATATATATATATATATATATATTCACTCTTGTATGCCCAATTTGCAATTCGAATGATTATGTATTAAAGATGCGCCTCCCGTTAATTTAGTCGGCAGATTACACTTGAATAAAAGCCATCCGTTCTATATATACATGAATAAAGGCAAATATATTATTGTAACGTGATATGTTATATCATGGGAATTTTTATGTACTTTCACAAATCCCAATGATTCGTAAAAATATGTAATATATATATATATATATATATATATATATATATGTAATAAATTATTCTATTATATTGAATGCGCGACAGGCAATATTATTTATAAAAATTACATGCAAGGTGAAATGAATTTTAAATTGAAATGTTATTTAGAGAGAACCGCATCGGTGTACTCGGTAAATTAGAATTTATAAATAATTATTAATTCTTTTAGCTTCTTATTCTCACAACATATAAGATATTATTTACTTTAAACGTGTAAATACTAATTTATTCAGTTAATATACCAATTTTTACATTTTAATTACATTTTAATTTTTCATGGATTCGAGAGCTTTTACTTTTATAAAGTTAACCTTGTTTTTTTTCGTTAAAAAGCAAGGAGAAATGAAATGCCGATCGCTTGCAAGAGGGTTCAAATAAAAAGGGAATAATCTTGGTCGATGTATATGGAGAAATAATTCGGATATTAAATTGATTCAATTTGACTTTGAAGATTTTTAAATTTTCATTAACTTTTAATTCTATATATATATATATATGTAAAATGAACATAATTTATCATTATTCATGAAACTCTATAATTTACAAAGAATTACAGGATGCTTCTTTCATAGTTTTCTTGAAATTAGAATTATTGTAAATTCTTTTGCACCATATTTTTTATTTCTATTCACTTACCAATAAAAATCAGATATAATACTATAGCTGATATATTCCGGTTCTCTCTAAGTATACAATTGTCACACTCGCTCCAAAGACGCTGCCTGTAGCCCTCGACAAAATCAACGGCAGTCGCATCTCCCCCCACCCCCTAATAAACAATCAAACAGAGCTAACTTGCAGCCAGCTAAGACAGACATATAGAAAAGAGACACAGAGCGACAGTTTATGTAACAGCAACAAAAAAAAACTGCCCGCTCGAGAGTTTGCTTGCGAGGCTTTATTAAGAAAAGAAAAAGCCCGTAATCTCAGACGCACGCTCCGAGCAGGCTAAAAAAGAAACAACAATCAAAAACAAATTAAAAAAAAAAACAAAAATAAAAACAAAAACAAAAAGAAAAACTAAACGAATTCTCTTCCCACCTACGGGTCAATGCACAGGGAATGGGGTTAAAGAGGTCGGTGACGACGCTGCGCGGCGGCACGCTCGGCTATGCGGAAATCGTAGCGCTGAAGGTAACCGCAGCCTTCCTGAGGCTCCGCTCGTATATTTATACATATATATTTATACACACACACACACACACACACACACACACACACACACACACTTTTTATTATATAATACATTTACTTCTATTCTGGTTCTTATGTACTTCTTTTTCGTTCAGATAGTTTAATATTTATTTTGTGATATACTTTTTGTTCTTAACACTTACACCTTTTAACATATATATTATAATCTATATAGTCGTATATTATATTCGTAAACATTATTCTTATAAATGGTTCTGAAAGTATTCTTGTTATACTACACACTCTTAGACGTTGATATGCGACTGAAGTTTCTCTCTCTTTCTCATTTATTTTTTGTCAACTAAATAGCGATGCTTTCAATGTAGCATATATTGTTAAATTTTTTTTTCTCTCTTTCTCTTTCCTAAAATTCTACCTATTTTTTATATAATAATTTGAGTGTGCTACGGTGCGATCGACTGAATCGGCTGACGAATCTGCGAAGGTTCCTGCGCGCTCGCTGCTTGCAAATTATTATTTTAACAAAATTAACGAAACGAGCGCGAGGAATGGACGTTCGCCGAGCTGTTTAAACAGAGAGGGGAGGGCGCGACGTGCGAGAAAAGGAGAAAAGCCCGCAAATTCGTCAGTCTGTGTTTTTTTCCTTTTTTTCTTTAGTTTTTAGTTTTTATAGAGAGAAACCGTAATATGATGTTTTTGTACCAGGCATGCTTTGTTCAGTAGTGGAAAATAATTAATATTTGGATTGTAATACTATTTATGTGCATGAAATTTTTTGTTAAATGATACTTATAATAATTGACACGTTATACTAAAGAAATAACCGTATAGTATAGATGGTGTGAGATCTCTCCGCCTACAAAAGTTCTTTTCTAGTCGCAAAACAATGTCATTTTATACATTAGCCGAGTACTCTTGAGATAATGCAAAATTAAATTTTTACATACCGATCGAGTAAAAAATTTCTTTTTTATAAATAATATTAGGCATTTATTCATTGTTTATGTTCAAATTTTACGTTTCATTGTTTATTTTTAAACGTTAACTTCCATTAACGTTTATTCTACATATCTGAAAATTTTAAGGCAATTTAACAAGTTTTATAGAACCAAAGACGGTTCATGTAATAATCAAAAATGATAAATGCAGTTTTTAAAACCTTGCTATTTTAATCCCACTTCTTGAATTTTCTAGATGATTTCAAAAAATTTAAGATATACAAATATATGCTGACTGCAATTTTTTTATAATTTAATGTCTATTAAAATATATAATTAATGATATTTAGAATAGAAAATGTCTAAATATGAAAATTTAGAAAATTTCTAAAATTAAATTTCTCATATGATAAAAATTGTCTTCGACAGACTATTAAATTGTTGCAAATTGAATAAAAAGTACTGATTCTAAATAATGTTCTATTTAAATATTAACTGACTGTAGATCTTGGGCCATCATACCCTTTGCTTTTTGTCTATTCTCAATTGCCTTAAAGTCTCAAGTAAAAGCATCAAACGATGTCGAAATGAGAACAGTATAAAAATTTTATTTACAATATATAATTATGAAATTTTAAAAGCAATGTAAAATAATATATAATATCACAATATGATTAGTATTATAGAACAAAGGTTATATATATAATAATTTTTGCTCGGTCGGTAAAATAGGCCTTCGACAGTCCTCCGTATGAAAGTGTTAGATTTCACAGAGAACTACTTAATCTTTGCTAAAGATTGAGCAATATTTCCTCAGTGAGATACATAATAAGAAAGTCTTGGTTCGACTCGCGTACTCATTATATTTATATAAATACTATACATAGGTGAAATTTATTATATTAGAAACTTTAGAAATTTTTGCGACATAAACATATTAGAATATTCGCATACACACACACAAACACATATACACAACACAGTCGCATTGTAGCCATGCTCCTCTCTTCGTTTATGGTTTTGGTGAATGGTAATGGTATATCCACACAAACACATACACACAGATTTGCGATCACTTTGAATTATACAGTCTTATAGTCGTAATATTATCATACTGTACCTGTGGGGGCATGCCGCAGCTGAGAAACATTATATATATATATATAGTCGCGGAACTGACGTGCGAAAATCCCCGCAAGCCAGCAAGCTTGCTATTATTATATACGCAAACTCGCGGTCACGCCCGCATTATGCGCTCTCCGATCC
Source organism: Sycobia sp. Sy_11 (assembly GCA_018907035.1). Classification (NCBI taxonomy): domain Eukaryota; kingdom Metazoa; phylum Arthropoda; class Insecta; order Hymenoptera; family Epichrysomallidae; genus Sycobia; species Sycobia sp. Sy_11. The sequence goes on from JACCIC010000004.1 coordinate 4,320,329, forward strand.
TTTCGACTATTGTCATTGTCGTTATCATGATTATTATCATTATTATTATTATTTACGATCATCATTTTATTCTTTTTTTTTTTAACCATTGTTCAGACATCCAATGCACTCACTCCCCGACGTTATATATACATATACATTACGTTTATTTCTCCGTCATTATTTAATTTACTTTCTGCCCTGCAATACGATTTAGTTTTTACCTGTAGTTGGCCTACTTTCTAGGAACTTCAGGCGCAGGGACATAATATCACCGAGCAGCAGATCATAACGCTCAAAGTAAGTTTGCTTGTACCTCAGGAACCGCCGACTCATCTCATTCCGGGGAGGGCGAAGGGCGGGCGGGCGGCCGTTCGTCATTTATTTTCATTGCAAAGCAATACAGCTATGGAAGTGTACGGAAATCGCTGTCGGGTCCGATTAAAAATGCACTTGTACGATTCTTTCCGGATTTGAAATTAATGACGCAAATAATTAATTACAGTAAGGTGACTCGAGTGAAAGGAAGAACAAGTTTTGGTGTTTACGATTGTCGAAATTCTTTAAAAAAGATATGTATATTAAATGTAACGATCGATATACAATTAATGCAATAAAGGAAATTTCGAAAAGAGTGAAATAAACTGCACGCGGAGCCGAGCTAATAAAAAATTATGGATTTGTATACAGCATATCTGATAAAAATCAATGGTAATAATAATAAAAAAAAAAAAATAAGTAACCGCATGTGGGCGCCTGCTTGTCAGGTTATCAATCGCTCGTGTCACCTTTTAAATAAACACTTTTTCATCGAACGCGCACGCGAGCGAAACATTTTTTTTTCTATTGGGAGCCTCATAACTGAAAGAGCGAATATTTAGCTTCGGATTTTGTTGTTTTTTCTAATATTTTATTTCGCTGCGTCGAATTGTTATCAGCTTAGGTTAACTCATTATTATCGTTATCATTATTATTATAATTATAATTATTATTACCCTGCCTACATCCATTTCCTGCATGAAAGCGTCTATTTTATGTAGTATTCTAATCTAAAGGTTACTTGGGTCTAAGTGCAAGGTACATTTTCAGCTATATATGGTTCAGCATGGATCTACGGCATTTATGTACTTAAACGTAGTTAATGAGAGAGAGAGGTATATATGCTAACGTCGGGCGGTCACCGTTCGACCAAAAATTATCAAATACAGGCGCGCATTATTTAATCGATTCGGCAGTCGACGATACGCGCATTATATCATCCCTCTCGAAAAAAATCGTCGAGCCGACTCGATAAGCGCCGTTCCTTCTCGACTCTCGAGGCTGGATGTGTAAGTCGCGCGCCCATCGAGCGCGCATTCTTGTGCTTCCGGTCGAAGGAGTTGCCCGTTTTCGCGACTCCGTTGAAACATCATCGAGCCGCGCCCGATGACTCTCGAGCTCTGCTATATTAATACGAGCGCGCGCGCGCACGCGCAGACATTGCGCATATTGTACTCTGGGGCGGAGGGGGGGTTGGTCGAGCTTGATTTCGCACGTCTTTTGGGAGCCTGGCTTTAACGAGAATGCACCGACTAGAGTTCATCTCTTCGTTAGCATATGTATCTGTCGATCGACTAAACACTAATTTATAATAGTATTTTGCACTATTCGATACACTTTACAACGATACGTAAGGTTGCTTTTCTCTCTCTCTCTTCGTTATGTCTTTTAACTGCATGATTTTGTCTAATCTTGGAGTTCTTAAATTTCTACTTTTCTTCCTACATGTGTAAGTGGACATAATGATCTTCTTTATTTTGGACGCGAGTAATTCGAAGTATTAATACTCTCGACGCGAATGAAAATAAAAATACTTATGATAAGAATCTTTGTTAAGCTTTATAAAGAAGAAAATTATGCCTCTAGTTAATAAAAGTACTTCAATAAAAGGTGCTGTGATCTATTTGTTCTTTATTTAGTCTTTCTATACTCTCTATATATATCTCGTAAAACTCGACACGCAATTAAACCTCCATTATTTCCTTTCTTTTTCTTTTCACCTTTTTCTTCTATGCTTCAATGGGCTTTCCACGTCTTTTACTCTGCGCCTTCATCGGGACTTTGGACCATATTTTCGAAAAATTTCATTGAAAATTTCAGCAATGCTTTTAATTAACTGATGGGTTACTTTATTAATAAATTCTCGCCCTAAATAATTGTCGAGACAAAGCAAGATATCGTGCACAATTACTTCGTTCAAATTTTTGAGAGACTTTGCAATATAATGAAAAATTTAACTTTATTGCTATTATCGTCATGTGTAATATTTATACAGACTTTTGCGAAACAGTTTTAAAAGACTTTAAGAATATAAAAGTATCGAAACAGGCGATTACTACTAAACCTTTGCCGTCTGTTTGAAACTGATTAATCACGTTAATGTTATCAAATACTATGTTTTTTTTATCACGATTATAGTTCCGATTAAGAAGCTATACATGCGATTCCTTTTGGCTCTTGGCACTTTTGACGAGGAAATAACGACAGAGTTAGAAAGGAAATCGCTTGGAAAGCCCTGCAGGACTCTCTTTCGCCTATCGCTTCTCTCTCTCTCTCTCTCTCTCTCTCTGATTCTCTCTTTCCCGCAACACTTTCACCATCACGCTTCACAGAGCGAGCTCTTACGACAGAGTTTTGACCGAGCGACGCCTTGCGTCCGATGTATATGTAGGGCGAGCAAGGAGAGCCAGGGCCGCCCGGTCCGCCAGGACCCCAAGGGGTCGAGGGAATATCGGGCCACGACGGCAGGCAGGGTCCGCCCGGGGAGATCGGGCCGGCGGGCGAGAAGGGCTCGCCAGGACCAGCGGGGCCGACGGGGCCGCAGGGACCGCCGGGATCAGCCGGACTCAAGGTAACGTTCATATCTCGCTTTAATTTATTCTGTAAATTAACATATTATTATTATGTATCGACGATGGAACATGTTATTGTTTATATCTATACCTGATTTAGGTCCTGCTGTAAAGCGACGTATGTGCCAACAATGATTAAGAATTTACAATTTATTGTACATATACGAATATATAGAAATGGATGGTTTGGTCTGAATTTCTCCTGAAAAATCTTACAATTTCTGACATCGGTCAATTAGCTTTTATTAGTTTAATTTAATGTAATCTGTGGTATTTTTTGCATCTATTAAGGCAAAGATAAATTTTTATCGATTCTTCAATGTAATAAAGGAATATCGTGTAATTTTATCGAATATATACACAAAGTATTGCTGTTGAATATCGTCGGATAACCGTTACTGTTTTTCGGTAAAAGTATAAATTTTTTACCTATGTTTACTCAGCTTTTGTACATTCACAAAAAGTCCTAAAATTTAATGCGTAAGGTTGTGAATTAATTTCGTTGGGTGAAAATGTAAATGTAAAGCTATATATTCTCTTTCTTCCTGTTGGTATTTACACTTCTCGTTATTCCTTTCCTTTTTAATGTAGTGTTTCAATTTGTTTCAGTTAATTGGAATTTGTTTCTATTCGCGCGTTCGTATAAATTTATTGGATGGTTTTGTAATCAGGAATCGTTAAATCAGGAAAGTCCAATAAATTCGGCGGAGCTGTAAATCGTACAATACCGATATGCCACGTATATAATTTAAATTAGTAGTTCAATATTTAATTATATATATATATATATATATATATATATATATATATATATAATTCAAAATTTTCATCATATATATTTATATGTTCCAAAGTAGTAACAATAGAGTACAAAGAAACTCCTTTATTGTATGGATAATACTTTCTAATCATAAATCACATTGATTATGTTTATAAAACGAATTGATATGGGTATATGATCGTTGTAAGTATGATTGGACGAAATTTTTTATTCAGGGCGATCAAGGAAAATACGGCGCACCAGGATTACCAGGACTGCCAGGTTTCCCAGTGAGGAACTCTTTTAATTTCACTTTAACGGTTGAGGCTGAAATCAACAGTAGTTCGTCATTTTTTCCAATTTTGTGAAAGATTCCAATTTTTCTAACGCGATATCATATTGAATGATTAACTAACTGATTCGAAGAAATTATCTTGTTATTTGTACTTAAATCTATCGAGAATATTTCACGTAATTAAAAAAAAATGACAAGTAGCTCTATCTAATTTATATAATCTAATCCTTGAGATGTAATAGAGTGTAAAATATATATGCACGTGGGTACTAAGAACATTATTTACAGACTCATTTCAGCTTTAACAACAGCAGATAAATTCATATTTCTCATCTGTCACCTAAGTAGATAGAGCAAACTAAAATGTTTTATTGGGTAGTTGTAGTAATAACTTTATCGATCCAATGTACTGATCTAGAAAATGCCAGAAAACCCCTATATATGTACATATATCAAAAACGAACAATAAATTTGTCCCGGATTTGTATTAAATAAAAAAAGTCAGACAAAAAGCGTAAATACGAAATTAGCGACGGGAACAAGGAATCGAGAGAATTTTCGAGGATTCTCTCCGCTCGTGGAATTGAGTTATAACGCGAATCGACGTTGGTTCCCTTAGTGCATCGTTATAAAGTTTTTCGCGCACTCTCCCCCCCCCCCTCACTCTCTCCCAAACCTCACTGTCTCGCTCTCACTCTCTCTCTCTCTCTCTCTCTCTCTCTCTCTCTCTCCCTCTCTCCCTCTCTCCCTCTTTCTTTCTCTCACCACTTTTTCTATACCACTCGCGACGCAACGCATCGGTGCTCTCGCCACAAATGCAATTTTTACACGAGGTGCCCGGGCGCCACCAAGCAAGCTTTTAATTAAATCTTTTTGTTTATATTATTATATATATATATATATATATATATATATATATATACATATACATATATATACATATACATATATATACATATACATATATATATACATATACATATATATACATATATATACAAAAAGGTGTCTCGTCTATAATATACACAGATGTAATTGCCGAAAGAATCTAAACGCTGTACATAGCTCGCGTTCTGCGAAGAGATGAATTAACGGCGATGGTTAAAATGCTGAAAAAGCTTTATTTTCATCGATGTATATAAAGGTCGAAATTGAAAAGTTCCGCTTGCGAATTGACTGTAGTGACTAACGGTCCGTGCACTACGGGATGAATGGTTTTGGCCTTTTTTACGCGAGAGCAGTGCGAAGTTACTAATGCTCTCAGTATTTATATATATATATATATATATATATATATATATGTGTGTGTATATATATATATATATATATATATATATATACACTCAAAAATGCGATATACTGAAAAGTGTATTTCAAATTCATTTAGTACTTGTATATATGACCATAATCGGTATATACATATATCAATGTAAAAATAGATGAAAGTATATGTGCAGATTATTAAAGTGTATAAAATCAATTTTAAATACACTTTTCAGTATATTGTTTTCTAACGTGAATTAAAATATGTATAGTTGAGTTCACTATGACTGATAAAATTTAAGTTTATTTAATAATTTTATAGCATACGTTTCTTGCATGTAGAAATAGTGACAACTTTCCATAATTAGATCCAATCATTCCAATCAAACGAGTTTACGATTGTTTCACAAAAAGATTTTGCTATTTTATAAAAAATCGAATTGGTTATTAATACTAATAGAAAAACATTTATTAAAAATGTGTCATGCGCATTATTAATACTTTTTATTATAACAAGTTTCTATTTTAAATCCGTAATATAAGCTAATTGCAATAAATTATATGATTTATACGAAACATGGAATCGGAATTACATTATCTTGTGTAAAAGTGTTAACAAAATTGAATATTAATACTTTCATTCGCGCATAAAGAAAAGTTTAATTTGGGCTCTCTTTAATAAATCGCTTTTTGCAAATGAGAAATTATTTATTTGATTTTAAAAAATTTATTTGTTTAAGGAAAAACCGATTTAATAGAAGAATAGTTTACATTATTTAGCAAAAAATATTATGAATTTGCATAAACTATTGACCTGCAAGGATGCAAATAAACGTTTATTTTATATTTCAATATTATTTTCTCAGTGTTGAAAATAGAAATAATTTTTTTTAATAAGAAATTAAAGAAAGTCCATGAATTTACGCTCTTAATTTACATTTATAATACATAAAAATTACAATGTTATTATTAAAGTGGTATATCTGTACGACGATACTCTCTAATATATATATATATATATATATATATATATATATATATATATATATATTGGCATAAAAGGCCAATCAAGACAACTATACCTATTATATATCATAATAAATCGTGAATCAATAAGAACTCCATCTAAAAATTTCCTCTATATATATTTGTGTGTATGAAGTCGAGTCGATTAAACACATCCCAATGGGGCGCGACGACTATAATCCCATATAGATTCGAGAAGTCGAACGGGAAAAAGTCCTCGTACACGATTTATATAGACTATATATGCGATAGAGGTCGTGCAGCTTTTATCTCTTACCTTCATCCTCGTTTGATTACATCTTTACACGGCAAACGGTATCGGATATATATATATATATATATATATATATATATATATATATATATATATATATATATATATACCTACTATATATGTGAATTGCAATAACGCACTGAGTTGCGCAGACCGGAAAAAGCAGATGGAAAACCGCGCGGCATCGGGCACGCGGATCCGATGCCGCGCCGATCTGATGTTCGGACAACAATAATAATCTTTTCTAAAACGAAGGGGAGGGTAAGCGAGTGAACCTTTTCCGATCATGATATACAAGCCGCGCAATTAACCACTCGCCCGTGTGCTATAAACTTCTGGACTTCTGCTTCTCTCCTAACCCCTCTTCTCCCTCAATAACCAAACCAAGTGAATTAGCAAATGCCACGCGAATGTATATTAATTAACATGTGGTATACAGTTTGCTCATATATATATATATATATATATATATATATATATATATATATATATATATATCTCAGATGACCTTTCTCCTTCCTTTCCTGTTTTTTACTTTCTCGCTCTCTCGCTCTCTCTCTCTCTCTCTCTCTCTCTCACTCTCTTCTCCTCTCAGACGCATGATTCCCATATCACTTCAATTCGTTGATTTTTTTAATATAAAGTGGAGGGAGGAGCGGCTTATCGCACGACCGTCGCGAATTGTATTGTAAGATCGACATTGCGACTCGATGTTCGAATGTACAATGCAAAATGTTCATTGGCATATATAACGGGGAGAAAGGCATGTCTGACTTCATAGGATACTAAGGTTGTTGATTAGTATTTAAAATCAGCTTCGTGCTCTTGCTGTTCGCCGCGCACGCGAAGTCTTGCGGAGAATATTCGCGTTTTTCGTTGCTATCGTTGTTACGTGTATCTAAGCACGATTAGAATTATATATAAAAAAGAACAGAAAAAATCTACGGACGGGCACATTCGGTAAAGAGAAAAATTGGAAAAAACTTGAGCAGAGCAGCTTTGAAGGGCGAGGGGGAGGGGGGACAGAGAACCGTTATTACGCAGGAAACTTTCCTGTTTGACTCGATCGTTGACAAAGGGAATCATTAATTTACGAGGCGCGCGCGCGCGCGCGCCGAACAGCAGTGGCTCCGTTAGATACCCCCTCCCTGCCAAAAGTATTTTGTCAAAGGAAACTAATTCACGGACGGACTTTGCTATGTAGCTGCGCAGCATAAACATGGAAAGCGTCGACGAGAGCTGGGATGAGAATTAACCTTATTAAAACCTCGTCCCCCGTCCGTCCTCTCGATTTTTTACACCGCTCGACTGTACTGTAGCAGATATTCACGGAAACGGGTGCTGGTGTGGCGCATATCGTATTTATTTGGGAATTTTTAATCTCTCTCTTTCTCTCCCTCTCCCTCCCTCTCCTCTCTCTCTCTCTCTCTCTCTCTCTCTCTCTCTCTCTCTGTCTCTTTCTCTCTCTATCTCTCTCTGTCTATAACTATCTATCTATTTAGAACATTATATATATCTTTGCATCAATCGCTGGTGGTGGGTCGCGGATTCAGGGGACATGGATTCTCTCTGTTGCGCTCTCTGTGTTCGCAAAAATTAACGGGGTATTTTCACCCTCTCCTTTTTTCTGTTTCTCTTGCAGGGCGACAAGGGCGACAAGGGCGAGCGCGGCCTTACGACGTCGATAAACGGCGAGCCTTTCGCCACCGGGGACTTGGAGGGACCGCCCGGACCCCCGGGACCACCTGGTGAGTACAGTAGACGGCCGCTCCGCGTGCCGCGCATACATTATTATAAATATTGGCCTTAAGTTCTCGGGCCGCTGGAAGCGGAAAGTTTCTCGCTTTTATACTGTATGCGTGCTTTGCCGTTATTACGATAGATTTTCGCAAATTTAATTGTTTTGATCATATGTGGTTATAAAGTACGCATGGAATTAGTTACGGTAAGCGACGGATCATGTTACAGGGAAACATTCTATTTCTATTACGGGCGATATTGAGCTTAGCTGAAAGGTAATTGAAAAAATCATTGGAAAAACGGATGTTTTTTTTATTTCTTTGTCGTCTATTCTCATACATTTAATTTTTGTTATTAATTACATAATTCTAGTCAACAATAAATTGAATTTCTCCAAAATATTGGTTTAGAATCAAGCTTACCCGTTTCGTCTTCTTTTTGTAAATAAAATATTATTCAATGTATGGTTAACAATTATCTGATAAATATATTTCGCCATCGAATCAAAGAAAATAGATCGAAAAATTATCGACAAATAATTTGCTTGAAATTATAAGTTTTTAAAATAAATATAAAATCCATTTGACATATTTATTTTATATTTTGTTCATATTTATTATTTAACATATTTTATAAAATGGAAAACTTAAATGGATAAAGTTGTATTTGATAGTTTCAAAGCTATGAATAGTTGATTAATCAATAATAATATTAATTAGGTACTTATGAGCTTGTATTTGAATCATATATCAAATGCAAAACGAATACACGTATGCTCAGTTATTGACCAAATTTCTGTTTACAATAATTAATGTAAAAAGGATTTTCCTAAAAACAGTTTCCATAAGACATTGATAATAACATATTTCGTATTTTTAATCTGCAAAAAAACTTAAGATAAAATTACAATATTTTATACTCTGATAATGTAATTAAGCTGTAATTGGTCTTTAATTTTATTAATTGTAAATTTTTTATTCATTGCGAACATGCATTTTTTTATAAAACTTCTGAGTAAACTAATTAGAAGCTTATGATGTTATTAAAAAAATTTATGTGCTCTTTTTTTGTACTGTGTATTATTCATATAAAAATTAGGAATCAGATAATATTTCGATATTAGTTTATTTCATAATAATGGCAAAGTAATGCTTTTAAATTTCCAAACATAATGAAAATGTAGAAACACAAGAACTTTGAGTATATATATTTATTATTTGATTATTGTTGATATAATGTATATAATATACATATATATTATATTATCATTTATTTAACATGCTTATTAGACTGACGATTTTTAACACGTTCGAGTAATTTTTACGGTACAATAATAAACGCATCACGGTTAGTTCAGATAAATCGTAAAAATAATAACTTTCATGCATTAATGAATATAATTAAAGAATTGCGATTTAATAGATTAGATAATTTTAAAATCTAAAACCTTTAATTTCTATAACACGGAGTAAATAGTTTCCCTACACTTGAAAAAATAACGAAAAATAATGAACTTAGTTCACGAAGGTTTCGACAAAAAGATATTCTACCGCTAAAATTTGGCGGGATTGGAAAGAGTTTGATTTGCTTAAAAATATATGGAGGACTGCATAATGGCGGGATAAGATACGGGCGATCCGGTCCCAACACTCTCCCGAGCGTATAATTCAGCGCGAAGGAAAAGTTTCGTTTTTGCCCTTTATTTGATTAAGAACTTACTTAAACAGCCATCGAAACTTTCGAAATTGGCCACGAGGATGAATTCCGTGCCGATTAATTCGCATTCTCCTCGAATTCGTCGATTTATCCTTAAATCTCGCTCGATCCCAATTGTTTGGTCGAAGACTTATCCGACGAGGTAGAGGAATCTCATCGTTATAAATTGCTTTTTTAAACTCCTTGAGTTTTTTTGGATAGCGTGGAATATTGTTTTAATAAAGCCAATTATAAACGTATATAGTTAAGTATCCAAAATCGACAGAGAGAGAGAGAGAGAGAGAGAGAGAGAGAGAGAGAGAGAGAGCAAGAGAGATTTGTGTTGATTGAAATTTTGGATGTAAATTTCATCAGCGCCTATTTGAAAAACTTGGTAATGCATAATTGGAGCTCATTCGAGCGCGTTCATTTAACGAAAAATATTGTTTGATTCAAAAAGTGTATACTCACTTATATATATATATGTGTGTGAGCTACAAAAGCAGGATTGAGATTTAATTAATTAAAAATCTGAAACAGTTACTTTTAATTAATTATTTATTGTTACTTACATGAATTAGTAATAAAAGAGAAGTTTAATTAACCGTTACTATTGATAGCAGTGGATGATAGTTCTAGCTATCCATTATATATTCAATTAGTATTAAAAAATACTTGTACTTAACTAATTTCATGAATATCTTACAAATTAAAATTAAGGGTCACTCCAATTTGAAAGCTATTAAAAATTAAAAGTAATGATTAAAGAAATTTCTCTATCGTTGATTTTTAAACGATTTCGTTAAATAAATGATTTTTGCTTTAAAAATGTGACTGTTAATTAAATTTTATCAATTAAAATCAACGTTCAATTCAAATTACAATAAAATTAAATATAGCCAAATATTTTTGAATCAATAATTCAAAAACCCAATGAAGAAGACATAATTCAGAGCGTCAACTTTACAATTTACCTCAATTGGAAAATTATAGCGTCTCGCGCAAAATACCAAAAAATCCATCCATCGTCACCTCGACGTAATTGGACTTTTGCGAAGGGCCCCTTGAACACTGTTCGTCGAAGTCAGACGCTCCATAGGTCACTCGGTGATAGGTGCAAAAACTCCACGTATGTTAAATGATAAGGCTCATTTTCACGGGCCACGACCCTCGGAAAGTATCCGCCCCTCCTCCTCCCGCCGCCACATTATGTACGTTCGTGGTCGTGTTCCTGCTGGACGGAAGGTGGAGGGGGGGCAATAAAGGAACGGAGGACGCAATGCCTGCTCCTGACGCGCGAACAGCGAAAAGGACGTCCGGCGTGCGTCGCGTCGCTGCTGCCTGATGCATCTCCGCGATTCTAGTGTATGTGTATAAGTGTATATATATATATATATATATATATATATATATATATATATATATATATTTAGAGCTGTAGTGATTTGTCTTGGGGGCGGAGGCGAGGCGAGGGGTCGTCTAACAAAGAGCTCCAATCGCGAAAATCCTGTGCGGTGCTCGCACATATAGAATAACGTGGGATGCTGAGGGGAGGGGGCGGAAATTTTCCATAAGGCCCTGTAGTTGATGTCATTTCTCTAAATCGCGACGCCTGAAATTAATTTTTTCTTCTTTATAACGCACGTGCGTTCTCTTTATTGTCACGTGGTTTTCTTTATCGGAGTGTAAGTGTTGTCGAATTCGTTAATTAATTTGAGACACTCCATAAAAGCACCGTATCAAAAAAAAAATTCGTCAACTCATCTGAATTCCCGGAAAAATCTTAATAGAAACAGGGAAACGTTTATTCGAATCATAGCAAATAAATAATTTCTTTTAATCAAACAAATATTTCTTTAAAATTAATTTGGCTCAATAAAATTCACTATAGTGGCGAAACGTTGGATTCGTACACAGAAAAAAATATATTTACTATTTTAATAAATATTTATTTGAGACCACTAATTTTTACTAATTTTTACTCATACTATTAATAAAGGTAATAACATAATTGTGGCAATAATTGTGGTAATAATTTAAATTTTATTATTCATAATACTATGTTTAAATTTTTTTATTACTTAAAGTTATTTATTTTTCTTAACTTTATAAATAATTTTAATTCATTGTGTATAATTAAGAATAATTTATTCATGATAATCGCAAGATTTTCTGTCAATTACGTGCATATTTTATGCTCACATATGGATATTTACGCCTTGACAATTAATTCAACTAATTACGAAACTTATAAGTTAATTAATATCATGCTCATTATGATAAAATAAAATTCAAAAGAAAAACAGTATAAATTTCTTTCTCGTTATCATATATTTGTTTTTAACCTCGTATAAAAAAATTCGTACGAGCGCGCAACGAATAACAAACCAAAAATGTCTATGATTTACAGCTTTACATTACAATTATTACTCATATATATATATAAGAAAAGCAAATATATAAAATATTTATTTCTTTGTAAATTGTAACGCAAAACAGAAGGATAAAAAGCCAACAGCGGTGTGAAACGCATGAGCGCCATCGCGCATATTGCCGACGCTACGGGAGAGATTCAAGAGCGATCGGTCAAGCCAAAAAGTGGGATATCTAAAAAAAATCCATTAAATCGTCGTGTCCGATCCATTTGCATCGTGCTCGGGAACTTCTCTTTTCCCCCTTCCCAACTCTCGCCGTCACCTTTCGAACAAACTGCGCACCGCGCCACAGGGACGCACTACGGAGTACCATGGCGAGTAGCACGTATGTGTGTGCACGCTCGCGCGTGTTTCTGTGTGTGTGTGTGTGTGCGTGCATACGTGCGCCATTATAAACGCGCGAGCGACGCGCGGATCATCCCTCGGTGATCCTGACGGATGGCGCGTTCGTGTACGAAAACGGAAAAGTTTCCTCCGGAATGAACTGTGCACCCCCCTCTACCCAACTACTCAGGCTTATCTATCTCCCCTGCCGTGTGGGCAGGGGATTCTTTCCGCGTCTTCGGCACGGAGCGGGGCGGGAACGTGGTCTGCGGGACACCGAATGTATATTCTCTCTCTCTGTGTGTGTGTGTGTGTGTGTGTGTGTGTGGGTAGGTGGATGGGTGGGTATATGTATGTATATATAGGTACTGAGAGTCGTAAAGACGAAAGACTCGCTCAATTTCGCCATAGGAAATGCAACGGCCAACCCAAGCACTCGGGACTTTTCGCAGAAATTTCAACCCCCCCTCCCTCGCTGGTATTTTTCATTCTGCTGCCTCCCTCGGAATTCCATATTTTTAAATTCGAATTTCAGACGGTACTCCGCGTCGTTTTGATTTATCTTTACATACGGGCACCCGTACAAAGTAAAATTAATGTTCAGACCGAACAATTAAGCAAGCATTCGTTTTCAATCGCGAAAGATAAATTACATCAGATTATATGTTCGTGTATTTTCAATAGATAGGTAGGTTAACTTCTAAGGTTACGTATTAGGAACGAATGCTTACATTTTTTTCACGTCTCACAAGTCGCTGGTCAAATCAACTTCGCTCCGTTCTATGGAAATATGCACGATGCGTTCCTGTTACGGTATCGGCGGTTTGTAAATGACGCTTAGGAGTCCATCAGGATCAGTAACTAATTAAGTCCGAAATCAGTAACTACTTAAGTCCGAAAAGACAAAAGAACTGGCGGCAGCGTGTAAAACTCACGCGATAACGCTGGCATTTATGTAAATCAAATTTTTGTTTTAATTTATTCGATGCATTTCTTCGTTAACGATTCTAGAATATCGATATACGTATATTGTTAGGCGATATTCGAAGACTCGCTGTAGACTGAAACGCTCGGAAATTTTTTTGTCCATTATTATATAAATAGGCGTATTTATAAAGGTAGAGTTTACCATGTCTTCCATTCCCTGCGTCAAAAGTGGAGATTCCCATTGGGAAGTTTGAAATGAATCGCTTATTCGAATATAAGTTTCAGGCTTGACCCCTGAATCAAGGTTAAGATCTCGCTCTACCGTGGCCCGCTTGAATCCCTCCAAACTTTTGTCCGACACAATTTTTCCAGCCCAACTCCTAATGAGAAGCCGTTTATTAAAACACTTAATAAGCCATTTCTCGAGAAAAAATTCTCAATTAACAAGAATATTACTCGCTTTCGTGACTAGTGCTCGCCGTTTTCTAAGTAACGTGCACCTCGTAATTCAAGATTAACGGTATACCGAATAGGGCAGTGACGTTGCGGTTAGCACATTATTATGCAGTCTTTGATTTTTATAACTGAAAATAAAACGGCACACCAGACCGCATTCGCCGCTCAATTATTAAATGTTTTTTAAAGTGCCTCTTTAAAATAGATTAACTCAAGCCACGACTCGCAATTTTACCTTTCTTATGTTTATTCTTTTTGTCGATACCTTCGTAGCTTAATCGGTAATCAATTTGCGCCCATTTGCGGTTTATAGAAATACGACGAGGGGATATAGTCGATAAACGTTGTCTATTGATAAATTTAGACTGGAAGTTATAAATTTTATTATCATACTTGAATGTAAAATTACCCTGACGGTTAGCTCTTAAATATTTAATTTATCAGAAAATCTTTAAACTTATACGAACCATCATCAGGCTCCTCGTAAAGTGAAAAAAAGTTAACAGGAAATTAAGAAAAGAAATTTCAAAAAATTAACAATTAAATTAAAAAAAATTAACAAAAAGCCCGATAGGTGTACAATCGCATTTGAATTTTACAGAAGTATTTAATATTATTAATTTTTTTATCTATTGAAAATTAATTTAAAAGCTTCCGAGCAATTGGCAAATCAGATGCCTTAATTAATTACCTTACATTTCAATAACTAAATACATAATTTAAATATTTTTTATAGAATAACACGGATACGATTTACTAATGATTTCTTTAACCAAAGCTTAATATAATTACGCTTTAAATAATTCTCAGTAATTTTCTAAATTTTCTTTCATTAAAAAATAAATAAATAAATGTAATATCACCCGCTAAAATAAAAACATCGCGGAACCTCGATAATTATCCGTAAAACGACAGCTGATCGCGGCACGTTCGCTATATAAAGGAGAGCCCGAGTAGTAGCACCAAACGTAAGGTCGGCCGAAAAGAGCCGACAGCAAACGACAAAGACAAAAAGAAAAGACAAAACAGACCAAAACGATAAAAAAAAGAAAGAAAGAAAGAAAGAAAGAAAGAAAGAAATAGCCCACTAAGTCGGCTACTTATCACCTCCCTCCTGCGACCGAGACTTGTGTTGATATATCTGCCCCGGTGATGTGCGCGCAGGGCCCAAGGGCGACGCCGGACCGGCCGGACCGCCCGGTCCGCCGGGCGAGAGAGGCGCGCGCGGCAAGCAGGGCAAGAAGGTAAGCCAAATGACGAGCTCTGTATCTCTGCCTCTGTCTCTCTATCTCTCTACATCTCTCAGGCCGCCGAGCTCTCTCCTCGCTCACATATATTTATATTATGTACTCCTAAAATTGACTGTTGTACAATGATGAATATACGCACATACACACCTTCATATTATCCTCCCACCAGCCCTCAGAAACGCACGGGCGGTACTTTCGTCGCGGAATTATGTCGCGCGGGAGATTTTTTTTTAATGGCCTTAATTTAATCGGTACTCCATCTGGATCGGGTTCAGACGGGTGATTCGTTGTTTTTCCGGTTCATTCGTTGATTTGTGAAAGATTGCGATTATTCAACTTCTATGTACGGATCTCAAGACTATATCGCGTTGCGTTCGACTTTGAATACATGTTCTATCATTTTTGTTAAATCGTTATTTTAAAAAGAAGGAAGAATAATTCAATAAATCGTTATATTTTTTAACATCGTTATTACTTCTATATATATATATATATATATATATATATATATATATAATTTTTCAATTTATATGGAAATTTAATTATGACCGAGGGTCCTTCCTTACACTTTACTTTCCATACCTACACATAATACATACACACACACACACACACACACACACACACACACACACACACACACACACACACTATATATAAACACATATATATCCTTCCAACACCGTACAGTAACGTAGCTTGGAAATTGCACGAGTCTGCATGAAAAAAAGAACAATCATTAATCAGCTTTATGTGCACGTGCATGAGGTTTCGCACCAATTATTTACCTGGTAAGTCTTTCCACATATTAATAATACTACTAATATTTCAGTAGATTAATAATACTAACGGTGTAAGTGATAAAAGCTTTGCATTTTATGTATTTAACAAACTTAGGAGTTTCACGGAATGGCCGATAAAATGTAACGTATACAAATTCTTTTTCTTTTTTACACAAACTATGACGGATTAGCCGAGAACGAAGTAATCGATCAGCTGGTTATTAAAAAAGAAATATATGTCTCTGAAGCTCTTATGCGGAAAAGCGAATGGACGCATCATTAACTATAACAATATATCGTATGAATAAGATGAGCTGACTAAAATTAAAAACGATCTCTCTCGCTCTTTCTCTTTCCCTCTCTCGCTCACTCTCTCTTTCCCCCTCTTTCTTGCGCATTCTCGATTCATCTTATGCATAATTTCATATCTTCTTCGCGATCTTAATCTCGATCTTAATGAACAGAACGCATCTCAGCCGCTTTCTCCCATGTACATATATATGCACACCTCGGCTCCGCTTCCAATTTCCGCAATCATCGATGCCTGTGCATTACGCCTATATAGCGACTCGCCCCGAGTGAATTTCGCACGCGCATTTGTCAAGCTTTTTTGCCGATTTAATATGAAACGAGAGTCGCTGCTTGCGCAAAGGTCTCTGCCTGATATATATAGCGAAATCCGAATGACGATCACGTCCGTTCGTATAGAAACAGAAAAAAGGAGAAAGGGAAAAGACGTTCATAGACGTGTATAGTCACGAGTAGATTCGACACGATTGGACGTTCGATTCTGTGTATGTATACCTCTTTCTCACACCCCCTCCCCTCTTCCCTCTATCTCTTTCACTCTTGCTCGCTCGTCTGTCTCATTTCGCCCTCCCCCTCTGCCCCGTCTATTTTATCTCTCCTTTTTTCCGGATTTTCGCGACGCTTAATCTTCATCTGTCTCGCGTTTGCTCGGGACGCGCTTGTGCATCGCTCCTCTCTCTCTCTCTCTCTCTCTCTCTCTCTTGCCCCTCACCCCCCTCCGCCGTCCGCCGTCCGCCGCTCGACGGAACGAAAGCGATTTTTTTCTCCTTTGTTTCTGCCAGTTTGTAGCGTCTCTCTTTCTCTGCTTATCTCTGTCGCTATCACTCACCTCGCTGATGCTCGTCGTACATCAGTTATATAAACAAAAGTGGCTTTATGAAATTCTTTTATTTAGATCATATATATTTCGCCTAATGCTATTTCATATTTCGAAAGAATATTTTGATACTTGAGAATTTTTTTTAGTCCGAATGTACGGGAAGCTTTATTCCCGTTAAAAACAAAGAGTTTAATTTTCTTAGTTTCCAACCAAAGATATATATTTCTTTTGTCCTTTAAATTCTATCCACGCTTTAGCGAAATAGCAGCCGGACAAAGTGCATTTAGCCGAATTCGAAAAAACAGTCGCTATATACATGTCTTCTCGCTTTTCTTTACCTTTATCTCGCACGCGCAGCAGTCGAAAATACAGCTATGATTGCCTCTATACTGTCTAAGCAAGGCAAAAAGCGAAAAAGCAAGGAAAAAAACAATGTTCTGTGCGATAGAATGAAAAGATAGGGAAAAAAGAAAATGAAAGAGAGCAGCGATGGTAAAATACAAACGTTGGTGGCAGCAAATAACACGTATCGCACTCGTTTTATATACCTATACAGAAATCGGCAATGAATAATATTTTTTGTTCTCGAATGCTAGTGATTTAAGAAATAACACGATGATAGTAATGATCGAAAAACTTCCGAGGTTGGTCTACAACCAAGGGCGAAAGCACATTAAGCATCTCTGTGAAAAACGGCGACGGCCTATTTTTGTGTTCGAAGGCTGCTTATGTGTATATATATATAGAGAGAGAGATCTTGGGTGGAAACCGGGGCTTTTATGGAAGCCCCATCCTCCGAAGTCTCCGCCCGCACATCTCCTTCGGCGAGTGCTGGTTTGTGCGCAAACGCAACGTTCTCTGATTTTGTTGTATTTTTTTTTTTTTATTTCGACGACAGTCTCCGTTCTCGTCAGTTCCTCGATACGTTTATGTATAAATATATATGCATAGGTTAAGGTAAAACAAGTACGCTACAATAACAATTACTGTATATGTATTAATTCTACTACTACCACTACTACTACTACTACTACCGCTACTACCACTACCACTACTACTACTACTACTACTACTACTACTACTACTACTACTACTACCGCCACTGCTGCTAGTTCGGCCTTTGCTCGAGCCCACTGTATTAGCACCGCCCGCCGCGTAAGTATTTTGTGTTTATATATATAATAAACATTGTGTATAAAGTAGAATAATTAACATAATTATATACGAAGACGCAACGATAGTCTCGCGCGGAGAGAATTCATTTTCGTTTTCTTCTTTTCTTTTTTTAAAATATAGTCTTTTTTCTCTATGACTTCTCGTTAGAGGCAGCCACGATTCTTTTACTCTTCTTTCTCCTGCATCTTTCTGTTTAACTAACGCGGAATCGCTGAAGTCTGGCTTACATTTTCGTAAGCAAAAACTGCGAAAAGTTTCATATAATTCTATGTAACTTATCACTTTGGACCTTTTTACGAAGAAAAAGTTTTCTCCAATTTAGTAAAAAGTTATATATTTTACGAGCTTCGGTTACATTTTCACTCGAGTCTCGTCGAATTCAAACATTCAATTTGCTCCTCCAGCATCGAGAATTTTGAAGAGGCGCTCCATCCTCGTTTTCTTACCGAGAACGAGAATATATATATATATATATATATATATATATATATATATATATATATATATATATATAAAATTTAAAATTTTCTAAAACTTTCATAACCAATTTTTATTCGCGCTCTTTACTTTTAGTCGACGATACGTAAATTTTGAATGGCGCGAAAGGAAAAAATAGCGGGAATAATCCGGTAGAATTGTCGATATCTAAAAATGTCGCTTGAAAAACAAGCAATGTTAAAACATCGGTTCTCCACGTTACGTCGCATCGTATCAAACATTATTGTACCGAATGAAAGTACATTTTTCGCGTTGCCAATTGGATATCGAACCGAAACGTGCCCGGTTCCTGGCGCAAATCGCGCTTTACGTACCTGGACGAGCGCGCATCCGTCGAAACCACGGAATCGCGCGTAAATTGAAATGCGCGCGCGAACGGCGACTTTGGTTCTCGTCCCGATGGAACTCTACCGGTAGAGACGTTGGTATAGAGCAGTGTGTATTTAGTAGAGATAAAGCGAGACGATCCGGGGATGGACGCGGACGGGAAAGAATCCCTCTGTCTCGCTCCCTTTCTCTGTGCTCGCGTCTCTCAATCCCTCTTCACGACGGCGATCATTAAAATCACCGGGGATTAATCAGGAATGACAAAAGCAGATCTCCCGGGCCGTAAAGTGACGGGCTCCGTGAGAAGGCTATTCTATCCTTTAGTTTCTCCTCATTTATTTGTCTCTTTCTCTCCCTCCTTTACCCATTTCATCGCGTTTCGCATCTCTTTTTCTCTCGCACTCTTTCTCTTATTTCTTGGCTACATACTCGCCTTTGACACCCTCTTTTAGGTCCAAGAAGTGCGAAGTACTTCGGTAATGTTTGAAGCACGTGGAAACTGGACCCCGGTGCGATAAACTTTATTTCTTCGTTCGCTCTTCCTTTCTTACTCTCTCTCTCTCTCTCTCTCTCTCTCTCTCTCTCTCTCTCTCTCTCTCTTTCTCCCTCGCTCTTCTTCTCTCTGCGCGAAGTCATATTTCGTCTTTGTTTTGTCAATCTTTTTTTTCTTCGATACGCGCTTGCGCGTAAGTAAGTGTGCAAAAGTTTGTTACGGTATAGACAAAATCATATAAGAATCAATGATTAATCGAGCATAAATAAATGTCATTAAATTCATTTATCATTATTTAAAATAGAATTGTCAAATTTCTCTCCCCTCTTAAATCATAGTATCTTATGCTCGATAATTCGCTTTAGAATTTTTAAACATTTGTCTATTCACAGTGCAGATCACAATACTACCGACTGCAATGGCAAAATAATCTATACCGTACATTTATACCGCACACTTATGCACGTAGCTCGGCGCGGTCGATAACGAAGTGCATATATACACGTATACGTGCACATGGTGTAAATATAACTTTGAGCAACTCCATTCGCCGGGGCCGGAGCTTATTAACGCGCCCCCACCCCTTGGGGGCCCAAGCCCCGGTTCCGCGCGCACCTTCCCTGTACCAGCTTGTGTAACTAATTTGTATTTATGTTAGACAAATAACCTACCCGCACACGTATGCGCACACATATATGTAGCCCCGCGTCGCACGAGCGCGAGGTAATTAAAAAAAAAAAAAAAAAAAAAAAAAAAACAAACAAACAAACAAATTCCCTGGAAGCAAATCTCCGACTAATTACTAATAACGCCGCCAACCGGTGTCTCTGCTGTCGCTGTCGCTGTTGCTGCCGCTGCCGCCGCATCGCAGCTTCGCTGCTCCTGAGCGCTCGGCACTATCTGCGTAAGTATCCTTGTTCTTTTTTATTAACATTAACACGTATACAGCGACACTAACATGTCTCTTAGCTTAGCCATTGTAAGAGTCGCCGTTTATGTATATACATATATCTACCTTTGAATCTGACTCATTGTTTATTGTTTCGACGATGTTTATGTGTAAGAGCTGGCGAAAAGCGCAGAAGATTCAATGGTAAGAGGCGCTCTCGTGCGCAGAGCTTCTTCTAATGTTTAACATTTTGATATTTACATGGATAATCATTTATAATTTGTGTATTAACAACTCACGTTATTTTATTATTTACTTATTAATTAGATTAATAAATGTTGATATGGTATGGTTAATATTAATTTAACATTATACATGTTTTGTAGATATAGAGGGTGTGCACGAATGTTTCTATTCTTTTTTGGTTAATCATTGTGGCTTTATGGGGACGACTAATTTGGTGTATTTGGTAGTGTTTTATTAGAAATAATCAATGTTTAGAATTAATGTTTATTTAATGGTTACTTTGTGATGTCATGATTTGTAAATATTTTGGAGATGGGCGAAGTGTAGAAGTGACAACCGGCCAACGATACTTCTTGCGACGTTTTGGTGAAATGTTTTCATTTTCATTAGGCTCAGACTACGCGTATATTGAGATTTCATAGAGCGGCACGTGTAGAATCTTTATCGATACGTTCATACAGTATTTTTTCTCCAAATACTCCGTGTCGTATTGCTGCAGGATACGAATACTTTTGCGTGCTACCGCGAAGCAATGTTTTCGATACGATATTTATTTTTCGAGGAGGAGGGGATAGTTTCGAAAAAGGGGGAATCAGTCTAAAATTATTGTCGAAAATGAAAAACGAACGAGGATTCGTACGTGTTTTATAAAATGCCAGTCTGCATCTGAAATTTTTATATTTAATTTTTGGAAGGCCAATCTGGAATAAATCTTTATATTTAAAAATTAAATGTCGATCAGTTTTTATTATAAGTACTGATTAATTTTGAGATGTAATTGTTAATTAAAGTGCAATTCGAATAATAAATAACTATCAAAGATGATTCTTGCTGGTAAAATATCTAAAAAAATTCAATCGAATGGAATACGCTTCTAGACGTTTGGTACAACTATAAGCGATTCATTCTTTTAATCTGACAAAATAAGTTGCTGGTATTTAGATTTTTCACTCCCTTCTTGCCGAACAAGTAGTTTATCACGTTTAAGTATTGTAATAATAGAAGACAAGTAGTGACAAGTCGTAAGTAGTAACAGGTAGTTAGTAAGCAACACGCCATAGCTTGTTGTAATAGACTAGAGTTAATGATGCTCAAATAGTAACAGAGAAGTTAGCTTCGCTTTAGTAGACCTCGACATCATCGGCGGCGTCGAATTTCATTTCTATACTCGTGTAAATTTCATCTTTTATATGCGCGCAAATTTCACAAGAAGTATCGTTTCGCTTTTGCATAGAACATTCGAGGTGTCTGTTAACAGTTGTACTTAAGAATATTACACACGACCGATATGACACATCCCCCTTTCTCTCTCTCTCTCTCTCTCTCTCTCTCTCTGTCCCTCTTAATCCTCCTCTCCGACCGCTCCTTCTTCCTCGAAATTTTCCTGGACGGCAAAGTGCGATCCAAAACAAGCACCTCCTCACCACCGCTCCGTGCGTCGGAGCGAGGAACGTGAGCCCGCGAGGAGAGAGCCGCGCGAGACTTTGGCCGAACAAATCAAACAAAGAAAGACAAAAAAAAAAGAGCGAAAGAGAGCCAGAGTTGGGTTTGCAGGGCGACCGAGGCCATCCCTCATCACCGACGGCGCATCCCACGACGAGGGCCTGGAAGGGCGAGCCCGGCGAGCGGGGACAGCGGGGCGAGACAGGCCTGCCAGGTATAGAGAAAAGCGACCGGCTGATCTTCAATCCCTCCGCGCGTTCGGTGGCTGGGCATTTATCTATACATAATATCGTCCTGTATGTGAATAACTCGCGGCGCGGTCTTGCCGCAGCTCCCCGCCTCTTCTTCTGCCTTATCTCGTTCTTCGCAGGTGCTTTTCTCGCCCCTACGGTGCGCCCGCTGGAGGACCTATTAGCGATGCTTTTATCTATATATGTATATATATATATATAGATTTATATTAATACATTGATATATAGGCGTATCTTTAGAAGCTGGCTTGTTACGTCTGTTGATGGGCCCCTCGCTAAAGCCCTCCCTTTTCTGCTTTTTGATTCGCAGGGCCGAAGGGAGACCAGGGCCCACCGGGCTTGCCTGGCGGAGATGGACTCAACGGCGAGGTCGGAATTCAAGGTCCGCCGGGACTGCCTGTAAGTATAGTGTTTTTTTCAACATCGTAATTAATTAAGTTTTTCATTAAATTGGTGATAATATATTTGACTATTATTGTGGAATTTACATATTATATATCAAAAATATTTGACTTTCATTGTATAATTGTTAAATTAGGAGAATTGTTTCAAATTAATTAAAATTGTCTAAAGAAGAATGTTTTCAAATGTCAGGACAAACTTTTTATGCGCTCATTCATGGGAAAAAATTGATGACTATTTCACTGAGAGTCGTTTCATAGTCAATTCCATAGATTATCTCGGACTGTATTACAAAATTTTGTTTTCTCTGAAAATATAAATTCTATATTAAAATTAAAATTGACTTAGAATAATTTTAATCTAAGACTCTTGAATTCAGCTGAAATTCATATTAAGTTTTATTTATTTTCGTCTAATCCATTAGAAAAGTTTTTTAAAATTGATTTGTATTTTAAAAGGGACTCGCTGGACCAAAAGGAGCGAAAGGAGAATATGGAAATATTGGTCCACCAGGAATGATGGGCCCTCCTGGACTGCCTGGTCCACCGGTGAGTTTTCTAATGCATTTCCATTGTCTCATTCCATTATGTCACTAACGTCTTAATCAAAACTTGACTTTCAACAATATTATTTATTGAAGACATATTTTGAAAAATAAACATATATTTAACTATAAGTAGGGCGTAACAAACTAAATTCGAAATTTAATTAAAATAAATTATATTTTTTCAGGGATACCCTGGTCAAAAAGGTGACAAAGGTGATAAAGGCGAATCGGTATGTTGAAAATGTTGATAATTTTTGTTTTTGTAGTCTTACCAATAACATTGTTCAACTTAACCTTTTCTATTTCATGATTCGCTGGATTGGAACAAACAGAAGTACAAAAAATTAAGAAGAAGACAGGTAAATAATAAAAAGTTTCTATCAGTAATTAGAATTTTCGTAATTTACCTTTCAAAAAAATAATTTCGACTTTACGTTCTCAGGGTGACAGTACGTTTGAAATTAATGCGAGTGAAATGACGGGTTCTTATGTAAGTACCTTTTGCAATGTTTAAATTATACATTTTTTTATGGAAAAGAAGTATTTGGTGATTCTGTTTAACAGACGAAAATGTTTTTGTATTAGTAACTCAATTAAAAATGGCAGAACTATAATATATGACGCAATGGAAAAATGATATTTTTTTAAGAATAATATAATAAGAACCTCTTGTGTCAGACTAAACTCTGATGGAATGTACTTGTTGGTAGTAGGCGGCTGTGACATAATGTACGTTATTTACGAAATAAATTTTGAACATACTTGATAAAAATAAAAAGTTGATATAGTCCAGACCATAAGATATTAACTTATTCATTTTATGAAACAGATGAAACAAGTTAATATTTAAATTTAAAGCAAAAGACCTTTTAATGTTCAGATTTTATCTTATATGATTGCGATAGCGCGTTCAAATGTGTAATCAAAATTCCCGATTTTCAAATAAGGTGCAGGATAAAGTTTATAATTTTATTAATGAAATACAAAATATTTATTTTCCAACAAGAGTTAATTTATACCTTTAATTCATTGAGTTATGGCACGCACATGAGCAAAATATTCTTCTTTTCCGTAAAAAATGTAAATAACACATTCTGCAATTGCTCCCGAGCTCATCGAGCAACTATTTAAGAGTCCTCTCGCACGCTTTCAGATTATGGGACCACCCGGACCTCCGGGCGAGGCGGGCACGCCGGGGCTCCAGGGTCCGCCCGGCATCAAGGGAGACCGGGGACACGACGGCGCCAAGGGCGATCCTGTCAGTAATTATGCGTTTTCGCTCCATTCCCTCCCCCCGCCCCCTTCCCCTCCTGGCCAGCTATGCGCGCGCTTTCGGCATCGAACGGCAAACTTTGGCCTTGGCCGCGTGGCCGGTGCGCTTGAGAGGAGGCGAGAGCAAAAAAGAAGACAACTAATCGATAGATAAACGTGGCCAACTTTCCGACTCGCGCGATCGCCAAGTTTTTTCATTAGAACCGGGCGGAAAGCCCAGCCGCTCGGCGAAGACTTCGCGTCCGACTCCCGGCGAGCGCTCGATTCTTCGCCTAATTTTTCATCCGGGAATCGCCGAGCCGATATTTCGCCGAGAACTTTCGACTCGCTCCCGCTTGCGCTCGAGCAATAGAATAGATATATCTGCGCGCCGCGAGCACTGGGAAAATATCGGAGGCGAGCTCTTCTCTCAAATTCACGCGTTATTCGGGTTTTTGCGTTGTCGAAAATATTTGTGTTATCTGACGGAATGGAACTCGTTCAACGATTACTGTTTTTCCTTTTAAAGAGGCGACTACCTTTTATCAGGCAACTTATAGTCTGATAAAGTTTTTATCGTGCTTTTTTATAATATTGCCGTTGGCCTAGTTAAATGAATCATTGCAGCCTTGTCATAATATTTTTATCAACCTCATTTATCTCCTAAACACTTTTAACAGCTTAATTCATTTATATTGACGACTGACAATATGTTTTTCACATTTAAGGGTGAAAAGGGCACGAAAGGGGATCCTGGCCCGATGGGACTGCCCGTAAGTATTAATAAAATCATATATAATTTAGAACTAGGTTTAAATGTTCTCTTTTTGTTACTATTAATTTAAGCAAAACATTTAATCTATGGAACTAATGTTCAATTGAATATCATAGTACTGAAATTTATGAATATATTTAATAGAAGCGTCTAATCGTCTAATTTTATTTAACGAATATTAATAATTTGTAATTTTAGGTACATTACTTTCCATTAAAATTTGCAATAATACTCATCCTATTTCTATAATCGTCTTACTAATGATGCTAAACTATTATAAAGTAAAAGTTTTAATTGAACTAAGAACTTAAACTTTTTGGCAGTAGAAGTTTAACTTGAAGATCTAGACATCAATTTGAGTTTTCGTTGCACTTGTTAAATTATAACTCTTTTAATCTCGTCTCAAAGTAGTCTAATGTGAAGTTCCTAATCATATTCAAACAGAAAAAAAAAGATTTTTATTTTCTTACGTTTCGAGTACAATGCTTACGATTTTATACATGTATACAAAGATTATACTTTTTCCTAGAAAATAATATCAGCTAAGTTTCTTTAGCTTAGACTGGCTCAAACATTAAATTGAATATAGGGACTAATATAATTATTAAGTATTTCAAGCGAACAATGCAGTTTTAGTTTAAATTATAGTAACTTCATTTATATTGGAAACTGTATATTATCGTCCATATCAGTATATTGTTCGAAAACTGGCCTAGTTTAAATACGTAACAGAATAAAGAAATCTCATTAATAGAAATACTTTATAGCTGTTTTAATTTTTTAAAATATAAATTTACTTATTGCGAACTTAAAATTACTTATTTAGTTTGCATTTGGTTAACGTACATTAATTTCTTGTAGGTTTTTCTGCGCTAATGACGGAATCGGTCATTGAATTAATCTCGTACATCAGGATTTTTAAATATCCTAATTTCAATTCGTAATATTTGAGATTATGTCCGAGAAGAACAAACTTTTCTGTTTTTTTTTTTAGTCAATGATATCGTTGATTAAGCTTTAACTACTTAATAATCCATTTTTTCGCGACTGGATCCTATTTTTCGCTCTAAAAATATACCCTCAAAAACCATTTAAAAAACACCTCACTAAAAAGTTTCTTCTTCTCGAACATGATCTTAAATATCTTCGACCAGAGTTCTTGGACATTTGAAATTAAAATAACTTAAAAATTACCAAAAAAGAAAGACAAGAAATTAGCTAAAACCCCATTGCTATCGCTATAAAAACAATAATCGAGACGTCCACGTTATTTTCCAGGGACCTATGGGACTGCGTGGTGAATCCGGCAGGCCGGGGGAAGGAAAACCAGGCACCATGGTAAGATCGAGGATCTTTCGCTAGTAACGACCGCCATTACATGCCTTCATCCAATGACTCGCTTGACCGTAATTTTCGAGTTCTCCGACCGATAGGCGCGCATTTATCGTTCGCACGGCATTACGGAAAATCGACAAGGTGCCTTTTACGTGCAACGCGCATTAGCTCGCGATCGCTCGGAGGAGGAATGCAAAGGTTCCCATCGACCAATCGAGTGCTCAGTAATTTTTCGCATACACGAATTACAGATGTCGATCTCATTTTATTTAAAAAAATGACTCGATGAGAGCTTTTGCGGCCTCCCTGGATGAAAAACCATTCCTTGTTTTTCTTTCAGCTTAACGTGTAACTTTGACGAACGTGGCTATTAATCCGACCTTCGTATGCACTAAAGATATTTAAAAAATTTTTTTTTTCTGCAATTAGAGCTTGGTCGTAATATAAATTATCGCGTATAGCAGAAACGATTGATATGATCGCTTTATTCATGAGCAGAATCAGGAGGGTGACTTTGTTTTTATTAATTGAATACGTAGCCTCGGTGTGTGATTGGATAACGCGTATCAGAATTTGAAAAGTTAAATTTAAACAATCACTGTAGTACGTTTTTAGTCGTTCTTTTAAAAGTTTAGTTTATCGGTTTTTTTCTATGTAAATTTTGAAACTATTTTTTAAAATAAGTAAATTAATGAATTCCTTTTTTTACTTATGAATTTTTATTTTAAATACAATACATTATCATTTTATCATAATACGCATAAGTAAGGATATATTTTTATGGTTTTCGTAGCCGATGACATGGTTCCGTCTTTTGTCACACATCAAAGTTCTATGGATTTATTATGGTCTATTGATTACGACAATCGAGTAGATTTTGAAACAAATTGCAAAGTAGTTAAGAATTTAATTATTTCAAACACCAGAACTCATTTTAAGTTTCAAACAATAATCTATCAACTACATTTTATAATATCAATCTAAAATGTTCTAAACAATAAAGTTTAATTTAATCTTATTCCAAAGTAAAACGAACTAGTATATTACGACCCTCCGATTTACCTCGGACGTTAAATCACACACTCTAGTAAATTTATCTTCATAGGCGCAGTGTCGGATACAATTTTTCTTGCTGCTCCGCTGAACGTAGAACGGCGAGCATACTAATCCAAATTATTGAACTGAAAATGCATTTTCAGTAGTATTAATATTATTGACTGACATTATTATTTTATTAGTTCATTATAAATAGGCTTTGCAAAATTTAACAAAAACGAATTTATTTCTACGATGAAGCGGAAAAGATATTTATAAAATTCACTCAATTTTTGTAATAATTAGATCAAAATATTCCTAGAAAACTCGGACGAGCGACTCTTCATCGGCTCTGAAAACTCCCTGATTTTTACACTACATGTGTTAAATGGTGATGTCGCAATGCCAAATTTTATGAAATTAATAAATAACTAAACAGTTTCAATTTACTGAATTAAAAACATCAAAACTTTGAATTCGCTTGCAATTTGTATTAATGGTTTGTTTACAAGCTTATAGCAAAAATTTTATTACCGAACGATAAGGTTTCGCGATAATTAACTATTAAAATTTTTCTCGTTTTATTTAATTTTACGAATCAATTAGTTTTATCGGCATAATAAATAACTTGCGCGGTAAAAGAAATATTTCAGATTTTTAAAATGATGTTCGCAATGCTGGTACTTCTTAGCAGATTCATTATAGATACCTGAGAAATACATTTTGTTTTTTTCAACATTTTAGTTTGAAAATTTAGCTTTTGAAAACTGCATTAAAAACATTTAAGCTGAAAGATTAGATGACTAAAAAGAAACCAAAAATTTTCCTCCTACGTGACTTAAAGTCTTAATTTTCTATAGGCAATAAGTATATAAGAAAGTCAAATTGAATATTGGCATTGTTGACCTACTATATATATATATATATCTTGTATAAATATAGAAAACAGAGTAGTTTAACAAAATTTCATCCATTATTAATAATCGGCTTAAAAAACACAGGTTGGCGCGTGGTGATGATCCGACTAACGACTAACATGGGATAGGTACTACAAAGATAACCGACAATAACCTATCTAACGCAGACCTGCCGGGACTTTGCGGACAGGCGCAAAGAACCTGTGATGTAAAAAACGAAAGAAAACAAAACAAAATAAAACAAAAACCAAAAAAAAACAAAACATAAATGAGAAAACAACGGAAAATCCGTCTTAAGCCTATTCTCTATAAGCGCGCGATTATCATTTTCAAGAGTGTTTGTCTCTGTAATCCAAAAACCCTCGTACTTACACCCAGATTTTAATACAGTGAAGAGAAAAACGCAAAAGGAAAACGACCCCGCGACAGCACCTCGAAAAGCGTCCGATATATTTTGTCATGAAAAATACCTTAACCGTGCGTAAAAATACAATAATACGTCGCACAGACTCGGCGGATTCGGGGCCGTTGCGATTTTAGCCGGATTCGTCGTGCCACGATTCGGGGAAGAATGGAGATTTTAAATGTACATAGCGCTCGAGGGGCAAAAAAAAATTATAAAAAATAAAGAAAAAGGGAAAAATTGTACCGTGCGAGTGAAATTTTCAGTTCGCAATCCCAACGAGAATCGGAACCCGAGGAGCGGCTCGATTTGCCCGAGGAACGGCGCTCCCATTTTGTTATAAATAGAGCAGCGTTACGATTCCGAGATGGAGTTTTTTAATAAAATTGTTTGCCTGCGCTCGTGGAAAAATTTGCTGTTCCGATTATAAACGATTGCGAGTGTGAATAATCGAACGAAATTTTGCATTTTATTTGTTAATTCGACCGACAATTATTACACAGTATTTCATATACATTTAGTTAACTATCGTATCAACGAGATTATTTTTTCTAAGTTATATTACAGAAAAAATAGTAAATGTTTTCCACAAATTATATATATATATATATATATATATATATATATATATATATATATATATATATATATAACTCTTGCGAATCCATGTAACAATTAACAAATTAGAGTGTCTGAATTTAGGAAAACTAATAATTGTCAAAATAACTGGGAAAAATGACTGATATTTTGCAGTATATCTCAATTTAATGTGTTAAAAGTATATATCAGTAACTATAAGATATATAATTGTATATAATATTTCACTATTGCTTATTAAGAAAATTTGTTAAGGAGCATAAATTATTTTGTACGTACATTTTATTTCTAATCAACTTAACATGTAGAAAAACGATATTAACTATGTTATATTTATTATGTGAATATTAATTTACTAATATTAATTATTACTTTATCTACCAGTTACGTGCATTAGCAGCTAGTAAAGAATTTTATCCAATTGTGCGTTATCATTAAAAAAAAATATTATAATTATAACACTGATAGTTGACATTGTTCGAATGAGTTTTTAATTTGAGTTTGTATAAAGGATAGATACTTTTAAAAATTGACATTATTTACACGCTTGTATGCATCGTTCGTCAAGTACATTTTGATATAAAGATGATTTTAAACTACGAATTAGTTCGATTGACTTATAGATATTTTGCAAAAAAAAAAAGATAATGAAAAATTAACAAAATTGTTGTATAATATTTATATAATTATTTATCCTATATAATAGCGCAGACGTACGTATTCTCGATGTATCTGTAAAAAAAGTGAACGGAGAATGAGAAACGAGAGCATATAGTCTATATATTTTTGTTGAGAGGCAGACTAGATTTATAGTATACCTCAAACAACCGCGCGTGTGTTTGTGCGTATGTGTGAAAAATCATGCTGTACGAGCTTGTATGTAACAATGTGGGGCGAAGAGAAAAAGTGCGAGGGAGATGTATAAAGGTCGAATCGGCGCGGATCGTTTCCCGAGCAAATGCCAATCTCCGCGCGTCTTGTCGGTCTGCGTGATTCGATATAAATATATTATACGTATAGAGTAGAGCGCGCGCGCTTCGCATTGACAGATTAAAAGATTAAATGAAGGGGAAAAAAAGAACAAAGCAAAACACCATGACAAAAAAAAAACTGCAAGGAGACGACTGATCAGTAAACGTCGATCGCGCGTTCGCTGACGGTGTAATAAATAATAAGATTTGCGGGGGTTTGTACGGGGGAAGAGACGGCGGCGCCTCTCGTCTCCATTACCGCGCTATTTTTTTATACGCACTCCCGTGTCGATCTGATTCTGATTCTTATATAGACGAGGAAAGCATATACATATATAGTAGGCGACGGGAGGCTACGCCGCAGCTACGCGATTTCACTCGCCTCTCGGTCTATAGCCGACGATGTGTTTCTTGTTTTCTTGACCCCCCCCCCCCCCGAATAACTTTCTCTTCGTAAAAGCAGTTGTAGGATTTGGTGAAAGTAATTGACCGATGACCTTGACTTTGTCTGTGGGGCCGTTTTTGAAGGACGGCTTTTATTTTTCAGATCAAAATTCACATTTTGCCTTATTCGAGGTGTGTCATGGGCAGAAAATTGCGGGTTCAGATACGCGAGGGTAATTCTCGGTAGTATTTGTAACCTAGGGAATAATTAAGGGCATAGTTACAATTTTCCCACTAATGATATTAATTCATAGGTATTATCAATTTCTATGGGTTACTTATGTCATTGGATCTTAGGTGAAATGTGCGTCTGAATGAAAATTTTGTCTTTTTGTACTCCCCGGATAAAACGCAGGAGGTTCTATTAGAAAAATAAAACCTGATCTTCGAATGGCCTTCAAAGTCCAGGTCATCGGTCAATCCCTTTCGTATAAATAGTGTTCTCGAACAAGATGCGATCCTAAAAGAAGGAATTATTCATAAAGTGCCGTTACCTTCGTCAGATCCGGTGTAATATATTTTTCGGAAATCCTCGATGATGGCGACGGCGACGACGAGCGCGAAGCATATAAAGAGTTCGCGCACGTCTTGGCGCTTAGAAAAAAAAGTTCTTGTGGCTTCCGAGCATTGCGAGGGAGGGAGCAAGAGAATTATCGTAGACAGGAACGCCAAGATATGAGGCTGCTCGCGGCGGGTGGAGCATAAGTCAAGTCTCTCAATAATAAATTCTAGCCGTAAAATCGTTATTTCCGATATATATATATATATAATTAGATAGATAGATATAGCCGATTCGATTATTTGCGTTCCCATAATAGTATGCAAATCCGACTATTTTTGTATCTGATAATGCGGCAGGGGGGTCTTACGCGCGCGCGCTCCGTCGTTGCGCTTCGAAGTTGGTTTTTAGATGGGCGCGTACGCTTTTTTAGTTTTTCATTAGGATTCAATAACTTTTGGCTTTAATATAGCGCGTCATCGATTTTGGATTCCATAATACCCGCCGTTTATTGAATCTATGAAAATAATAAAAAATAAATGAAAATAATAATCATGGTGAATAATTTAAAAACAATAAGTAAGTATTAAATAATAAAAATAAATAAATAATAAAAATCGTAATCAAAGTAAGAGACTTTAAGGAGAAATATTTATCTTGAAAGATCTATTTCGATAAATGTTTTCAAATCACGTTGAAAAATGAATTTCTAAATGTCGTCGTATTTACTTTTATCCGGGGCTCGACAAGTTTTTTTTAATATTGAGGCAAAAAATGAATCGAACGGAGAAATAGAGCAATCAAAAATCTTCTTAATTTTTAATGGTTATATAGGGATGCGTTGTAGAATCGAGGCTAATTTTTTCAACTTGTAAATAATATAAAAATATGTCAAATTTTTTCGAAACGTAGATTCAAGGATCGAATTAACGATAAAAGTGATAGAACGAAGTCTAAGGAGTGCGCGGTTTAAAAATTGCTTTGCTACAGTAAAAACATAGTAAATTCGAAATTTCATTCGTTATAAATAATCAAATATTCGTGAACGTTTTAATTACTGTTATTAGGAAACTAATATTCAGAATATTTATTTTCTCAACTAGAGAAAATATGTGTTTCAGCAAAAGATGCGATTCAGGAGTTTTTTCTCTTATAGTTGATGTAATCTCTTAAAACACTTTTTTTTATTTTTCGTGGCAGATGTTAATTTTTTAATTACAACATAAGTATTTTTAAGATTCGTTTCAACAAACTTGGTTTATTTAGAATACGCAAATGATTTTTAAAAATTTTTAAATATTTTTTAATTTTCTTAAAAATTATAATTAATAATAATAATTTGAATTTGTTTCGTAATATTAATTTTTCAGAGTTTCAAATAGTTAAAGATTTTAATTTAGAAATTCGAATTTCTTATTTTAAAATTCAAATTAAAAATCAACATTGCCTATTTGGCATTGGCTTTAAGAAGAAATTAATCACTAAAATTAAACGGAACGTAAATAATGTTTCCGACGAACATAATTTATTTGTCGCGTTGCTCGAAGCGTTACTCGATTTCAATTCTATTTAATTGTATTCGTACGTTCGCGGTACAGAAAAAAAAAACAAATTTACAAAAGAACAAAAAAAAAGCGAAAAAATAAGCTTTTAACGTGCCTGCGGCCTGTTCGCAAATTTCATCGTTCTGTGCAAATTTCTCCGTGGCTGTACGCGTGGAAGTACTTAAGGACAATGCACGAGAAAATAGGGGCGAAGAGGAGGGGAAAAAAGGGAAGGCGACGAGTAACGAAAAGTGTGCGCGTGCCATGAGTATAGGGGAGAACAAGAGAGACGAGAGAATATAACCGACGTGGGCGAGCGCCGGTGTTTCTTTTTTTTTTTTTTGTTTTTTTAAGTGCGATCCCATTCGGCAATTTCTCCATATTTTTCTTCTTTCCATTTTATCGAACCTAGAATTTACTCGGTAATTTCAAAGCGAGGCTTTGCAACGTTCTTTTTAAACATTATTTCATCTTCATTTAGCTTGGAAATTTCGTTTTAAGTGCATAATGACGAAAATTGTATTAATATTTATAACATAATTACGAGTTTGAAAGATTTTTCATCAGAAATTTCTTCTGACAGTTCCAATTGAAATAACGATAATAATAACAATAATATTGATTATATTGATAAGGTCATGTGAAATTTTTCCAATATCAAAAATATTTCAACTGGTCTTAATTTTCGATTCGTATTAACTTAAATTATTAAATTTAAATTATCTGAAGCTGTAACATTACTTTCTGGCTTTTAAATTTTCTGTGTTTAAATTAAAATAACGATGAAAAAAAATTAGGGTTATTATCGTTTAAAGTACCATAGAACCTTGGTAAGAATTAAAATTACTCGCGAATAGCGATCCCAACCGTATCGGCCTCGGCATAGATTGATTTAACGGATAAAAAGAACGTTATGTAGGGAGGAAAGGTTGAAAGTGGCGCGACGGCTGTTACGACAACAATGACGCGGAAACTCGGCGTCGAATTTAAATGCAATTTTTAATTAGTGCAACTGTCGCACACAGCAAATATGAAATGCGTTCCGTCGGTTTGAAGACGCGCTCTAATGCGCCGAGAAACGAGCTGACGACGCGAGAGAAATGAAAAAAAAAAAAAAACAAAAACAAAAACGCCAAGTAGCAAATTACGCATGCGCTATAGATGGTATATCCGAGGTACTGATTCTTATTGAGATTTTGCTTGTATATATATATAAAAAGGAGATCGATAGAGAAAGTGTACGTATGTGTGTTCGTGAATGAGAGAGAGAGAGAGAGAGAGAGAGAGAGAGAGAGAGAGAGAGAGAGAGATAGAGCGAAAGAGCGAGAGATTATGAACGAGTGCAAACGTATGATATAGCGAAGTAAGTAAAGAGAAAAAATTTGTACGAAATATACAGTTCTGTAATGTTCATTGTAATGTAAGTACTTAAAGGATATTATATAGGCTATAGACAGGTTTCAAGCGAGCGGATAAGGGCGTCTGAAAGTCAAGGGACACATACACACACGTTCATATATATATATATATATATATATATATATATATATATATATATATATATAGGACTCGAGCACCGGCGGGATTCGATCGTGTCGTCCTGAGCTTGTAAAATACAGGACTTAAACGTATTGTAATCAAACTACCTTATACGGCGTCAGATTATAAATGTAGATTTAAGGATTTTAATGTTAATCGAAGTAGAAGGCTTGGAGGTGGGAGGGGGTAATGACGAGGGCCAAAAGAGCCGGGAGAAGCGAGGGCGAGTTGGGGAAAGAGCGCCGGACCAGGATGCGATTTGCGGAGCGACACATATATACATGCGTATATATACACGTCTATACACGGGAACACAGTAACGAATACATACGTGCATACCCATTCACCGATTAACACATAAAAACACGTTTGTTTAATCGAGCAACGCTCGAGTACATAGAGTGGAGTGTCGAAAGTATATCTATATATAGAGGAACGTTCCGGCGAGCCTTGGAAGAAAGTCCGACTGCGTCCCGCACGTGGCTTGATGGAAAAAGAAGAGATCAAGGGAAATATGGAAAATGGATTTAAAGGAGTGACAAAAAAAACCACGATAAGAACTAGATAAAGAGATATCGGAGAAGGAAAAGAACAAAGAACAAACGAGAGATTGCACTTATTAACTTTTTTTTGTTTCGAACGATGTCCTGATTAATAAACAGAATGTGCATGTGCCTGAGGCCTTATTGCTTTTTACAACGAAACCTTTATCAATGCTTACCTTGATCTATACCTCTCTTTGATTTGTAGCATTATTTTAAAAAATTTTTACTTTTTCGTTTTTGTTCTGTTTTTATTTTTTTCGTTTTCATTTTCTGTTTAAGTTTTGTTCTCTTTTTGTTTGTATTTACATTTACTGCCCTTCTTCTTCCTATACAGCGACGTATAAGTATATGATTATATTGCTTTGCATTTTGTTAATTATGAGCTGTGCCAAACTCAAGAACACCCCGCCCCTTGAAACCTTATTACCTCGTTCATTTAGCCAAACTTTGTTTAAATCAATTTATTTTTCGATTACGCATTTTTTTGATACCATACAATTGTTACTCCTTATACTTTTGTTTAATTATCTTTTCCTCACGGCAATAATTGCCTGAGACTTTTTTTTTTAGTTTTCTTGTTTTCTTTCTTTTTTTGTTTTAACGAAAGTGAACAAAGACAATATGTGTTATATATATATATATATATATATATATATATATATATATATATATATACAAAAAAAGGTATTACATATTATTTGCAACAAATTAAAAAAAGAATAAGTACAAAATGATGGGTCGAACACGTGTTGATTTGCTGCGACCATCGTGCGATCCGAGCTGAAACTTTTATATACATGTATATACATTATACGCACGGAAGTGATCGGCGTTAGATGTAATTTATATATATATATATATAAAGAGCATTGGGGAAAGCCGGTAAAATGTATAAGTGTTATAGGATCTTGCTGATTCGGCTCCTTTTATCTTTCCAGGTGAAGTCCATTTTTTCTCTCTTTATCTAATTAATCGTAAACGGTAGTTAATACGCACCCACGTAAAGATTTGTGAACATTTTGTATAAGAATTTATCTGTATCTTGTGCGTTTCTTTTTTAACTCATCCTGCTTATTTCACTCTGTATTTATCTTTCACTGCCTTATATATTTATGAAACTATCTCGACATTGTTTTTATTCGCCTCATCCGTCATCCTGCCACGATGAACTTTTGATTTTGAAAACTTAAGGCTTTAGCGCTGCTTTGCCGAATAAAGTAGAGATTGCGAGCTTTTTTAAAAATAAAATAAGTAAGCAATTTATTGTGCTAAATATAGTAGTGCAAACTAGTACTTCGGTAGCCAATGGCTAATTGGCTTAATCAGCTTTCACGTATTACCCTACAAGCATTGTATTAATGCACAAAATTACTAATCCGCAGTCTATGCTCTGTGACAAAATCTTAGTAAGAAAGTTCAAAATTAAAGCTTCATCGAGATCGAAATCCCATCAAAAGTATATATAACCATGCTTCCTTTTTTTTTTTTTTTTTTTTTTTTAAGAATCATCTTGATACCGCACCCACATCTACATACGTCGATTTCATTCTGTAAAGCGAGCTTCATGAAACGCGAGTTCGCTCTAATTTATAAATGCATTTTCCTCCCAATTACCATCGTCTTTTCCGTAGCCTCGAATCTTTCTCTTGCCTTTGTCACCTATATAGAGGTAGCTCTCATCTGTGTATACGTTACGTGTGCGTGTGTGTGTTTGTCTGATACATGTATCACTCTCTTATAGTTCGGCTGCGAAACTCTTTATGCCTGTATAGCTGTGTATATTATAGTAAAAAAGACGACTTGAAAGTCTTATTAGAAGCGTGTGTGTAGTCTGTGTGTGTGCGTGTGCGTGTGTAAAACGAATTCTTATTACACTCTCTATTATCACTATTACATCGTAAATTGTGCATCGTATATAATATTCATCAGTTGGTTGTGCATTATTTATTTCACATATTTTTTTTCTCTTTTAATTAGCGAGAATAATAATTATTATCGCTCTATTATAGTCTCTTTTTTCCGTCACCCATTTTATTGTCGTTGAATTTCATTTGGTTTCCTCTACCTTTCAGGGTCCACCGGGACTAGACGGAATGAAGGTAAGCAGCGACGTATCAGTATATATAAACATGATTTGTTAACTTTTCGCATCTGGAAATAATGGAAACAAGTGGAACTGAAAGAAAAATTTGTCTCTGTTTTTTTTTTAACTTTAGGGAGCTCAAGGCGAACCCGGCACTAAGGGAGAGCGGGGAGAAACTGGACTGCCGGTAAGTAACTCGGACACTTTCTTTAAGCATATTTTTATACATATTTTAAAGTTAACGTATATAAAGATTTATTGGTAAAAATTTTTCTTATATATTAGTACTTATAAAAAAACTTTATAATGATAAATAAACATTAGTTGAACGTTTGAACATTTAAAGCTAAGTTTAATCGGTTGCATATATCTTTAAATTTTTTAAATACATACATACATACATACATACATACATACATATATATATATATATATATATATATATATATATATATATATATATAGAAATTAACGAGTAACAAAAAATTTCTCATCTTTTTAGGGAACAGATGGAATTCCAGGCTCTGAGGTATAAAAACTTCATAAACAATACGTTCGCTAGACAAAACTTATATCTCTTTTTTAAAATTAGAAATTCGAGTTCTATATTTGCAGTAGGGAAAAAATAGAAAGTCCCAGTTTTGTACATGCATTATTTTCTTTTTTTTTTTTTCATTTCATTCCATGTGAGGGAATAATTCTTAAAAGCCTTTCTAAAATGTAAATCTCGAAAAATCGTTAGACAAAAACAAAAAATAAGAACAAAAAAAGAAAGAAAGAAATTCAAGTAAACTAATATAAAACCAATGTTTCTGCCGTGCCCATTTCAGGGCCCGAGAGGCGAGAAAGGAGCTAAGGGTGATACTGTAAGTATTAAAACCATCATAATCAGCCTAAAACTATATATACACATAAATATCATAACACGTCTATAAATCATTTGCGACGATTCTTATAAGATCGTGCCGATGCCCGCGAGGGAAGCATATATATATATATATATATATATATATATATATATATATATATATATATATATATATATATAGTTGTCAATCAGTTTTTATCGCATGCGAGAAACGACGCGGCATCGATTATAATAAGCATTCGTTATAATGTTATATGCTGCCACCACGCAACACACCGCCACTATATGTATAATATATGTGTGTTGTAGAAAATGTCGCGTTCCAAGCAATTTGTACATTAATGTATATTACTTCGAGCCCTAACCTGAGATTATTCTATGCAAATACGGCGGCGCTGTATAAAAGTATATATTACATAAAATCCAATTCTCTTTTGCATCTCCGTCTTTCACGCACTTGCTCAAGCTCCAACTATAGTATTTAATCGCGGCGGAGTCCAATTTTGCACTCGCTGTTTACTCTACTAACATACTTTACCTATATATGTATAATTATTAATCTATCTCAAATATTTTAAGGACGTCCTATACATATATACATATATATATATTCATATAACCAATTTCCTTTGCATCAACTCGGTATTGCAAACACGTGCTTGGCCTTTTTTGCACGCCACTTTTTCTATCTCTCCCTCCTTCTCTCTACATATGATGATATCTCATTTGTATAATTTATGAATGCATTAACTTATATATAATGGACCGCGATGCGTCTATACGTTTTTAATCATGAAGATATTTATACGCTTTTTGTTTACGAAAGCTATATATAAAAAAATACACGCTTTACTTTTTTTTTATAAACGCTAATCTTTTCTAGAAAATTGCGAAAGTTCGAGGCGCGTGTATTGCATTGTACAGAAATTGAAATAAATCAACTATATGGCTCCGGATAAGATTTATACGTAAAAAATCCAAATTTGTCATGCGAAAACCTTTATAAATCTCGCTACGACTTACTATTATTATTATTCGTCTTTGCCGAGAAACCACGGAGATTAGCACGGCCGTTTTTTGTCCGCGTTTCAATTTGCAAAAAATTTGAGAAAAGAAAATAATGAGAAGAAGGAAAGCAAGAAAGTTGGAAAGATACATAAAAATACTCGCGCGCCATGTAAAGATTTATATCGTATTCGCGATAACTGCGGCGACGCGACGACGCGATGCGCCTGCCGGTCGGCAACCCAACATGATCGCTCGCAACCCATATACATCGGCTTTCAGGGATCACAGGGCAAGCGCGGCAAGCGCGGCGAGAAGGGCTACAAGGGCGAGCAGGGAGTGCCGGGACTGGACGCCCCCTGTCCGCTGGGACCGGACGGTCTTCCGCTGCCTGGCTGCGGCTGGAGGCCTCCCAAGGTAAACATCGTCGTCCCATCGTTCCTCGGTTATCCTACCCCACCCCCGCCCTTTTTCCCGTAACACCTTTGTATTATTATGTATAATCTAATCTCTCTCTCTCTCTCTCTCTCTCTCTCTCTCTCTCTCTCTCTCTCTCTATATATATATATATATATATATATATATATATATATATATATCGGCTTTTACGTGCGTTGCTCGAGTGCGAAAAAATTTTTTCGGAGTGACTCGCGATTGCAACCCTTAATTGTGTATGGACTGCATACAATCGGTATAGTACATAAAATCCCATAACATTGAAATCGAAGGTCAGATTTTTACCTTGAAATTCGCAGAAGATATTTTGCACGGTCATCGGTGCTTATTTTCCAGCAATTCGGAAGACAACTATACCTTCTAATTGACAAATAAAAAACGTCTTACTAAATTATTTTCCTTTTTTTAAAGTGTAAAAAAAGATGTTGGAATAAAGTCATAAAACGATCAAAAAAGTGTATTCTGCAGGATCGTCTTTTGTAGCTTTCATCAAAACGTTGGAAAATTTATGAGAAAAATCATAGCGCGCGCAAATTTTTTCTCATAAGTTAAGAGGAAAAGTTTTATTTCGAATTGTTTAAAATTATTCAGAAAAAACCTCAATAGACTCGTGAAAATTGCGAAGTGTTTTATATATTTGTGAACAAAATTGCGATTATTTTATCAATTTATGACTATTGTTTTCAAAAATAAATATTCTAATAGATTATTTTTTCTGACGTACTTTACAAGCATTTTTTTTTTTCATAATTGCTAGAATAAAACAATACCGAGGCCTGAACAGGTTTCTAAACTTCTAATGTGGCGTTTAAATAAAGATCATATAATTTCTGGTTACTTGATTAATGAAAAATATAACGATAGAATCTAAAAACAGATACTTCTTCTTCTTCTTGAAAAAGAAAAATCAACCCCGATGTCACGCGACCTTTTTAAGCTTAATAACTCGCTTGTAGAATTAAGCATTATTTTAGTCCTCATTAAGTATTGTTACAGTCCAGTTCACATGTGCCGTTATAATACTGAATAGTGTTTTTTTCAATCTGGTGGAATCGGCAATAATTAAGCCAAGTTACGTGAGCTCGTCAGTGATAAGAAGTCCGATTGACTTTTTAAGTATCGATATAAGATAGTGATTTCCTCATCTGAACTTCTCGACGAAAACTGGCGCAATTGCTCGATTTACGTGTATATAGACGAAAACGCCGATCTGACTTTCTCGCACTCCCAAAGCTCGCAAAAGTCGCAATATTTATTCGAGCATTCAAATGAATTTTTCAAATCTATTCTGGTATTACGTTTGGTAGTCGTATTTATTGGTTACTAACTTTATGGTTAAATAATTTTTTTTTCATCGAGTACGAAGGCTTTCAAAATATCTAAACAGACAGTAGTAGTTATACAAGTATCAGAAACCTTTTTAACACATGTATATCATTATATAAATATCATTTTTACAAACGCTTAACTAATAAATGGGAAGTTTAAGCTCTTAATTTGAAATTTTTGATATTTAATGTAGATAATAACTTTAGAACTAATTCACATTAATATGCTGACTAATAAAACGTAATATATTGACAGTACGGTATTGATCGTAAGTGTATTCGACGGACTTTTTTAAATAACGAAGATAAATATCACAGTAATTGTATTGTTTCCTAAGTTACTATATGTACGTTTTATAAGAAATATAATGGAACTACAAAAACTATATAAAAAGAATGCAAATACACTATTGATGCATTTTAATATTGCATTTAAATTGAATTTAATTTCAAATAATGATTTATACTTTAATATAGATTCATATTTAGCATTGTGACATAAATTACTTTTTATAATACACTTATGTAGATATACTATCTGTCAGAAAATGATATGAAATGGATTGATATCGAAAACAACTGTTTATCGTGGATTTTAATTCCAAATTATATAGTTTTATGCTCAATATAAAAAAACACACGATTATGACACAAAATTAATTTATTATCAGTTTTTTAGCGTAAGTAGCATATAATAAATAACCTTTAGCGTACTCTCTATTTACAGTAAATGATTACACCATGAAAAAAGTAAATAGCTCACTAAATTGACGCATTACTTCTGTATGTATAATAATATGCTGCTTAAGGCTCTCATCAATAGTATTATAACTATACTTAAGCTCACAAAATATGTAATATTGAATTGTTACTTAAACAATTATTCTTCAGCTGATATTTTTATTTATTTTTCCATTTGAGCAAGGATTGTAAAATAATATTACATTCAAATGTTGCGTTTCTTTATCGGTTATATGTTTTTTTTTTTTTTTTTTTTTTTTTGAAAATGCACATTTTGTACACGAAACAACGGTAGTAATTGTTGCACTATTCAACTTATTCAATGCATAAATTTTCCTCCTATTTTGCTGTTTCAGTTCAAAAAATGTTTTAACATATAAAACTTTTTCTGAATTTATTTTGCCGTCGGTTTCCATTACCTTTCTATCAGTTATTTTTCGAATATATATTAGGTTGTTAAATATCTCCCTTCCGCTTTTTTGCTCTTCATTCAATGCTTTATAAAAAGTGTTACAGTGGTCGGATTTACTTCAAATATGCGCCGTTTTGTTCGCTAATCTATTTCCATCTAGATGGCAACTTCATAATACCCCTCTCCTTATTTGCGAAGAACTCGGACAGCCACTTTTCATAAGCCTCTTTTGAGTCCAACTTTACACCACCAAGGGTGTTCGACATGGACAGGAACAGGTGGTGATCACTTGGCGCAATGTCCGGGCTATATGGTGGATGCGATAAAACCTTCCATCCGAACTCCCATAGCTTCTGATAAGTCATCAACGAAGTGTGTGGTCTGGCGTTGTACTGGCGGAACTCTACACTCTTCCTGTTGGCCAATTATGGAATCTTCTGGTTGATAGCCTGCTTCAAGCGGTCCAGTTGTTCATAGTAGATGGTAGAATTAAGCATCTGGCCATATGGGAGCAGCTCATAGTGGATGATTTCCTTCCAATCCGACCAAACTCACAGCAAAACCTTCCTGGCCGTCAATCCTGGTTTGGCCACTGTTTTGGGACGGTCCACCGGCCTTGGATCACGACCGTTTTCACTTGATACTGTCGTATGTGATCCATTTTTCGTCGCCAGTCACCATCCGCTTGAAAAATGGGTCGAGTTCGTTCCGTTTCAGCAGCACATCGCAGGCGTTGATTCGGTCCAGAAGGTTTTTTTGCGTCAAATCATGCGGCACCCAAACATCAAGCTTTTTTGTATCCAGCCTTCTACAGATGGTTTAAAATGATTTGGTGACTAACTCTAATCTCCTGGACGATGTCACGAGATGCCACATGCCGGTCTAACTCGATAAAATCCATGATTTGATCGGTATTCATCGTCACAGGTCTTCCGCCGGCTGGCTTATCCATGGTGTCGTTTTCACCGGCTCTGAATCGTCGAAACCATTCTTCTGCGGTTAGAAGTGATAGCGTGCTATCCCCTAAAACACCATTAATCTCACGGAACTTTTCTCTAGCGGATTTGCCTTTGACGAAGGAAAACTTTAAAATAGCGCGAATTTCGGCGTTAGTGAACTCCATGTTTACACGTCTATAACTTTTGAACGCAATATCCAAACTAATCATGCATAGCGTCGTTTTGTACGTTATGTCAAGACCTTTCAAATGATGTATAGTATTGCCAGATACGAGCTCTGTAGCACTTTGCACATAGCCGTGAAATTCATAAGACAAAAAGGCGGAAGGGAGATATTTGACAACCTAATATTTAACTATATACTGTCTAAAAGGGAAATCAAAAGACTTGTCCGAGTACCGAATAAATAGCTCTAAATTTGAAGATATAAAAGTGCTTAGATTCAAATTTATTTTAAAAAATTTTATTCAAAATCACCATTAAAAAGTTTTTAATGCATTTACGTGCTAACTAAGATTATTTCAGTGTATTTTGTGCTTTTTCTCAACGTTTTTTATAATAGGTATTCTTACTATAAATGCTAACAACTAGAAATGTAATTAATACGACCTATGTTTTCAACATCAAATCCATTTCTTCCACATAGAAAAGCAGTAGCTTATATAACACGGTGTGTTCTGTCTGAATTTCCTCTTTTTGCAAAAATAAAAACAAACAACAACGGAAAACAAACCTGACACGCAGGGAGCCGTGAGCACGCCTCTGTCAGTGATCGAGGGGCCCGAGCCAGCTGAAACCGACTACGACGAGCACGAGCAAGAGCACGAGCAAGAACAGGAGCCCCAGGACGAGTACGAGGAGTTCCCGGACGAAAATGGCAACATGGCCGAGCAATAAGCCAGAAAAATATTAAAAAACAAAAAAAACAA
The DNA here is from genome assembly GCA_018907035.1 of Sycobia sp. Sy_11. Lineage (NCBI taxonomy): Eukaryota > Metazoa > Arthropoda > Insecta > Hymenoptera > Epichrysomallidae > Sycobia > Sycobia sp. Sy_11. The sequence continues at coordinate 4,364,463 of JACCIC010000004.1, forward strand.
AAAGAACGAAAAACAAAAAAAAATAATTATTAACTCGCACGAGCGTTGATGCCTTACCTATTCTAATCTCCACTAGCTTAATTCTGTCATCCCGAATCACTAATCACTTTCATACAAAAAAGAAAAAAAAAGAAAAAAAAATTACACAGAAATTGCGGAAAAATAAATACAAAAAAAAACGCTTACCTAATCCAAATTTACCGATTGGGACTTGCTATCAGTGGTAAGACTACGCAGTTTCTATCATTAATTTCTACATCTTCTTATTATTAATTTCTGCATGGGTGTATTTAGTTCTTTATACAGAATAATAATACATTTTACTAATAATAACAAGCTTGGGTAATGGTGTAGGTGTAATTCATTTTGAAATAAAATATTTTCAATCGTCAATTTTTTTCCTCAAATATACATAAGAATTTTATAAAGATACCTAAAATTTGTAAATAAATATTCATGAAATAACTTATTATATTGGGCTCATATATATAAAACCGAAAAAACTAGAATTTAAAAAGATTTTTTCTTCTCTGCCTTTATGAAAAAAAAAATATATTTCTAATAATAATTTGTATTATTTCAGCGTAAGAACACCATCATAGATAAATGGTTAGAAGAGGAAGACCAGTGAAAGACATAACGAAATAGTTCCATTTTTACAAAATCTGTGAGACGCCATCAATAATTTTCACATATCTCATCAAACTCCAAACTTTATATAAGTAACGAAGAAAAAATATTTAAAGATAAACTAAAGAAACTTGCCACTAAGTAAGTGTTGTAAATAAATGTACTTACAGTGTTAAATGATAATAGTGTGTGTGTACATAAAGATATATTGACAAAGCAAACGACAAAAATACAACAATAAATATAGTTTAATAATTGTTAATTAAAATAATATAAAACAAGTATAGTAAAAATAAATTAATCTATGGAGGAACCTGCAGGCATAACGCTCAAGATGTTCCCAAGTCTAGCGTGTTCTAGCGCTGAAGAAGTCTTTGATACATCAAGAAATCACCTGTATTTATTTAGTGCCAGTGAAATTGAATAATAAAATATTCATTTTCCTAACTATTTATACTTTATATTTGAAAAGTAAGATATCAAAATTATTGTCGCTAAATTTGCACCAGCGACAATGAACTTTTAATACAACATGCTAATTTAATTTATTTATACAATTATGTGCAAAAAATGTATTTGACAATAGAATTTATAGCCTTTGTTTCACGATCCTTGACTAGAATAAAATATAGAAATTATAGTGTCAAGGATGCTGAAGAAAAAGTATTAAAGAGTTGTATCGACGTAAATAATTGTTTATAACTGTATAACGGTAAATATGTAAAAACTATTGTACTATGCTCGCCTTTATATATACATATATAAAGAAAGTAAACTTATTTTATTATATTTTATTTAATAATGGCTATGCTATATATATATGTATATTAATTATAAGATCTTATTGAAAAATACTCTAAAATTACTCATTGACAATTTAGAATCACTGGATTTGAATTTGATATTAAAGTTGTAATATAAAGTAAATGTTATGAAAAATGCATTAATATATTTCATATCTTTGGTATATATATATATATATATATATATATATATATATATATATATATATATATATGAGAAGTATAGAAATATTATTAATAAAACAACTTTATTAATCAGATAACTTTTATACAAAAATAACGCAATGCCCCATTTTGAGCATATTCATATATTCTTAATAAATTATTTTGGTTAAGATTGTAATAACAGCCAAAAATTGTGTACACATGTCAATAATAATCATTGAAATAATTAGTCTATGTGTAATACTAACAGCCATGTTAAGCTATTTTTATTTTTCATATTTTCCACAAAAGTGTTATGAATAAAATGTTATAAAACACTGTACAATTATATACATGAAAATTAAATCTTATAATTCATTTCGGTTTTGTACCTTATTTTATTTATTATGAAGTAAAAAATGATTAAATATGATCTTTAATTAATATAATTTTTAATATTTTTGAATTTCTTCCTTAGATTATGTTTTTGAAAACTCTCTCAAATATTTTTATGCTTTTGTAAGCATAAAAATTTCATCATAAACATCATGATAAAATACACCATAACCATCATCACATCACAAACATTTCAACAGAAACAAGCAATTTGGTGATGAAATTACTAATGCAACAAATAATGGAAAACCGTTCAAACATTCGACTTCGTTGAATTATTAAGAATACCCATTATATAAAGACAAATACAATAAATAGAAATTGCTAAATTGATTTATACTTATATATATATATATATATATATATATATATATATATATATATATATATATATTTAATAAGAATGGATTTAGATTATTTATATGAAACATAGAAATATCATTGTAAGGAAAAGTTTTCCAAGTAAATAATTGCACTTTATTTAATTTAGTGAATTTGTTACTTAGTCTTATAATATATAATCTGGAATACGAGAATTATCTTTTAGTTATACATCAATGGTTTTACATGATATCTAAATATATTATACATTTATTTAATTTAGTTAAATTTGTCTAATAATTAAATTCCAATAAGCTATTTTAATTTTTGTACAGATAGAAGAGCACATTTGATTGAAAACGATATTTATAAGCATAGAATGTACTTTTTTGATAGTAAAAAATAATATTAATATATACTTGATGCTACGAGCAATTATGGAAGATAAGTTTCTTTAATTTAATCATATCTATTATCAGTAGATTAATGGAATAGCTATGTGAAAAATTCTCTATCTGCAAGATAGACTACTTCAATTATATTTGATTCAAAAGAACGATACTTGCCTTACGAAATTCTATTTGAGAAAACTTATTACGAACGTTATATTTTCACGATATTATAATTGTAATTTCTAAAGCAAAAATACTAGAAATATAGACCGTCTTATTATTCTTGAAGATATACCTTTATTAATTTGTTAGTAACAGTGTAAAAAAGCTACTTAATCAAACGCAATGAAAATTTTCAAAAGAAAATCTTATTGATAGTTACAGGATCTTGAAATTAGTGAACTAGTTACTTTTAATTTCTCTGAGAATTTTCCTTAAATATTATATACTGTTAGATATAATAAACGTCGGATTCTGATGCGGAACACGGTCTTATGTATTATTTGATATCTCCATTTGTAGACGTTCCTGCTCTTCTAAGGAGCGATCTTGTAGCAACCCATTTGGTCTTCAAGTTTACTTACCTATGATACAGAAAGTGCTATTATCTCATTTGACGTACAAAATTGCAATATTTATTTAGCCTTTTATAAGCGACAATACGTCAAATGATTACATTTGACTGAAACAGATCCTACTTTGCGATCTGATTAAACTAACATTTTGTTATATATCAATACAGCTTTCTATGGATTATGTGGAAAATTAGAAACAATATTCTCTACACGCTTTAATTTTAATTCACAATTTTGTATAAAGAACCTAAGTTTCTAATATTACGTTCATCAGACATAATAACATTAAAAAATTAAAATTAAATAAATTCTAATTATTAGAATTTTTGTGATAAAGCATTTTGATAATAGTACCTATTGCATGTTTGATATAATCTATATATATGAGATTTCGTACTTTCTTAAAAATATTTATTCATCTGTTTTATTTAAAAACTGGAACATGTCTGAATAAATTCGATGAAATTATTAATTTCAGTAAAATAATTTCAAAAATAATCTTAATGTTCTTTGATATCTGTATTAATCAGAACTATTTTATGTTCGATAAAAATGATTATAAACAATTCAAAGAATTGCCGATGGGTTCATCACTTTCATCTTTCTCGAATGAAATTTTTAATCAATATTTCTAAATTTATGTTTTTCTAATATAACTTAAAAGTTTATCTTCTGGCTATATTATACAGATCATATATTCTAAATTTGCACAGGCGCAGAATGATAACTGTTTTATACATCACTTAAATTCCTTATAAATATTACTATTAAATTTATAGTTGAATCAGAAGTTGATAACCACTTAATTTTTCTAGATTTAACGATAATCAGAAAAATAACAAATCATTATTTTACATTTCTTGAAAGCCTACTTATACAGATAGTTTAATCCTTTTTAACTTCTATTAGTCTAACAATATTAAAATTAATGTCTTCCACGCACTTATTTATATATTTTTAACGCTTTACTTGAACATAGCAAAATATAAAAGAGAATTCGATAAGAAATGTTATTATGCTGCGCAGGTACCATTCATTTTCAGGTGCTTGTTTATAATGTTGCTAATGAGCTATTGTAAATAAAGCAATGGATGAGTGAGTGAGAGGTTTTCAAATAAAATGCAATTTTACCCGGAACAATGAACACTCTTGCTTCGCCGTAAAAACCCTCACGGTTTTGAGGGAAAAGCCGTAGCAAGAGGAATCTTTATTAATATTAATGTTATTTATTATACATAGAATACAACATAAAATATAATGTACGCGACTTATATATACTTAAGCTTAGCCTAGTATTAAACTTAAACTAGACGCTTAACAAAGTACGGATGTCCAACAAACTTATTCTATATCTTACCTACGAATGGATGATACAAACTTTACGCAATACAAAGCAAAGACACGAAAGCCACATCATTGAGGAGTGCGCTCAGTCTTGATACAAACGGAAGCCGCAACCATACACTATCTGTACGTGGATTAGTCGGGCACGGGGAGCTCGAAAGATGGTCCTACACCGTCACCAAGCGCGCCCGACGTCTCGGGGAACCAACGTGGAGGAGTCGGGCAACAAAGGCGTTGCCGCGTATCAAGTTCGCCCTGAACCGGGTCACGTCGTCATACACGAATGTGGACCCCGTTCCCAATACAGTTTTATAGCCGCCTCGAGGTACAATGCACACACGCTTAAACACACATGCACACGCACACAATTATACTTTTTTACAACGGACTCGAGTAGTTAATATTAAGAAACATCCAGCGATATCAAAATGCCGGCCCGCCCTCTCTCCTTCAGCCTGCTTCCCCGCTAGAGGGCCAATCGAACAAAGGCTAAATAACGCTATATATAATGATATTATATTTCCTCTTGATCACTTAAATCTATAAAGGATCTGAACATTCCGCCCGCCTTCGTCTAGGAGACGAATTATTTAATTATCGGTTCTCTTTCGTTTTTATGACTATCATCAATATGTAAAAGTCAAAGACGCACGATATGCCAGCGAAGCGTTGTCGTCGCCGTCTTCACAGCCGCCACCCTTACCAGGCCATCTGGTCCCGGATGGACTTCTACGATTCGACCTAGTGGCCACTTTGAGAGTGGGAAGCGATCATCCTTCACGAGCACCAACCGACCAACGCAGAAATTTTCTGTCGGATTTCTCCATTTCTCTCGCTGTTGTAAATGCAGAATATACTCCGTTGACAATCGTTTCCAAAATTGATTTCTAATGCGTTGAAGTAGGTGGAAACGATCTAATCGGTTCTGAGGCATGACAGGTACATTAGCATCTGGCAATAAAACTGAAGAACTACGATTTAAAAAGTGAAAGGGTCAATTTAACGCCGTGAGTGGTCTTGAATTAATGCGAGCTTCAATTTCCACGAGAACTGTCGACAGCTCCTCGTAGGTTAGCGTGTGCTAGCCTACTGCTCTTTTTAGGTGATATTTCACGGACTTAACACCGGCCTCCCATAATCCTCCATAGTATGGTGCACTCGGGGGAATAAATACCCACTCGGTGGCGTCGTTTGCGAGAACTGAAGTAACTTCCTCATAAAACGACGACGCCCGATTGAACATCGCTTTCAATTCATTATCAGCTCCATGAAAATTCGTGGCGTTGTCACTGTATAGTTTGTTACAGAGCCCGCGCCTACCGACGAAACGACGATATGCATTAATAAAAGTCGCCGACGATAGATCGCTCACTAGTTCTAAATGGAGCGCTCGTGTAGAACAACAAACAAAAGTGACAATCTAACCCTTGTAAGATTTGTGCCCCCGACCTTTAGTTGTACGAACTTGTATAGGCCCTGCATAGTCTAGTCCGGAAATAGAAAACGGTCTACTAACCGTTACGCGATCCGGTGTTAGATTTTCCATTAGTTGCTGAGCCACTTGAGGTTTAACCCTCTGACAAGTTAGACATTTGTGAATCACTGATTTCACTAATTTATGTCTACCTAAGATCCATACCTGCTGCATTAAAATACTAGAGTTCAAAGTAGGACCTCCGTGGAGACACATTCGATGAGCGGCACTTACAAATAGTGTACTGAGAGCGGAATGTTGTACCAAAATTGGAGGGTGTTTGCAATCGAACGATAGCTTGAAGTGCGATAGTCGACCCTCTACTCGTTAAAGGTTATTTTCGCATAAAAAGGGATTTAATTTACTGAGTCGGTTTCGAGATGGTAGTCTCTTTCCTGTCCTTAATATCTCGATTTACTCTGCTAAACTGCTATTTTGCGATAGACGAATGACAGCAAAACGAGCGTCAGATAATTCAGTCGAAGTAAGAAATGATGGAGGCAATTCTTGCCCATTTTTGCGCCTACGGTGATTATTGATTACGCGTTTACAATAAGCGACTACGTGAATTAAGCGCGACGATATATTGACTCGATGAAAATCGAGTCAATATATCTGATTCGGACGTCAACTTCCTATTGTAGTACTGTCGCGGTTTCCTTCGGCGTTGGCCATTGATCAGTCGTCTGTGAAAGCCAGCATGGCCCACGTCACCAAATATTACCTCGTGCTAACTGCGCGGGATCAGAACCTCGAGTTGCCAAGTCTGCCGGATTCTCTTTAGAAGGAACATGTGCCCAAATAGCTGATGGTAGCTCGGTTTGAATGTATGACACTCGATTCGCAACGAAAGTCTTCCAGCTACAAGGATGTTTTCGCAATCAAGTCAGTACAATTCGGCTATCTGACCATGCGAATACTGGTATTAATTTGAAGAAATCTAGTTTCTTGATATTTCTAATGAGTTTTACGAGCAGAGCCGTCCCGCAAAGATTCAAATTAGGAATGCTAAGCGTTTTAACCGGTACCACCTTGGTTTTAGCTGCGAGCAGACACTTTAAATTTTTCCTCTCTTCGATCGATTTATATATATATACCATACGGCAGCATAAGCTTCGACCGATTTATATATATACCATACGGCAGCATAAGCTCGAGACGAAGCGTCAGCAAATCGATGGATCTGATAAGTACAATTACCATGAACTCCTAACCACCGATCAATGCTTACTTCTTTCAGATGAATTAGCGATTCACAATAAGCGCTCCATTTTTCTTGAAGCTCTGCGGTCAACGGCAAGTCCCAATCACACTTCTGTATCCACAAGTCTTGTATAAAAATCTTAGCTGTTACCGTAAATGGAAATAGCCACCCTAAAGGATCAAATAAGCGGGTTATATTTGATAAAATAGCTCGCTTTGTCGTAGCTGATGAGAATTCTGCAATATCGGTAACCTCAAACCTGAATTAATCGTTAGCTGGACTCCATTGAACCCCGAGCGTTCTACAAGATTTTTTGGCCTCGATCTGCTTACAAGGACCGTGCCGCGCAGACGAAGGTAGAAGTTTCGGGTCATTAGCTGCCCACTTATCAAGAGAAAAGCCAGCAGAATTTAAGAACGCAATAAGCTCGTCTTTTTTCTGTATAACGGTGGGCAGATCGTCTGCGTCAGCAAATGTATCATCTACATAACTTTCATTTTTTATGCACTCAGCCCTGAGCGGAAACCTAGCTCCTTCATCCTCAACTAACTGTAGTAGTGTCCGAATAGCCAAATAGGGTGTGCACACTGTCCCGTATACGACGGTATTCAAGCGATAATCGATCGGAGATGAAGCAGCGGTAGGAGCCCAAACTATTCGTTTCAAATCGTGGTCTGCAGGCTTCACTAGGATCTGTCAGAACCTTTTTACAATGTCCGCAATAAATGCAAACGCATACCTACGCCAATTCAGAAGAATTAGTGAAAGGTCCTTTTGAAGTGCAGGCCCCGTGTATAGAAAATTGTTGAGGCATTGACCAGCTTGAGTTTTTCGAGATGCGTCGAATATTACTCTAAGTTTCCATGAAACGTCTGAAATTTGAAGAATCGGATGATGCGGTAAATACCATGCCCCTTCTTTAGGAATTTCTGAGTTTGGAATTCGAGTCATATGTCCTAAATTTTCGTATTCTTCCATGAAAGTTTTATACACCTTAGCTAGTTTTGAATCACGATCGAGGCGACGATGAATTGCAGAGCTTCAGAGCAATTTGTCTAATTTCATTGAAAGTAGACGGAACAGTGTTTAATATATTCTTTACTAAAATCTGATAATAGATTGTTAAAAGTAAAGCAAACTTTGAGGAAATGTTAACAAAGCTCTATTATCTAAAACAAAAATCTGTTTTGTACTTTGGCTTAGGCCACCTACAGATTCATTCGTAAGACAGCATGTCCTATAGACGCACTGTGATAAATCGGTTTAAGTTTAATACTAGTCATATGAACAACAATACATTAAGTAAAGGAAAATTTTTTTTGTCTCATCAAATAAATAATCAACTTCCACAGTAGTATTAACATCTATTAGTTTTTATATCTAGTTATGATGAAGTCTAGAAAAACTTAGTTGAAATAGATTTTTTTTCATTGTTCAATAAGAAATAGATCGAAAGAGGACAGAGAAAAATAAGTTTGTCTTTGTTCCGTATTAACTGGAGTGTTACACATTTTCAACTTTTACACATATATGTGATAGTTAAAATACTCACTTGATTAATTTATCCAAGAAAATGAGTTCAATTTATAAGACCCCTTTTAAGGCCTTTCGTTAATACGGGTTAACACACTGGAGCCTCGATAGCATTGTTTTATATAAAAAAAATATAAGAATTTTGTTGTGTTTCTATTGATATTTAATAAAATTATGAACCAAATGTGAAGAAAACTTTCTTTGATTCCAATAGTCATTTTATATTTCTAAGGAACTAATTTATTTAAAAATTCATAAAAATCCCATATATACTACTCTTTGTAAGTTAACCTACTTTTAGCGCCATCTTGACCAACGTGATGTCACGACCGCCAATCCCAATATAATCTTAATTATTATCTGATAGATAAACGACTTGAAATATTATTTAAATTACCATATATGTGTATAAGTGTTACCTGAATAGAAGACCTTGATATGTGAATAAATATGTTTATAGATCTTTATGAATTAACAATGTTTTTTAAAATAATAACCATTTAATCAAATATATATTTCGAATAAGTAATGATACTCATTGTATTTGAGCTTACTTATTAGAGTTATTAGTTTTAGAAAACGCGGGACTTACTTGTTCTGTTAATTGTTAGAACTTGAAAAAATGTACTTTAAAATTCTTTGGCTTCTTTTTGTGATCCTACTTGTCCAGCTAAAGTCTTGTAGTAAGTGAATTCAGCTCTTTTAATAAAATTCTATGTATAAAAAATATTTTGTAATTTCGTATTGAGGTACTTATTATATTAGAGAACAACTAATTTAATTAAAGCTTATCTTTTGAACATATATCCTTAGAAATATATATCCTTGGCATTAAATATTTACTACAGCAACATGAATTTCAAAAAAAGATAGGTGCGATTTTCAAAATGATTTTTCCTGATTCACCAATCAGGAAACAGAATTTCACTTTTCTAAAAAATGAGTGCCTCAGTTTTCAATATCAATTTTTTTTGCAGTTTAAGTTAGATACTCAATATTATATAAAATAAAAAAAAATTATGGTTCATTTCAAATTTTGAAATATAACAATTATTATAATGCTCTTAAAATATTAAAAATTATCTATATTATTTTTTATTTTTTCTTGAAACTTTAGTTTTAATTATGAATTGTATTTTTTATGTTATTAAAAACGTTTTTAATTTTATTTTATCATTGTATTATGAATAAACTTATAATTTTAAGTTGATTTTTGGTTTTTATTTTATAAGAGGGGGGCTCCGCTCACAAGTTCCGACGTGGGTTTCGCCCCCTGTGATTCCTTCAAATATAATTGATAATATAAAAAGCTATTTATATAAAAATATGCAAGACAGCTGAATATTTATTTCTCTAATAAAAATCTTTAGATTTATTTCAATTGAATTTCGAAATGTGATGCGAGTTGATTCAAATTTCGTTGCTAGTTTTAAACAGTATTCATATTAGACAAAACGCAGAAATACCTTTTTAATTTTATGATCTAATCTATCTCATCTTAACTGCAACAAAAAACTATAAAGAGCACAGACGATATTTTATTTTGTCAAATCCACAGGATTACATACATGATACTACATATTATTTCTGAATGAACGCTCTCCAGATTTCTAGGTTTATACCTGCTTAATCAATACAAACATAACTAATATAGGAGAGAAAATTTGACATGTTTTCATTTTGCAGTCTCTAATTTTTTCTGCATTTCTTCGAAAAAGAGAAAGCGATGTCGTATAGAATATTAGTATCTGGCACTCGGGAGTATAAGAGTTGTAGTACTCAAGAAAATTCACAATGTCACAATGTTCTAGTTTCTAATTTTCAACAAATGGATGAGAAATATATCAATTAAAACTGTTCGAAAATTTTTGATTGAAAATCTTAGTCTATCTAGAGAGCCTTTAAAAAGAGGTAAATATAGGGTCCTCATTGGCATCAATACTTTAAATGAAATCTACATATAGTTATTTTTTTTATACTTTCAAGACTTCAATGGACGTCTTTTAATATTAAATGTGGCTGACATAAAAGTACGAAATGATTACGATTTATTTATGGATTCTGCCATCATAATGAAATTATCAATTGTGTTCAAGGCGCAAAAAACAAAGATCTGCTCTGACGCGCGGTATTTTATTCGGAAGGAATCGCCGACGAAATGGAAGATAGACGGAGCACCAGGGCCGGCTTAGAAGTATTTATTGCTGCAAGCTGTGCACAAGCATAGCGATCATCCGGCATGCATATGCACCACCCGCGATCAGGAAACTTTTACTTTTATAAGTTTTCGGCTGTAAAAATGCCGGAGAGGAATATAGCCTTAGCGTCGGAAGGTCGCATCTGTTTTTTTATGAGGTGCATTCTGACCACACCAATTGGAGAACATTTCGAAGCATGGTTAAGTTCGCGGCAGAGAGAGTTTTCAGTTTCTGTTCGACATCCCTTGGCCTCAGTTTATTCTCCCGCATTTTTTGACGGCATAGTTTACTGAGCATTTTCACTCGTATTTAGTTCGTACGTTTCGTATTTAGTTTTATATTAGGTTCTGGCTAGGAGTGCGTGTGTGTGTACTGAATATTCTTTATCGGCGTACGTCTGAGCAAGGCACATAGGCTTTGCTGAGAGTCTTGCCCCTGAGCGGATCTCTGAGTGACCTCTGAGTGACCTTACAGTCCGTGGCAGCCGTCGGCGACTAGGGTTTACCCCGTTCCCAAGACGTTGGGATCGCGATGCAGTATTGGAGGGAATGCGGAGGTTTCTTTCACTTCAGCCCTCACCTCTACTTGTAGCTGCGCCAGAAAAAGAATAGTAAAAGAGCTCTCGATTTGTTATATGAAAGTGACCTTTTGTGCGCGCATTATTTATTTGTATAATTTAATGTAAAGAGATCGATCATTTTTATTACTTATTAACTGTTTATTTTGTACTCCTTTTAATTGTAAAGGCTTTTTCCTCCACTTACTGAATGGAGGTTTTTTATGCCACTTATTGATTTATTATATTAATGTACTTTAAACTTCAAAAAATATTCTTGTCGTTTGTAGTCATTTGCTACGCCCGAACATGCATTATTATTATTATTATTATTATTATTATTATTATTAGTTTTATTATTATTAGTTTTATTATTATTAGTTTTATTATTATTATTATTATTATTATTATTATTATTATTATTATCAGTATTATTATTTGTCTCAAACTGAATTCACGAAACAAATTAATTTGAGTATAATATTTCGCGCATCGAAATCAACTTTTCGTTTTTGAGGAACTTTAAGCTAGTGGTAGGATACACCACAGGTAGCCGAGAGTTCCCAGGTTTGAATGCGGACAAGCTAGTGTTATAGGGCCTCATGATAAGTGAGATTGTAGCGATGGTCCTTAGAGGTTGTCAGCCTGTTATGACTTTACTAGATGGCCCTTTCTAGCAATCAAGTCTCGCATAATCAATCAAGAATTCGTGACTTTTACAAATACGAGGTCGACGAATGCGAAACAATTTTCCACCATCGACAGAAGGATTCACGACCGAACGGCTAACACGATCTAGTTTTACCAAACTTTCATCACAGAAGGAAATCGCATAAGACGGATAAGCTATCCGTCACCGATACTGTGCACTTGACGAACCCAACCTAGCTCGAGTCCTTCTCCTAGAAGTCACTGACAGTGATTAACGGACATCGAAGACATAAGGGCTATAAGGACTCGTTCAAGAAATACATCGACGAACTACAGACGAGCGACATGTCTCCGGAAGTCAACTCCCCTCCTCCGTCGCTATCTATATCATCGTTTTCACTATCATCGATTGGAAGAGGAACTGTAAAGGCTCTTGATATATATATATATATATATATATATATATACACACACACACACACACACATATATATATATATATATATATATATATATATATATATATAAGAAGCATCCGGGCTGTATTAACAAAAGAGTGCCACGATAACCACGCTGGGAAGCTTGAATAGATTGTCAATATAACCCTCACAACCGAATCACCGGCTTGATTTTCGTGACATATTGCGCCAAAAACCAGTTTTTAGCGAAATTTGTTTTATCTTTATCAGGTTACCACAAACCAATATCCAAAAAGGAGAAGAGGAGTGCAGAATGCGATGAGGATCGACGTCATTGGAAAAAATACTAATCCGGATGTATAAGATCTATTCTCGGTAGGAAGGAGATCTGTCTCTCTCTCAGACTATCTACATCTTCAAGAAGACGTAAGCTATACAGCCGGAGGATTTTTGCACGCATCAGTGCACACGTCATTCGTTGCGATGGCTAAAATCAACGATCTGAAGTTTGAATTGATGGCGCACCCTTTCTACTCTCCAGACTTAGCCCCGAGTGACTATTATATGTTTCCTAACCTCAAAAAATGGCTTGGCAATAAGAGATTTGCTGATAATGAAGATGTAAATGTAATCGAAGCTGTAAATGGGTATTTTGAGGAGCTTGACGAATCAGTCTATAGAGATGGTATTACTAGACTAGAACACCGCTATGAGAAATGTATCAGTCTTGGAGAAGATTATGTTGAGAAATAAAAAAAAAATTCTTAAAAACGTTTTTTTTCTTGGTCAGGCCGGAAAATTATCAATCCACCCTCGTATATCAATCCATTAACATCACGAAGATCACTGGTAGCGTGGACTCGACAAAAACCCTCTCTCTACAATCTTTTTGAATATCATCATGGACCATATATTCGATCACTGTATTAAAAATCCAGTACGAATTTGAAAAAGACTCCAGTGCATGTTATGAACTTTACAGATGGTCTAGTCCTCTTTGCAAATTCGTCATCTAAAGTATAAAATTTGCTCTAAAGGTATCTTCACCCGTCTGAACCATGAGTCACAAAGACATGTTATATTACCTTGAATTTAGTTAGAAAAACTAGGCGAGAAAGTGTAGGTCCAAACCAAGCACCACTCAAAGCCCAAAAACGGCTGTTCACACTACGTATGTTCATTTCCTTTTTCTATTATTCGTTCTACGTCGAGATCACATTGGGCAGTATTAATGTTCGAAAAATAATTACAATAGACAAAATGATCAGGAATACTATCAAACAATGCATCACACTTCCAAATGATACACCAATGGCCTATTTTCACGTCCGTGTGAGTAAGGTAGGGCTGCGTTACTCTCCCATTCCTGCACATCTAGAGCTAAGAACCACGAATGACTCATCTATATTCAGCGTACCACCGCCGCAATTATGAACTAAAATTATATCGAGCTTAGAATGGTGATTGTGATTAACCCTTACAGTACCGATATGACGTATATATGCGTCTGAAAATAATTTATAAAATAAAATAAAAATAATAATTAATAATAAAATAAAATCATATTAGAAAAAATTGTTAGAAAACATTATATTTTGTTCATCAACAACTTCGAATTTTCCCATTTTAACTTTTCCATGTGTATCGAATAGTTTTTTTCAATCATGAAAAATTTAACAAGGGCATTACCATCACGAACTAGCATGACATACATATGCATCATGCTCCGACTCGCAAACATTTAATCTCAGTTTGAGTTCAAATTAGGACCTACTATCACTTTTTCATACAAGCAATAGGCATTAAAAATATCTAAAATCTCGTTACTCTAACGGTTAATATAAATATTAATAATAAATAATAATAGAAAGAGATATTTTTATTTCTATCAGGTATCATTTTTATGCAGTTATTGTGAGTGAATTATTGTGTAAAGTAATATAGCAAACTATACTCATTGTCATTATTACAAATATGAAATCTACGTAACCCTTTTCACTGAGTCTGCATCAAAACGTTGCAATAAGTTCACATAATACTCGCCGTTGATAGTTTTTCCTTTTTCAAGTTAGTCAATCAAAATTATCCCATGCGTATCCCAAAAAATCGACGCCATAACCTTGCCTGCAAATGGAACGGTCTTTGCCTTCTTTGGAGCCGGTTCTCCTTTTTGATTCCATTATTTTGATTGTTCTTTTGTTTTGGATGTTTACCCATGTTTCATCCATGGTTATGAAACAGTGCAAAAATTCGACTTTATTTTTGTGAAACATTGCCAAACACTCAACTGAAACATCTTCACGATGCTGTTTTTGTTCCGTCGTAAGCAAACGCGGCACCCATCTTGTGCAAAGCTTTGTCATCTCCAAATTTTCAGTTAATATGAGATGTACCGTACTTCTTGGAATGCCTACCATGACTGCTACCTCGTGCGCTTTCAGTTGACGGTCATCCAGTACCGCTTTGTGGATTTTCTTCAACATTTCTGGAGTTGTCACTTCGTTGGATCGACCACTGCGATGCTCGTCTTAGCAGCTCGTACGGCCTCCTTTAAACTCTGCTATCCAATTTTTTACTGTTGAGATCGAAGGAGCAGTCTCACCCAGAATAGAGTCTAGTTCAGCTTTTATATTGGTTGGACTGAAGCCTTTCAAATAAAAGTATTGTATTAGATAACGATGACCAATTTTTTCCATGTTCACAAATTCATTGAAAACGTTCACCATTGATGGGTGTCAAACAAATACTAAAGATCATCATGTCTTCAAATTTGAGACATATGCTTTATAGATTGTGTACTTTCTAATACAGTGATATTTTTTGAGCAACTACCGCCACCTCAAGGTGAGACCAGGTACTTCTGGTACCACCTTCGTACATCCTTCTGCACACAGTAAATAATACTACAAATATATGTAAACTCTATTTGGACATAAGTTCTATTTAGATATGGTATTATAAACATAATATTTTTAGTTTTCTAATATCATTATGTCGTTTGTTAAAATATTCACACAAAATATATTAAATATATACTTTTTCTTAAGTTTCAGCATTTACTTCTGAAGGAATAATTTATGGTTATCCAGACGATAGTTCTAAGGTTCATTATCATGTACTAATTTTAGGCCAGCGAAATTATAGCTCTATTAAATATCCAATCTGTAACGGGGCTGTTCTGTCCACACAATTTGTACTAACTGTTGCTAACTGCCTTCTTGACCAAGACGGTGAATTAAAAAGATTCACATTCACTGTGAACGCAGGCACTACAACTATAAATATAATATCAGGTTCACGAAATATAGTCACAGATATTTATTTTTCGCATACGGATACTTATTTTTCTCAGAATCGTGTAGCAATGATGAGGGTAAGTCTAGCATTAAAAATTATAATATTATCTAACAATGATAGACCATGATACGTAGGTTGCTATTTATAATTTGAGCCCAATAATGAAAAAACTAATTTATTATTGAAAATAGTTTTATTGTTTTTCGAAGTTTTCTCCATGATAATCAATACACATGTCATTAGGTGCGAAATTAGGACTATAAGGTGGATGATCCACCAATTCGATGTTTTGCCTTGTCAAATGTTTGAATCGATGTGTGAGAGCTCGCATTGTCATGATGAAAAATGACCCTTTGTTACCGGTTTATTTTTTCGTATTTCACAAAGCTCCTCTGACAAACAAATGGTTATATACCATTTTGAATTCACCGTTGCTCTAACGGCACGACTGTTACATGTCCAATTATTCCGAAGAAACTGGCGATCATTTGCTTCAAGGTGCTTCGCTCATGAACCAGTTTTATCGAATTGGGCTCGTCTTGGAAGACCCATACAGTAAATTGCTGTTTTGTTTCCGGCTCATACGCATAGATTTAAGATTCGTCACCTGTGTCGATGTTATACACAGCTTTTGATGCAACGCGATTGTATTTCTTGAACATTTCTTTGCACCAACTGACACGAGCATCCTTTTGAGCTTTTGTTAAATTATGTGGGATCCAATGTGAACAAATATTTTAACACCTAAATGGTCATGTAATATCTGATTGATGCTCGTTATACTAATTCCCAAAGATACCTCAATCTCACGGTATGTCATATGACGATCTTGCTTTATCAGTTCGCGCACAGTATTAATGTTTTCTGGCACAATAACCGATTTTGGACGAGCTTCACGGAGCTTGTCCTGAAGCGAACTGCGGCCATGATTAGATTCATTATACCAGCGTTTCACAATTCCCAAGGATGGAGCTTCATGGGCAAAAGTTGAAGTAAATTGATCATTGCACTCTTCTCTTGATAAGCTACGTCGAAAGTCGTAAAAAATCATCGCACGAAAATTTTTACGAGTTAGTTCCATTTTCGCTAAGACAAAATTTTTAAGTCGCTGTAGATAACACAAGTTATACTTAAATGATAAAACGTTCTAAAGAAGGTTATGGTTAAAAAAGTCAAACTTTCAATGGGACACATCAGATGGCGCCTACAAACACTTGGTACGCCAAAGCTCAAAATATAAATA
This sequence comes from Sycobia sp. Sy_11, assembly GCA_018907035.1. Classification (NCBI taxonomy): domain Eukaryota; kingdom Metazoa; phylum Arthropoda; class Insecta; order Hymenoptera; family Epichrysomallidae; genus Sycobia; species Sycobia sp. Sy_11. The sequence goes on from JACCIC010000004.1 coordinate 4,381,643, forward strand.
GCAATCCTCGTAAATTGTGAGGTATTTGGTCCAAATTAATCAAAGCAATTTCATAAAAGTAAACTTTTAGGATGAATCACTGTATCATATGTTTAAGACTTATATCAAATATCAAAAATTGCCTTAAAATGAAGATGATCCAAGGATGTCAGCTCCTACTTTGACTCCAAGCAAATGTACAATATTTAGTTTTGAAAAAACTAAATCTATATTGGATTTAATTTTAGTCTTGTTATCTATACGTATATATGTATTATTATTGTACAAAAATAAGTCATATCTTTCGGATCGTTCTAGTTATCTTTTTCCGTCTTCATCTGTATTAATACAGTTCCATTCCTCATTATGAGAATTCAAGTCACCAAGTAATATGCATCTTTTCTTCATTTTAGTATAGCTCAATAACACACTCCACTTGATTTTATATAATTTTGTGTGCGAGGGTTCGTAACATGCAATTATCATAGTCCGTTCTGTTAGATTTCTAAATGTAATTGCGCATAATGCGACATACGTGTTAATATTAGTTCTATTTTGTACCTGTCTGTAATTGAAAGTATGGCGAATTACAAAAACTATTCCCCCGCCTGTTGTATGTACTTAATCTTTTTGTAACGTATTGAAGCAGTTGTAAAGAAAGCTGTTTGTGTCCTCAACACAGATAAGCATATGAACGCCCTGTATAATTTGAGCTATTTCATTTACCTTATTGCGGACACTTCATGGATTCCAATATATTATTCTTGGTTGAGTGGTTGTTTTAAGTTTGCCTACGCTCAAATTGTGATTATTTTTCATTTGAGAACGCATTGTATTACCTGTATACATAGAGATGCGCTGTTGTTAGTTTTATTCGATTTGTCTTTCGCTTTCACTGTCAGATGTACGAGGCTCAACGATTTTTATTTATTCATTCTTAGGCTTCAGCTGTTTGATGTGAGAACTTGGAGCTAATTTGTCAGTATGATCTCTTATGATCACCACTGATATTGAATTGATAGGGCTCTTTTTCTTTGGGTTTGATCGACGTTGTAATGATTTGTTGGCTTAATTCCTTTTCAGGCATGTTATCGTTTGTGCACTTATTGTTTACATTTGTAGGATTATCTGCTATTCTTTTGTGAGTATGTACAGTCTCTCTAATGTTTTTGCAATTTTTAGCTACATGGACTTCGAGTTTACATAAGAAACATTTTAATACATCGGTAATTCTCATAATTTATTTTAAAAATTTCCGGTATTTTTCTATATCTTTGGGGTGAACGTATACTTGCCTTCTGAAGCTGCCGACGTGGGCGTAGCCTTCCTTGGTTATAGCAGCTTTTAGTGCTGAGACTGTAGAAGCTCGTGTAATATTTATTTCGATTGTTTAATATATTTTCTAAGACGTAGTTTGGTATGCTGGTAGGTACATTAGAAAAGATAATTCTTTGGAATTTTGAAAACAATGGTCTAATTGTAACTGTTTGTTGATTTATTATTATACTTTTATATTTTTTTGTAAGTTCATGAACTAATGTGTTGTTTGATAAAAACAGATAAACTCGGTTGTTTCATATTCTCGAAGCAGCCGGTATACTGCTGTCTACAAATATGAGTAAAATTTTATTTATAACTTTTGAAATCTTTATTTATTCTTCTAAATCTAATTTATCCCCCTTAAAATAATCCCTTCCGGATGCAATGAAACTATACCAACGCTTTTTCCAATTTTCAAAACATTTCTTATATTCGTATTCCAGAATGATGATCCGTTCTTTCTTCGATTCGGCTTTTATTTCTTTAGTCGAATCCAAACTGTCTCCCCGAAGTGGTCTTTTGAGTTTGCTGAACAGCCCGAAATCACACGGTGCAATATCAGGCAAGTACGGTGGTTGCAAAACGATATTGAACGAAATGTTCTCGTAAAATCAATGCAGTGTGATCTGGTGCAATATCGCAATGCAAAACCAAAAGTTGTCTTTCTATATATCTGGCCTTCTGAGGCGAATAGCTTCACTTAATCGACGCATACACTCAAATAATATTCTTTGTTAACCGTTTGACCATTTAGAAGATATTCATAATGCACCACACGACGATAATCGAAGAAAACAGTGAGCATAACCATGATTTTTGAGCGATTTTGGCGTGATTTTTTCGGTCCCCGGTCTCCTTTGGCACGATAATCGGAAGCATAGAGTCATGTGTCTTTTCCAGTTATTATGCATTCCATCTTGTCCTGATAGTCCGAAAGCATCGTTTCACCTCCATGCGACGCTGTTTTTTTTTAATTTAGTGTTTTTGGCACGAATAGACATTTCACTCTTTTCAGACGCAAAATCTCTTTTAAAATGGCGTTGACTGATCCATTTGAAATTCCAACAATATTAGCGTGCGCTCTAGTAATCAATCGACGACTTTGGAGAACCAATTCTTTGATTTTGTCGACATGTAGCCCATCACTAGATGTTCTTGGTCGTCTTTGATGTCGTTCGTCTTCAACGAGTTCTCGACCTTCTTTAAACAATTTGTGCCAATTAAAAACACTTGCTCTTGACATTGACTTATCACTAAGAGCCTTCTACAACATTCTGAATATTCTAGCGGCCGATATTTCAATTCACGCACAAAATTTAATGCTACTTCTAATTGTTGAATAATTTCAGACATTGTAAAAACCGAAGAGACAACTTTCTTTTGTTCACAAAACACAAGCGTAACTATATGAGAAATGAAGATAATTGTGTGAAATTTGGTACAGATAACTCTGACAGTACTACCAACTTAAAAATAAAAACATTTGTTCGAATCGATAAACCCGGGTATTTTGAATTGAAAAGTCTTACTTATATTTTTACACAGTAGTATTATTTGGTTGTACAATATTACCTATTACGCACGTGTAGTCTGTTAAATTTAATTCATCAACACAGTCCATTATTAGGTCCTGCTCTCGTTTTTTGGGTTATTAGCATAACTAGAATCGATTGGAGAAGTTGTGTAAAACACTGGTATTTCGTTGGTTGTAGGGTCCTTGGCCGCTGATGGGGCCATCGAGCCCTCTGTTATAGGCACTTGCGGTATTATAAGATTCGAGGTTTAGCTCCTAAAGTTACAAGGAACTATACACGTAACGGAGCTGGTATAAACACATCTGTTTGCCGCGAATGCTACACTTGAACTGGCATCGTCATCTGTTTTATTTGATTTCGATGTTAATAGTGCTTAATGCACGTGACTTGCAGACATCATATTTAAATTAAAATATGTATTTCTTAATTGTAAAGGTAAATTTACAGAATCTTGAAAGTCACATTCTTATATAGGTTAATATTTATTCACAATGAAAACATAATAATTATTAAGGAATGCAGGAGGAAATTGAAGTAAAGGTGTGGAAATTTTATAGTTAATAATATGGAGGTATCGTAGTACTTTCCATTTGACGACGAGATTAAGATCTGCATTTACCTTAGTAGAAATGGAGTGATTCTTTATCTCAATCTTTTCCATCTTTAGCCTTCAATTCCTTGAATTAGAAATTAAATTGGATGAGACAAAGTTTTTGTAATTTTGTATGCTTGATATCTTTCATTTATTAGTTCTTGAATAGATTTAAAGATCCGACGTTTCCTTTTGAACAATTTTTCATAAAATAAAACAATTTTAATTACAAAATTTTGGACTTTGATTGTTTTCACAAGTACTACTTGATCAAAGTGAGAGATTACAGCATTTGGAAAGTCACATTCTAGTTACGAACGTCAATCTGATGAAAACCAAGGATGATAACATAATTAGAGTTGATCATTATTAAAGATAAATTAATTTACTTTTTGCGAAACTTTTTATTTAAAAATACGCTAAACATGCCGCGGATTGCTCAAATACCAAGAGAGCGGATTGTTATCAATACATTACCGAACGGCTGGCCATATATACAACGGCGATGCCCGCTTCCAGAGACAAATACACGATCGTAGGAAAGGTGTTGCAAAAGTCCTGGGCGTATCACAGCGCCGATGTTGCCGAGCAGAGGGCAGAAAAAAAGGGAGTCGCAACACCTCAGAGGAACGTCAGTCCAGTAATGGCGCAGCAGGAAACACTCGCTATTCCCTAGTAGCTGGGCCTCACTACAAGCGAGGGCCTTCTTCCAAGTCTCACAATCGCACCGGAAAAAAAACACTAGCCTAACTTAGCATACACACAGTATCATTTGACAACATACGCTAGTATTGGGTGTACAAATAAGATTCCGCCGTTTTTTAGAAAGAAATCAGAATTTCTTGTAAAAAAAGGGTACAAATAATGTCATTCAAAATATTGTCCATCACTCTCTACTACTTTTGACCATACCTCGGGCAGCAAGTGGATACCCCGTCTAAAAAATTGCGATCCACGAATCAAACCATTTCTTTAATTCCTCGTAAGAAGTGAAGTGCTGCTCAGCCAGACCATGAGTCATCAACCGTAATAGATGGTATTCTGAAGGAGCAATGTCTGGTGAATATGGCGGGTGGGGTAGGACGTCCCAATTCAGTGCTTCTAACGTTTCCTTTACGATTTTTGCAACATGTGGCCGAGCGTTGTCATGCTGAAAAATGACTTTCTCATGACTTTTGGCATATTGTGAACGTTCAATCTTCAATGCTCGGCTCAATTGCATCAGCTGTTATTGGTAACGTTCCCCGGTGACGGTTTGATTGTGTTGGAGTTATTCGTAATAGATTACTCCAAGCTGATCCCACCAATTGCACATTAGGTTCTTGGCATGAATATTTGGCTTGGCCATCGAAGTAGAGGCATGCCCAGACTTACTCCATGACTTCCTACGCTTTGGATAGTCGTAATGAATCCACTTTTCGTCTCCCGTCACGATGTGGTGTAGAAATCCTTTGCGATTTTGCCTTTTAAGCAATTGTTCGCAAGCAAATAAGCGACGCTCGACGTCTCTTAGCTTTATTTCGTAAGGAACCCAATTTCCTTGTTTTTGGACCACATCTAGGGTTTTGAGACGCTGTGAAATAGCTTGCTGAGTCACTCCTAACTCTGGTGCAAGTTCTTCTTGCGTTTGGCACGGATCTTCCTCCAGTAAAGCTTCCAATTCTGTGTCACCATACACTTTGGGCCTTCCACTGCGTGTTTTGTCTCCTGATAACTTCTCTCACTCAAATTACACCATCATATGCTTCTATGAGTAGCCGATGTGCTTCAGCTGCAGATTGCTTTAAATGCATGAAGTAAATTAACAATTCCCGCAAATGACGCTTACGTCACTCAAAACTTGACATCTTAATACGATGACAACTAAGTGATGCTAGTAAAAAGTCAGAGGTATTAAAAGGTTATACTGTTTCCAGATATCAACATATACTATACGACTTTTTACAGCTGGTAATTTTGATGTTATCTTATCGATGGCGCCATCTTTCCAAAACGGCGGAAACTTATTTGTACACCTAATACAAGTCAGCACATACGAAGTATCAATCAGCCCACGAAAGCTCAGGACAGTTCGGCGACAATTTGAAAATATCTAAAAATGAAAAGCACAGCACCGAGTACCTCGAGGGATAAAAGAGAATTGAATTGATGTCCACCGACTTCCTCGCGCAGACACATTTTTCACATGGCTTCGCTATGTTACCAGGGAAGGCTCGCCGTTGTCACTCCCCCACATGTAAAGCGTATCTACTCCTCAGGCGACCGTGCGCATGTCGGGCTCAAATCTAAGGAGATTACTGAGCTGTTATAAACCAATAAATATCCGACCGACTAGAATGCCCTCCAGTGGACTTTATTCACTCTCTATTCTGTATTCTTTCTCTGTTTCTCTCTTTCTCTCTCCTCTCTTTCTCTTCTCTCTCATGTCGCGA